>JAZKJV010003979.1:0-528189 GCA_037367405.1 Ottelia alismoides
TGGGAGAAGGTTGCTGTTGGTCGGTGATGGCGTGCAACGACAGTAGAAGGAGAACATTGGACATTGGATGTAACGTGCTTCTCTAAGGTGGTCGGTGATGCCGTTCTCCAAGGTTATTTTCTTGTAGGCAATGGAGGCGGCGTCGCGTGGAGGTGGTAGTTGCACGTGGAGGAGGTGGATCGTGGAGGAGAAGGTTGAAGGAGAGCGTGGATGGAGGAGCTGTGTGGGCGGAGGATGACGTGCATGGAGGAGGTGGGTCATGGAGGAGAAGGTCAAAGGAGGTGCGGATAGAGTAAAGATGCTGGAGAAGGAGTGCATGCCTAGTTTTTACAATCAGAGATCATTTTTTTGTAATTTCAGATCTTTTTTTACAATCTTAGATCGTTTTTACAATCTCCTACCATTTTTTTTACAAATTTCAGATTGTTTTTTTACATTTATTGTTTCTTTTAATAGTTCCAACCATCTATGTTTTGTTACAGAACACAATATAAATTTTACAATCAATCATGAAAATTTACAAATGTAGCGTGAGTATTACAAACCTCAAATTTTTTCATTTTTCTTTCTGATTAATAATTGATAAATTACTACCTATCTATTTTTTGCAGATCTCCATACCTATTTTATGAAACAAGCACAAAGTTTTACATAGACATTACATAAAATACAATTACAATAATAAATGTATTACTAACTATGAATTAATTTTACAAAGCAGGATTTCAATTTTACAATGTCAATGGCTATTTTACAAAGAGGTCAGCCATTCTGCATAGCGCGGAAATGCCACCACGTTGGCCAAACGCCATCGAATAACCAAATAGACGGGCTAAAAATAGTAAAATTGAAAGGATTAAATGGAATTTAAATTCAAAATGGAATTCAAATTCAAAACAGAAATTACATTGACTAAAATATTCTTTTGTATAAGGAACCATTAGATTGAGATCAAATGGACGAGATGGTGGGCTTTCTGTACATCCAGGAAAGGTGCACCTTATTGGAAGGGCCCTCTCTCTCTCTATATATATATTACTGATCTGAGTGTTTGGATCTTAATTTTATACAAGAAATCACTAATTTGAATATCTTCTTTCCAAAACCTTCTTCCTTTTTTTGAAGAACATAGTATAATTGGAAATATAGTTATTGTTAAAGGTGTATATATCCTATAATTAGAAATATAGTTATTGCAATACAAATGTATGACCTATATTTTATTTGGTGCTCACCAAGTCTAATGGACACATGGTTCATTAGATTAATTTTCTATTTTTGTTTATTTCTCTTAATTTTCTTTTTATTTCTATACATATAAGTAATATAAAAACTCAATAATATCCATTTGTTTTCCATTTCCCCCTCCATGAGTTTGTTGTGGATATCAGAAGTAATCACTCACAAATAGAGTCGATTAAGGAAGACGTAAACACACTTATTTACAAGGCTTACTCGTAATTGGGTCACGTTCTTGGACAACAACGATCTATTTCCACTAGGTGGAGGAAGAAGTATATAAATAGCTTTAACTCCAGGGAGTTTATATATTACTTCGTACAAACGGACTTCAGATACCGACACAGCGAGACCCCTATATTGGTAGGCATGATTGCAGGGAGGAAAAAGTAGGGGATATCAAATGAGTTTCAACTAAGTTCAGCGGAATAGACGATTAAAATTCAAGGCTTCTCAACAATCATAAAAAATAGAAGCTGATCAATAGAGCAATAATCAACTTCTTAACCCATTAGAAAGTGATCCATTCGCTTCGAATTCAGACCGGTCACAATTAGTTCTATGTTTTAAATTAGTGAAGCTTCTTGTTGACTTATCTCATTGCAAAAAAGAAATGAAAAGAAGAAAAACGAGTGCTATACATTCAATTCAATGCAAAAACATATATTTGTGTAATTGTTAATAAGTCAATGAAATCGAAAGATTTCGGTGTGATATTTATTTATTTTTCTATCGAAATTATTACATTGCAACCTTATCCTAGAAAAAAAACATGGGAAAATGTGGGGACGTGGTTTTGTTCCAAAGAAACCAAATACGGACAAAATAGAGACAGCTTGCAAAGTTTGACACGAGATATGATGGTTGGGCTTCAAATTTCGTTGGACATTTTTGTTTGTGCATACGGATCCGTGAAACACATGCACTAGGCTTCTTTTATTTTTGACTAATTTACAAGAAGTTCCTCAAACTTCCTACTGAGTAACAATAGAGTCCTCAAACTTTTAATTGTAATAATTTGAGTCCCCAACATTGTTTATGGTAACAATGTGGTCTCAAGTCTATTCCCTACCCTGAAATGCACTGGACGCCGTTAGGATTTTGCACACATGGACGAAAATGCCCCGCTACATTTCCATTCCCTAAACTCTAGGGATGCAAATGGTTACGTATATATCCGTATTCGATCCATCACCGTATTCATTTTATACAGATTTTGACATCCATATCCGTATCCGTTTAAAATGAATACAGATATGGATATCGTTTTAAAAAAAAAGCAAACATCCGTATCCGTATTCGTATATCCGTTTTTGTATATAAATATAGTCATAGATTTATTTTTAACGATATATAATATACTTTTATACCTTCTTTATCATATTCGTATAATTTTTATGATACAAATGTTGGGGATAATGAGGATGCAATCAACCCAGGATAATCCCCTATAACTGTCCTGCAGCAAAGATGGCACAACACAAATATATGTTCCCCACACGGGAACTCAAATGGCAACAATGACAAGCACAATCACAAGCAAGCAAGCAACCACACGAGACAAAGATTTTTACGTGGAAACCCTTGCTCAATGTGAGCAAGGGAAAAACCACGGGACAAGACCGGCAACGATTCCACTACGGTCAAATGTGAACCAAATGTTCTTCCCGATTTTGTTGCCCACAAAACCGAGGTACAAACCACGAGCACAATAGGTAGTTCTTCACCAAGTAACTAACTACCCTAGGTATCTAACAATACCAAACAACATGCTCAAAACAAGGAGATGGAGTATCTTCCCTTGTGGGCTTTCGGATGGAGACCCAAATTTGGCTTCGGCTCCCTTGACCCGCCCAAACTGTAGCCCCCAATCCTTTGCCCTAGCTGCTCTTCTCGAGCCCGAGCATTGGTGTGCTCTCTCTCCCGCTCGGCCTCTCTCGCGTGCGTGGAGGAAAGGAAAGCAGGGTCCGAAACCCTCTCTCTCGAACTGCTACTGGAAATGGCTGGAATGAGAGGAACGAATGGGACACGGAAGGGGCGTTGCTGCTCTGGAAAACCCCAACGAGATGGGTTCTGCGATATTCCTTGGAATGGGAATAGGAATGGGGCCGATGGGGTGCCCAACTTGCTGGACAAATATCAGTAATGCCCCTCCCCACAAGTTGGGGCTGGAATATTTCAAGGATACCCAATAACCTCCCCCTCCAGCCCCAACGAGGAGGTGTTTTCCTGTGATGGAGATCAATAAGAGGTGACACCGCTCAGCACTCTACAGAGCTGAAGTTTGTCACGAGTGACTGCCTTGGTCAACATGTCTGAGGGGTTCTCATCAGTATGAATCTTCTTCAACATGAGCTGCTTCTGTTCAATTGCATCCCTCAGCCAATGGTATCTCACATCTGTTTTGTGCGAGAATGATGCATGGTGCTCTTGCTCAAGTCTATAGCGCTCTGGCTATCACAAAACACAACCGGCTCACTGCCATCCAATCCAAACTCACCAAGGAAACGTTTTAGCCACAACACTTCTTTCCCAGCCTCTGCTGTTGCAATGTATTCTGCCTCGGTAGTTGAGAGAGCAACACATTTTTGTAGTTTGGATTGCCAAGATATGGCTCCCCCTGTAAATGTGAAAATGTACCCTGAAGTAGACTTTCTCTGGTCCATATCACCTGCCATATCTGCATAAGTGAAGCCACACAGTTTGGGATCTGACCTCCCAAAAACAAGACACATACTTGAGGTCCCTCTCAAGTATCTCAAGATCCACTTCACTGCCTCCCAATGGTCCTTCCCCGGATTGGACATGAACCTGCTCACCACACCCACTGCATGGGCTATATCGGGTCTAGTGCAAACCATTGCATACATGAGACTCCCAACTGCTGACTGGTATGGGATCTTGGCTGTTACGCCCTGCCTCGACGGGGGCGCATCTCAACTCCCATTCACAATATCACCCAACGACTGTCATAAACAACCTGCATGATATACCATTTATACAAAATAAGGATATAGGAAGAAAATCTAAGCTTCCATTGATCACCAAACAAACATCAGAAGTCTCTTTATTACATCATAAATACACGAAACAAAGGGAAAAAATGAACATAAAATATCAGAAGTCTCTTTATTACATCATAAATACACGAAACAAAGGGAAATAAAGCAACTACAGAACTAAGCCTCAACCTCAACAATGTCCTACAGATGCACCACCGAAAATACAAGCCTCCGTCTCCCGCTCGGCACTTCCTGTTGGATTTTCAAAGAATGTAACTCATGAGTCAACTGACTCAGTAAGGATAAACAAATAAAATCAAAAGAATATAGGTAGGTATTGCAAATGCAGTAACTGAACAAGAAAAAAATATTTTAAAAGCATATAGCAATATACAATCACTTATATTTTAGGCCTTTGACACATATCCAATCAAGACCAATTCTTTGGCATATCTTAATCCATATTTTCATTTACTTATCCCGGACTCGTTCGTCAAAGGAGAAAGCCTACACTAGGAATGAAGTCTGCAACGCTCCATTCATAGTGCAGCCTAAAATCCGTGCGCAAACGCGATCCTTCAGTTAGTCTAGTGGTAGTACTCTAACACCCGTGATAAGGAGCATATAGCCCGAAGAGTCGTAACTCCGTCAACCGAGTCTGCCGGAGGAATCTCGCTCGCCCCAAAACAAGTACCACAAAAGGATCCGTACGGTGCGATGCACGCGTGCATCCACCTCAATTTCAATAGAGTACTTACCCCCACCCCACTCTGTGATGTCCCTCGAGTGGGATGACTCACTGTCGGCTCATCCAGACTACAAGGGTGTGCACCCACCTTGTAGTAATTATTTTTGACAAGTCTGTGTGCATACTATACTTTACTCAAAAGTAATAGAACTTAAAAGAACAATGATAATCGTTTTCTTACTCACCAATAACATTAATATTTGAAACTTAAGGTCCCAAACCCATCTGCCAATACTTCCAATTTCGAACCCAAGACGAATCAGTAAGTATCTTTAAGAAATATATGCATCAACCAGCGGCATACCCGCATGCTATAAGCTCAGCCTCTTATAGCATTTTATTAAAACACAATAATAAAATCCTTTTACATATGTTATCAAAAAAAAGTTATGAAGTGAATGTATTGCTTAATGTTATATATATATCTCAAATAGGAAGCACTCATGGCACGGTGACTTATACTAAAACATCATCCGACAAAACGTTTCAGTTTGCGATATTCATTTCCATAATAGTTGACGGATTTTGTGTGAGTAATTCTTGTCACATTGTTTAAGGAAACAACTAATATTTACCCCCATTAAAACTCCAGCAATTTCGAAATTTCCATGATCATGAATTGTTAATAGTAAATAATAATACCCTAATAATAGAGTTAATAACTTTAAGAGCCTGACATAACTGTGGTGATAAGGAGATATTCATCTGGGCGTGAATACAGAAGGTGTCAAAATTTTCTGCCAAAAAAAATCACGAGCCCTAAACTGTGCACCCGTAACTTTCACCGAAACTTGTTATCTAAAATAATAAAGCTATTTACAACGACACTTATAAAATATGAAAATTATCATGATTTGACTTGAAAAGATAATGTATTATGAAGCCAAAGTGTCGTTATTTAGGTCCGAGAATTGAGTCGCATGCACCCTGATAAACCTCAATAGTCAACACCCTATTTACTAATTTAAGGAAGGCTACACCCTTATATAAGGGATTGAGTTGGTCACAGTAAATACTAAATTAAGAAAGACTATATACGACCCATCCTTAACCGCCTACTTATTCTCTACTATATTTTGTTAGCCAAAGTAATGAGATATAACACATGCATTATTTAACTAATATTAAGCTAATATCAAGATGTAACTTGCATGAGAAGAATTGTTGTTCATATTATTCTACGGAAATACTTCAACTATTCAACGTATATAGAATCATAGTAATAAGGAAAATTGAGTTGTAATGGCAATTGGTTTAATAACTATGGATATAATGTCGTCTCCCCTCGTCTATGAAATTGTGCCCAAAAAGTTACTAAGATGTATCTATTTGAATCCATGTAGCCGATATTATTCTCTAAAGTCGAAAATCTTTGAATGTCTCAGGTATAATACTTTTACAACACGATCTAACGGAGGGTTGAAGTGATCATTGGGTAATTATCACCACACGTTACCAATTAACTTTCCACTGCTTAATAATAGAAACACTTCATGTTGCCAGAAAATAACAATAGTCATGTACTTCATAACGAGATGACAAGATTACCAACAGCAAGAGGCGATCCCGGGGTTAGGATCAAATCGGTATTCAAGCCCCAAAATGACAATCTCCAAATCACAATATATGCGAAAGAACAAGGAGAGAGAGTCAGGGATCCGTTACCTATACTGGTGCACATCTTGATCCACATGCTCGATCGTCCGATCACGAATCCGATGAGAGGGTTGCCTTTCCCCTGCGATGGCCCTCCTCGTCTTCCTCTTGTCTCGAAGCTACGTGGCTTCAAGAGCTTTTGATAATGGTGGTGGCACCGTTCTCTCCTTGATTCTCTGAAGAAGGAGAGGGAGAATGGATAAGAGAATGACTTGTGGAGGAAGAAAATGATGGATTAGGGTTTGGAAAGAAGTGGAAATGAGAGGAGATGAAGGATGGGGGTCTTAATATAGGTTAGAACTAAAATCCTAGTTTTAGGATCCCTAATATAGCTCTAAATTCGTAATTAATTTATCTAATCCCGTAACCATTAATCCCCTCAATATCCATGACCCCTATTCACGAAAACAGGCATATCTCCCACATCCGAGCTCGGAATTACACGTTTTTGCACTCGTTGGAAAGCTTGCGATGAGACGCTTCTTTTGAGTATAATATTAAATAGGTTTTAAGACTTTGGAAAAAAAGAAAAAAATGGGTTGTTACATCATAACAACCTTAAAATCAGTCTCGTCCCCGAGACTTAGGATGCAAAGGTGAAACATAACAACCTTAAAAAGGTTGGACCCTATCGATCAAAAGATAACAAAAAAAGTATAGATTTTAGATTACCTTCAAAAAGGTGTGGATAGTCACGCCGCATATCCGTCTCGGGTTCCCATGTGGCCTCCTCAGAGTTGTGTCGTTGCCAAAGGACCTTCACTAAAGGTATCTCCTTATACCTCAATTTCTTTACTGAACGATCAATGATCTGGACTGGTTCCTCCAAATAACTCAGGTCAGTATCCACGTGAAGATCATCATAAGTACTCACATGCGATGGATCATGTACATATTTTCTCAAGTTGGAGATATGAAAAACATCATGCACATCAGCAAGGTGAGGAGGAAGTGCAATCCTATATGCAACTTTACCAATCCTTTCGAGAATCTCAAAAGGTCCGCCAAATCGTGGTGCTAATTTTCCCTTTACTCCAAACCGTTGAACTCCCTTCATGGGAGAAACTCTCAAGAAGACAAAATCTCCAACATCAAAAATAAGATCCGTACGTCGTCGATCGCTATAGCTCTTTTGCCTACTCTGTGCAGTAAGCAATTTCTCCCGAGCTCGTAACTCCGTCAACTGAGTCTGTCGGAGGAGTCTCGCTCGCCCCAAAACAAGTACCACAAAAGGATCCGTACGGTGCGATGCAAGCGTGCATCCACCTCAATTCTACCAGAGTACTTACCCCTCCCCACTCTGTGATGCCCCTCGAGTGGGGATGACTCACTGTCGGCTCATCCGGACTACAAGGGTGTGCACCCACCTTGTAGTAATTATTTTTGACAAGTCTGCGTGCATACTATACTTTACTCAAAAGTAATAGAACTTAAAAAAAACAATGATAATCTTTTTCTTACTCACCAATAACATTAATATTTGAAACTTAAGGTCCCAAACCCATCTGCCAATACTTCCAATTTCGAATCCAAGACGAATCAGTAAGTATCTTTAAGAAATATATGCATCAACCAGCAGCATACCCGCATGCTATAAGCTCAGCCTCTTATAGCATTTTATTAAAACACAATAAGAAAACCCTTTTACAAATGTTATCAAAAAAAAGTTATGAAATGAATGTATTGCTTAAAGTTATATATATCTCAAATAGGAAGCACTCATGGCACGGTGACTTATACTAAAACATCAACCTGCAAAACGTTTCAGTTTGCGATATTCATTTCCATAATAGTTGACGGATACTGTGTGAGTAATTCTTGTCACATTGTTTAAGGAAACAACTAATATTTACCCCCATTAAAACTCCAGCAATTTCGAAATTTCCATGATCATGAATTGTTAATAGTAAATAATAATACCCTAATAATAGAGTTAATAACTTTAAGAGCCTGACATAACTGTGGTGATAAGGAGATATTCATCTGGGCGTGAATACAGAAGGTGTCAAAATTTTCTGCCAAAAAAAAATCACGAGCCCTAAACTGTGCACCCGTAACTTTCACCGAAACTTGTTATCTAAAACAATAAAGCTATTTACAACGACACTTATAAAATATGAAAATTATCATGATTTGACTTGAAAAGATAATGTATTATGAAGCCAAAGTATCATTATTTAGGTCCGAGAATTGAGTCGCATGCACCCTGATAAACCTCAATAGTCAACACCCTATTTACTAATTTAAGGAAGGCTACACCCTTATATAAGGGATTGAGTTTGTCACAGTAAATACTAATTTAAGAAAGACTATATACGACCCATCCTTAACCGCCTACTTATTCTCTACTATATTTTGTTAGCCAAACTAATAAGATATAACACATGCATTATTTAACTAATATTAAGCTAATATCAAGATGTAACTTGCATGAGAAGAATTGTTGTTCATATTATTCTATGGAAATACTTCAACAATTCAACGTATATAGAAATCATAGTAATAAGGAAAATTGAGTTGTAATGGCAATTGGTTTAATAACTATGGATTTAATGTCGTCTCCCCCCTGTCTATGAAATTGTGCCCAAAAAGTTACTAAGATATATCTATTTGAATCCATGTACCCGATATTATTCTCTAAATTCTAAAATCTTTGAATGTCTCAGGTATAATACTTTTACAACACGATCTAACGGAGGGTTGAAGTGATCATTGGGTAATTATCACCACACGTTACCAATTAACTTTCCACTGCTTAATAATAGAAACACTTCATGTTACGAGAAAATAACAATAGTCATGTACTTCGTAACGAGATGACAAGATTACCAACAGCAAGAGGCAATCCCGGGGTTAGGATCAAATCGGTATTCAAGCCCCAAAATGACAATCTCCAAATCACAATATATGCGAAAGAACAAGGAGAGAGAGTCGAGGATCCGTTACCTATACTCGTGCACGTCTTGATCCACATGCTCGATCGCCCGATCACGAATCCAATGAGAGGGTTGCCTTTCCCTTGCGATGGCCCTCCTCGTCTTCCTCTTGTCTCGAAGCTATGTGGCTTCAAGAGCTTTTGATAATGGTGGTGGCACCGTTCTCTCCTTGATTCTCTGAAGAAGGAGAGGGAGAATGGATAAGAGAATGACTTGTGGAGGAAGAAAATGATGGATTAGGGTTTGGAAGGAAGTGGAAATGAGAGAAGATGAAGGATGAGGGTCTTAATATAGGTTAGAACTAAAACCCTAGTTTTAGGATCCCTAATATAGCTCTAAATTCGTAATTAATTTATCTAATCCGTAACCATTAATTCCCTCAATATCCATGACCCCTCTTTACGAAAACAGGCATATCTCCCACATCCGAGCTCAGAATTACGCGTTTTTGCACTCGTTGGAAAGCTTGCGACGAGGCGCTTCTTTTGAGTATAATATTGAATAGGTTTTAAGACTTCGGAAAAAAGGAAAAAATGGGGTGTTACATTGGCCATCTCTGCTTTCTCCTCAGAAGTAGAAGGACATGACTCTTTGGTCAGCTTGAAATGAGAGGCTGAGGGCGTACTGACAGGCTTGGCATTCTTCATGTTGAACTGCTCCAACACGCGTTCAACATAGCTCTCCTGTGGCAACCACAACATGCGCTTCTTCCTGTCCCTTGTAATCTGCATCCCGAGGATGTGACTTTCCTTGCCCAAATCTTTCATCTCAAACTCTTGGAGAGTTCCCTCTTAAGCTTTGCAATGAGGTTGGAATCATGACCTACAATCAACATGTCATCCACGTAGATCAAAAGAATGATGAACCTTGTCATTGGGAAGACGACGGATATATATACATGGATCGACTGTTGTCCTCTTGAAGCCCTGCTTTCCCATGAAAGCATCAAACTTCAAGTACCACTGTCTCGAGGCTTGCTTCAAGCCATAAAGATTCTTCCTCAACCTGCAGACCATGTGTTCTTTCCCTCTCTCTTGAAATCCCTGTGGCTGCTCCATGTAGATCTCTTCCTTCAAATTACCGTGAAGAAACACCGTCTTCACATCCATCTGCTCCAGCTCAAGGTCCATGCTAGCAACAAGTCCTAGCACCATTCTCACTGAATTCATCTTCACCACTGGGGAGAAGATCTCATCATAGTCCACTTCTTCCTTCTGGCTGAACCCTTTCACTAGCAATCTGGCCTTGTGCTTCACCTGTTTGCCGCTGTCATCTGACTTCAGCTTATAGACCCATTTGTTCTTCAAGGCTCTCTTCCCTTTAGGAAGCTCAAAAAGATCATAAGTGTGGTTTTTCTTGAGAGATAGCATCTCCTCATTCATTGCATTACGCCAATGATCCTTCTCCTTATGCATCTGTGCCTCCTCAAAGGTGTATGTCTCACCTGCATCTGTGAGCATCACATATCTAAAAGTGGGATATCGGGATGATGGCTGGCGTGTCCTCTCAGATCTCCTGACCTGAGGCTCTGCTGCATCTGCATGTGGATGAGGCTGCTCCCCCTACCCTAGGTCCCCTAGACCTGCATCAACGGGGTCTGCATCTGGCTCATGCTGCTCTAGCTGCCCATCCTCTCCACCTCTACCCTGTACTGGAGAGGGCTCTGTGTCCTCATCACTGTCATCATCTATGGAGATATCATCTCCATCACCACTCTCAGTGGTGTCCTCAGCCAACGTCTGTTTCTCATAGAAAATCACATCCCTGTGTCTGGTGACTGTCTTCTTCCTTGGATCCCAAAGACGGTATCCAAACTCTTGATCTCCATAGCCAAGAAAAATACAAGGCACTGCCTTGTCATCCAACTTCTTCCGCTGCTCCTTGGGTACCAATGCATATGCCTTGCATCCAAACACCCTCAAATGAGCATATGAGGGGTCTTTCCCTGTCCAAACACATTCTGGAATCTGAAAGCCCAAAGGAACTGATGGAGATCAGTTTACCAAGTAACATGCGGTGCGAACCGCCTCAGCCCAAAAGGTCTTGGGCAACTTCGCTGTCTTCAGCATGCAGCGAACTCTCTCAACAATGGTCCTATTCATCCTCTCGGCTAGACCATTGTGTTGGGGTGTGCCTGGCTCTGTCCTCTCATGCCTGATGCCGTGCTCTGCACAATAGCCCTGAAAGTTATGGGAGGTGTACTCTCCCCCATTGTCCGTGCGTAGACACTTCAACAATTTTCCTGTCTCATGCTCAACCATGGCATGGAACTTCTTGAAGCAATCAAAAACTTGATCCTTCGTCCTAAGCACATACACCCACACCTTCCTAGATGCATCAATGAAGGTGACAAAATACATGTTGCCTCCCAAAGAGGCTGTGTCCACAGGACCACAAACGTCAAAATGTACCAACTGTAGAAGGTCTCCCTTCACCTTGGATCTCGCTTTGTATGGCACACTTCTGCTCTTCCCAACCTCACATGCATCACAAGGAGATAAAGTGATGTCATTGTGGTAGGGGATCAATTCTCTCTTGCTAAGAAGCTGCAAGCCCTTCTGGCTCATGTGGCGAAGCCGACGGTGCCACAAATATGAATTATCTGCTTCACTAGCATGCAAACTTCCATCCATGACCCTCACTCTAGTCATATAGAGTGTGTGACACAAGCTGCCTCTAGCCATGATGAGAGAACCCTTGCTAATCTTGCATTTGCTGTCGCCGAACTTCAGATGGTAGCCTTCACTATCTAGCTGTGAGCCAGATATAAGGCTAAGCCGTACATCAGGAACATGCCTCACATTATGGAATGTCATTAAGCACCCAACATCCGTCTGGATCGAGATGGTGCCCATGCCAATGATCTTAGAGTAACTCTCGTTACCCATCAAGACTCTCCCATAATCACCTCTAGTGTAGGTGGTGAAGAACTCCCTGTGTGGAGTCACATGATAGGAGGCGGCCGTGTCAACGACCCACTCCAAATCGCTCTCTGCATGCAAGCACTGATCCTGGATGGTGAGAATCACCTCATCTGCACTTTCATCTGCCACAACTGCAGCTACATTCACATCTTCCTTTTTCTGGTCTTTCTTGGCTTCAGCTTTCTCTCTTTTCCAAACCCTGCAATCCCTCTTCCAGTGACCTCGCTTCTGGCAATGGTGACACTTTCCTCTGCCCTTGGACTTGTCTCTGTATTTCTGCCTCTCTTGTAACGCTCCTCTGCTACTGGATCTTCCTCTCCTCTCAACTGCATACACATGTGAAGAGGAGGATGCCTCTCCCGAAGAGCGACGTCTGATCTCCTCATTGAGGAGACTACCCTTGACCATAGCCATGGTCAGCTTGCTGTCCTTTGCAGAGTTGCTCACGGTGACTACTAGAGTCTCCCAACTGTCTGGCAGTGAACCCAACAAGAAAAGTGCCTGCACTCGTCATCAAGTACCAATCCCATGGAAGTCAACTGGTTGATAATGCTTTGGAAGTCATTCAGATGCTCCACCACCTTGGTTCCATCTTTGTACTTCAAATTCACAAGCTTTCTAATCAAGAAAGCCTTGTTGGTTGCGGTCTTCTGATCATAGAGCTCGGACAACTTGTCCCACAACTCCTTCGCATTCGTCTCTTCAGCCACGTGATGGAACACGGACATGTCAAGCCACTTCCTAATGGTACCAATGGCCTTTCGGTTCAACTTTGTCAACTCTCCTGCGGACATGTTCTCCGACTTGGCGCTCTCTCCCTCCACGGGATCGTGGAGGTCCTTGCAATACAATATGTCTTCCATCTTCGCCTTCCAAATCTGCCAGTTACTGCTTGTGAGCTTGATCATTGTGCCTTCATCATCTTTACCCATTTTTACTCAAACCTGAGCTCTGATACCACTTGTTGGGGATAATGAGGATGCAATCAACCCAGGATAATCCCCTATAACTGTCCTGCAGTAAAGATGGCACAACACAAATATATGTTCCCCACTCTGGAACTCAAATGGCAACAATGACAAGCACAATCACAGGCAAGCAAGCAACCACACGAGACAAAGATTTTTACGTGGAAACCCTTGCTCAATGTGAGCAAGGGAAAAATCATGGGGCAAGACCGGCAACTACGGTCAAATATGAACCAAATGTTCTTCCCGATTTTGTTGCCCACAAAACCGAGGTACAAACCACGAGCACAATAGGTAGTTCTTCACCAAGTAACTAATTACCCTAGGTATCTAACAATATCAAACAACATGCTCAAAACAAGGAGATGGAGTATCTCCCCTTGTGGGCTCCCAGATGGAGATCCAAACTTGGCTTCGGCTCCCTTGACCCGCCCAAACTGTAGCTCCCAATCCTTTGCCCTAGCTGCTCTTCTCGAGCCCGAGCACTGGTGCGCTCTCTCTCCAGCCTGGCCTCTCTCGCGTGCGTGGAGGAAAGGAAAGTAGGGTCTGAAACCCTCTCTCTCGAACTGCTACTGGAAATGTCTGGAATGGGAGGAACGAATGGGGCACGGAAGGGGCGTTGCTGCTCTGGAAAACCCCAACAAGATGGGTTCTGCGATATTCCCTGGAATGGGTATAGGAATGTGGCCGATGGGGTGCCCAACTTGCTGGGCAAATATCAGTAATGCCCCTCCCCACAAGTTGGGGCTGGAATATTTCAAGGATACCCAACAACAAATACATTTAATAAATTTATATCATGTATTTCCCATCCAATTCATAAATATTGAAGTCAATTCTATAAAGTATTTCTAACAATACTTGTATGCGATCGATATCCGTTTTACATCCGTATCCGTTTTTTAAGGATATGGTAAGATAGTTTTGACATCCATCAATATCCATATCTGCATCCGTATTCGTATTTAAAAACAGATAAGGATATGGTAATACCTATATCCGTATCCGTCCATTTGCATCCCTACTAAACTCCCTTTCACTCCCACGGCTCCTCTTTTGTCGACTTTTTTGAGGGCACTGTCAATCTGGAGCCTTTAATACCTCCTCAATCTTCTCTCTGCATTGTTGTTGAGGCATTTGCTGAAATAGATGATGGAACAAGACATGGTCTTGCTCCCACTGCAGAGGAGGATGCTGTTCTTGCAACATGCGATGTGGTCGATCTTCTTCATCTGTTGGCACTGCAACCAATAATCGATCGATCTGATGGTCATATACACAGAATCTACGCCTTGCGGGGTTCCAGGTCGGGGATGGCGGTGGTTGGAACATTGTTCGCCGCAGCTTCGGATGCTGTTGGAAGGGATTGCCATCGTCGGGATCGATCAAGCGGGAAAAAGGGGGAGATGTGACATGATGAGCTCGGGGTTTAGAAGGAGAGGAGAGGAGCTCGAGATTTTTGGATGACTTCGTTTTGGGATTTTGGTTCGGGAATTGGAGGTTGTCTTGGAACTCTATCTCTTTAATTTTATTGGGTTTCATCCATCGCAACACTCCTACATTTTCATTGTAGAAGCTATTCTCTTTCTCATGGATCCGATCATCGGTGGCTCTTCGAGGAACAAGGAGAATGCAACTGCGATTCTTGTGTACCTATTTGGCTAGGAGCAGTAGTACACACATATGACTGTTGCGCAAGGATGTGGAGCAGTGGTTCCTCTGCTAGTGGAGGACAGATCAGAAATGGGGAGCGGATTCTCTGCTGTGCAGCAGGGATCTGCTGCAACCTGGGAGTGTACCCGAGCTGCTCGATTGAGATCGAACGATTCACACTGTAAGAACCCACAAAACCCTTGATTTCGTGCGAACGCTCGATCTCGATCGAACGGCTCGGGTACACTCCCGGTTGCAGCAGATCCCTGCTGCCCAGCAGAGGATCCGCTTCCTCAGAAATGTGTGTGTTTGAGGGGGGAGGGATAGACGAGGAGAAGTGGAATTGAAAATGTATATGGGCATTTTCGTCCTGATGTGCAAAATCCTAACGACATTTGGTGTATTTCACGGTGGAGAGTAGACTTGGCACAATATTGTCACCATAAATAATGTTTGGGCTCAAATCGTTACAATTGAAAGTTTGGAGACCACATTTTATCGAGTAGGAATGTTTGGGGACCTCATTTTAAATTACTCTTTATTTTTCTTAAGATAATAATAACCTTGCTGTTTGTGCTCGAATTATACCCTAATATTTCTTTGATACACAATGAAATTAATTAGAAACTAAAATGGCAAAGCCTTCTCCCATTATAAGTTGGGTTGGCTACATGAATTCTTTCTCAAATCCATGTTGAAAGATTCAGCTATTTTTTATGCTGGCTGTTGACTATCTAACACAACCCCCACAAGAGGGATTTGAACCCTAATCTTTTGGGTAGTAGGCATACTGCACTACCGCCAGACCATTTAAGTGGGCACAAAAAAGAATTAGAAACTAATGGGAGAAAAAAGAGAAGACATTGCATGAAGAAGAAGCTATTAATTATTTGGATTTCAAAATTGTAGCATACAACCTTGTAGAATAAGTTATTGATGACTAGTAAACCTTTAACGACGTTGTTAAATTCGATGACAATTATGAACGTTTCTACTGTTGTTAATAAGAGTGACAATGCACATATTAAACAGTAAATCAACGGATCCAAATGAATTAACAGAGAAACAATACCGAATAAGATTATATTAATCGTATGTTTTCCAAACATTATCCGATTATAATATGCAACCAGGAACCGATTAAATGAACGGAAATATAAATAAGGGCATGATCCAGAAAGGGTAAAGCAATAAACATATTGTGACAACCAAGATGAAATAAAGATTAGTTTAGAAGTCACCGAAGCGTCCATGAAATGGACTGTCCTTAGAGAAGATATCGCCCCCACAATACCGGTACGTAGGGTACTGGCGATCCGCTCCCAGGATACGACGGCTCACGATCTTCGTCGGCGCACACCAACGGGATCGTCCTCGATTGTACCTCAGATAACTGCAGCCGAGAGGAGAAGAGGGAGATGTTCGTCCGTGAGAGGAAGAACCCGAGAGAGAGACAGCGTGAGAGGTTTTTCTTGCGAGTGAAGAAAAACGACGTCGGGTGAGGGATATAAAAAGAGCGACTCACGTGCCCTAGCGTGCGGTGACCTTTGGTTTCTGAAAACACCCCTCAACGGACGTGTCCATTCGAATTCTAAACCCACGATTAAATCGAGCCGTTTGGATCAAGTCCGATTCCCAATGTGATCGAAATTAAATTAACTGCCTGATTAATTTATTCGATCAGCCAAATGAAACCCGCAGCAAAAGTCTCGAGATCCGAATTGACTCTTCCGAGCTCGAGCCCAAGCCGGAGCCGGTGCCGGTGCCGGTGCCGGTGCTGGAGCCGGAGACGGAGCGGAGCGCGCGCGCGCGTGTGGTCCTCCATTCCTCCTCTCTACTATTGCTACAAGAGCTTGGGTTGTGAACTCATATATAAGTCCACTAGAAGTTTAGATCTCTAATGTATGGTACTAAACTTCAACCCAAACTATTTAATGTTTCAAATTTGGGAATTTCCAACTTTCGCTCCAAACCATTTGGTTTCCCAATTGAAACCAAATTAATTCCAATTGTAATTACATAGGCTTTCCAATTAAAACCTAAATACAATTTTTAATACAACAATCCCCCACGAATTCACCAATTTTAAAAAGAGATTCAAAAAGATTTAAGAAACTTCTTTCGGCTGCCCACACTTTGCTTTCAGTAAAGGTACCTTCCGGTTTGAATCTCTACCTGAGTTTACTACTTTCACTTTAACAGGAACGAAGTGAACTACGTCTTGAACTTCAGACCTTGGTGTTAAAGTACTCGGTAGAAACAACAAAGCATTGTTCTTGATACAATCTTCAGGGTTGGTGCTCTTAAAGACCATGTACCCTTATCCTGTTTCATGAGTGTATTCAGGAAAGACCCTCTTCCTTTAACTGCGGCCCACAGTAACACTCACATAGGTGGCGTTCTCCAAGGATGCATTGCTAACATCCTTCCCAGAAGGCTTGAACCCATTCAGAGCCTACGCTCTTCCTAGACTTGCAACTTAAATGACACTCATGCTTCCAGGGATAAGACACTCATGCTTACGCATTAAGATTAGAGTGCTAACCAGTTCTCCAATCAGCTTGTTATTACCATATTGAACCTACTTTGTGGGATCTCCACTCAGATAGGTTGGGTTGCTACTGTAGAGGAACTCCCAATGGGTCTTAGTCCCATCCCAAGTCTAGACTTTAGGACTAAGGATCTATCAAGTCCCTTAGTCAATGGATCTGCCGTGTTGTCTTTGGATCCAACAAAATCCACTGCCAGCACTCCACGAGACACCAAAACCCTTAACGTCTTAAGTCTGATTTGTATGTGTTTCCTAGTTTTCTGATTGAATTTTGAACTCTTGATCTTGGTAATTGTGGTCATATTATCACAATGTACTGAGATCGCAGGAACATGCCGACCTACCATGGGAATTTAATACAGAAGTTCCCTTAGCCATTCAGCCTCAATTCCAGTAGTGTTCAAAGCACATAGCTCGACGTCAAAAGTGGATCGAGCTAGAATGGTCTGCTTCACAGACCTCCAGGAGACTGCACCACCTCCAAGGGTAAATACATACCCTGTAACACCATTACTCCCAGACTCCTCTATTTTCCCTATCCAGCTTGCATCATTGTATCCTTGTAGTACAGAAGGATGTCTACCATAATGCAAACTAAGGGAAATAGTTTCCTTTAAGTACTCGATCCAGAGCCTCCCAGTGAGTACGGTCAAGACAGCTAGTGTATCTACTCAGCTTTGCAACCGAGAATGAAATATTAGGTCTCGTGAAATTTGCAAGATACATTAAACTTCCTATCACTTGTGAATACCTTAGCTGGGCTATAGGTACTCCACTTTTATTCTCAAACAGTGTTTTGGATGAATCAAAAGGAGTGCTTACAGCTTTGTAATCTTAATATCCAAATTTCTCAAGTACCTTCTCAACGTAGTGAGATTGAGAAACTACAATCCCATCAATTGACCTTGTCAGTTTGAGACCCAAGATCACATCAGCAACACCCATGTCCTTCATCTCAAACTTGCTATTTAAGAATGCCTTAGTCTCATTAATAATCCTCATATGTGATTCGAACAACAATATGCCATCAACATATAGGCACAAGATAATACACTCATCACCTTTCACCTTGGAATAAACACACTTATCGTATTCATGAACCATAAAGACACATGACAAAATAGTCTTGTCAAATTTTTCATGCCACTGCTTTGGTGCTTGTTTCAATCCATAAAGGGATTTGACAAGCTTGCAAACCTTTCCCTCATTTCCAGGAGCCACAAGCCCATCAGGTTGATCCATATAGATCTCTTCTTCAAGATCGCCATGCAGGAAGGCGGTCTTCACATCCATCTGGTGGATAGAGAGATCATATATAGATGCCAATGCTATAAGCATCCGAATTGTGGTCATCATAGTCACAGGGGAATAGGTATCAAAATAATCGATACCTTCCTTTTGTCTAAAGTCCTTGGCAACTAATATGGCTTTATACTTTTCAATTGATCCGTCAGGTCTAAGTTTTCTCTTAAACACCCACTTGCACCCAATGGTAGAGCATCCTTTGGGTAAATCGACCAACTCCCAAGTTCCATTAGACATAATGGAATCCATCTCAGATTTGATAGCTTCCTTCCATTGTTTTGCTTCAGATGAAGCCATGGCTTCCTTGTAACTTGGTGGATCACCCTCGATCTGGTAGACAATGAAGTCGCTATACAGATCCTTGGCTATCCGAGTTCTTTTACTCCTCCTTGGCTCAATATCTTCAGAAATATCATTGGGTTCAGGTTGAGTCTCAACCCCCACATTCGATATCCTTTCCACTTGATCTGGAATATATCTTGATGTGGAGGCGCCCTCAATGGTCAGATTCTGAAGAATCCCAGTCTTCAACGGAAAGACATCCTCAAAGAAGGTAGATCACGGAGTTCAACAATAGTGTTGACATCTATGCCCAGTATCTCGGACCAAATTACCAAGAACCTATATGCATAATTATTTTTCAGGTAACCTAAGAAGACCGCATCAACAGTTTTAGGACCAAGTTTCTTTCTCTTGTGTTCTGGGACTAATACCTTAGCGAGACAGCCCCACACTTTGAGATATCTTAAGCTCGGTTTCCTATTTCTCCAAAGTTCAAAGGGACATTTTTCCATATGTCTCGGAGGAATCCTATTCAGAATATGGCAAGCTGTATTCAAGGCTTCTCCCCACATATAGGTTGGAAGTGCAGAACTTTGTAGGAAAGCATTGATAATGTCAGTTAAGGTTCTATTTTTCCGTTCTGCTATCCCATTTGATTGCGGTGAATATGAGGTCGTAACTTCATGAACTATGCCAAATGATTTGCATTGTTCATCAAATAAGTTAGAGGTATATTCACCTCCTTTATCTGACCTAAGGCGTTTAAGCACTTTTCCTGTTTGTATCTCAGTCTCATTCTTAAAGACAAGAAATTTCTCTAAGGCTTCATCCTTGGTTTTCATTAGATATACATAGCAGTATCTACTGCCATCATCTATAAAGGTGATAAAGTATTTCTTATTGTATCGGGTCAACACACCGTTAAACTCACATATATCCGTGTGCACTAGATCCAAAATCTCACTATCTCTAGAGACAGGCTGAAAAGACTTCCTAGGTGTCTTCGCTTGCACACAAATTTCATATTTTTGAGTTTTATCAATAGTGTATTTAGGGATCAACTCTAAATTCATCATTCTTTTAATTGAATTTAAGTTTACATGTCCCAATCTACCATACCACAGATCACAAGATTCTAGATTATTTACAACATGAGACATTGAACTAGAACATTCAGAATTCAAAACATTCAACTCATTAATGTTTACTGAATCACATTTAATTCTAAACAAAAGTCAAAATCAGCCAAATAGCCTTTTCCATAAAAAAATACCATGTCTCATAAAAATAACTTTATTACATTTAAAGTTTAATTCAAAACCATTTCTAACTAAGATAGAGCCAGATAACACATTCTTCTTGATACCAAGAACATGCAACACCCTGTGCAATGTCCAGACACGTCTAGAGGAGAACCTCAAGTTGACTTGTCCCGATCCTAGCACCCTGGCTCTAGAATCGTTTCCCATCTTCACAGTCCCACCGCTGCAGGTCTGATAAGAAGAAAACAACGTTCTGTCAGAACATATATTTACATTGGCTCTCGTATCCACGAGCCACTCATTTGAATCATGGATATGGTATAGTTCAGGTTTTACAGAGACATACTCCTCGCTAATCCCGAGTCCTGTAGTGATCATATTCACTTGTGGACTCCCGTCTGCAGCCTTGGGTTGAGCTTTCAAGGACGGACAATCTTTCTTCCAGTGGCCAACCTGATTACAGTGTCAGCAAGGTTTATTCTTTGTCTTTTTCTGTATCTTGCCCTTTGGTTTCATTTTGTTGTTATTAGGACCCTTTCCCTTCTTATCCTTGCCCTTCGAGGTCATAAACTTGACCTTAACCTGAATATCAACAGGAAGCACATGTTTTTGTTTCCTATGTTCCTCCTCTATGGCAATTGCCACAATCAAGTCATCCATAGAAATTTTCCCCTTCCTGTGTTTCAGGTCATACTGAAGTCTTCCCACGACTTGGGAAATTTTTCTATGATGCCCATGACTTAAACTTCTCTGGAAGTTTCATTTCGGCATCTTCTAAACCATGGAACATGAGTAAAAACTCGTGTGCCTGTTCAGAGACTGACTTCCTTTCGGCAATGGAAAACTTCAAAAACTTAGCTACGAAGTATTTCTCAATACCGAGGTCTTCAGTATTATACTTCCGATCCAAGTCTTCCCAAAGCCCTTTCGCATTCTGCGTGGATGAACAATATACATCAAACAACGTGTTGGACAGAGCCAACAAGATGCAACCATGACATATACGGTCGCGCTCCTTCCACGCAGATTACGCCTTCTCGCTATCAGGTGAGGGGTTCTTTATTTCTACCGTAGGACAGTCGGTTTCAAGCATCGAAATTAATCCTATGGTGGTTAACCAGATCTTCATGCGTTGTTGCCAACGCTTAAAGTTCTGTCCACCGAACTTTTCAGGCATACCCGTCATATCTACCCTCGATTTAAACATTGTTTTCGACATTCTAAAATCGGTTCGAGATATCTTCTCTAAGATTGTTGTTAATAAGAGTGGTAATGCATATATTAAACAGTAAATCAACGGATCCAAATGAATTAACAGAGAAACAATACCGAATAAGATTATATTAATCGTATGTTTCTCAATCATTATCTGATTATAATATGCAACCAGGAACCGATTAAATGAACGGAAATATAAATAAGGGCATGATCCAGAAAGGGTAAAGCAATAAACATATTGCGACAATCAAAATGAAATAAAGATTAGTTTAGAAGTCACCGAAGCGTCCATGAAATGGACTGTCCTTAGATAAGATATCGCCCCACAATACCGGTGCGTAGGGTACTGGCGATCCGCTCCCAGGATACGACGGCTCACGATCTTCGTCGGCGCACACCAACGGGATCGTCCTCGATTGTACCTCAGAGAACTGCAGCCGAGAGGAGAAGAGGGAGACGTTCGTCCGTGAGAGGAAGAACCAGAGAGAGAGACGGCGTGAGAGATTTTTCTTGCGAGTGAAGAAAAACGATGTCGGGTGAGGGATATAAAAAGAGGGGCTCGCATGCCCTAGCACGTGGTGACCTTTGGTTTCCGAAAACACCCCTCAATGGGCGTATTCGTTCGAATTTCAAACCCGCGGCTAAATCGAGCCGTTTGAATCAAGTTCGATTCCCAATGTAATCGAAATCAAATTAATCTGCCTGATTAATTTATTCGATCAACCAAATGAAACCCACAGCAAAAGTATCGAGATTCGAGATCCGAATTGACTCTTCGGAGCCGGAGCCAGAGCGGAGCGTGCGCGCAGTCCTCCATTCCTCCTCTCTACTATTGCTACAAGAGCTTGAGTTGTGAACTCATATATAAGTCCACTAAAAGTTTAGATCTCTAAGGTATGGTACTAAACTTCAACCCAAACTAATTAATGTTTCAAATTTGAGAATTCCCAACTTTTCCTCCAAACCATTTGGTTTCCCAATTGAAACCAAATTAATTCCAATTGTAATTACATAGGCTTTCCAATTAAAACCTAAATACAATTTTTAATACAACATCCACTTTCTACTTTTCACACACAAGAATTATTGTCTAATTTAAATATTTACCAATGAATATTATTCATTGCAACGCATTACTCATATTTTGAGATTTGCCTCGTTGCTAATTTATTAACATGGGTTCACTTAATAAAAATTAGAGTAAAATATCAAAAAGTCATGAACTCATCCAATTTCAATTCGTACTTGAACTTTAAAAACTAATAGTCATGTATTAATATTTAAGATATGTTTCGATATGCTGTGACTAGGGATGAGCATTGATCTGAGCTTTTGTGGGCCGTGCAGGTCCCATGCCCAATCCCATTTAACATAACGAGCTTTAGGCCAAATCGAAGTCCAGAAAATTTATAAAAGTTTGACTCATACTCAAGCCTGGTATGAAATTAATGAGTCAAAAATGGACTGATTTGGCCTAAACATCTTACGCATCTCATATCAGCATTCGATAATCTCTCTAGTTCATCATTCAATGGAATATCATTGTAACATGCTATTTTAATTTGTAATTACAAAAGGTCAAGCTTTAGTATTCTCGTACAATCTTTTTTAAGGGTTTTACGGAAGTGTTATATAAGAGAGACCTCATGAACTAGAGATTCATTCGACATGGTATAATATGTTGACATTAACCAAGAATTTTAGAATGGATGAAGTATTTACAAAATCTTGCTAAATAATAAAATCTATATTAATCAACGTAATTATATACATATATATTATATTAGGCGAGCGGATCTGGTTGGTTTTGGACCATCCTCAACACGTGCTTGACTCAAAAATCTTACGAACCTATAATTTAGAACATGCCAGACTCATTTCAATAGGCTTAAGCTAGGTCGGATTAAGATGGTTGAGTTTCGAGATAGGTGGGACGATATGACCCAATGCTCGTGGATCGCAACTACCAAGATTTAGTTGTTTATTTTATCTTTTTAACCTTAAGTCGCATTAGTTCAAAACTAACTTGAGACAAATATAGAGTGAAAATGGCACCCCTACTATTTTCATACATAGTTCAAAACTAACTTGAGTACCACATGTTTCTTTTTAAAGTACACATATTGAATTGAATGCATAAAGTGGGTGCTTTTGTGCATTTTTACTCTAAAAATTATCCTACATAGTTCATCTTGAAAAATAAAAAAGAGATAAATTTACAAAAAAATGATGATGTTTTATGCATTTAAAAATATAGGATATTACAGAGAAATACCCAAAACAACCATCTTATTAATCTATTTTTGTTGTCATTTTATGACAACAATTAGTCAAAACCAAACATAAACAATAGTGGTCATCATCCTTTGTTTTTATCCTTCTTAAATAGAATGGTCGATCTGAAAAAGACAAGCTACTTATCAAATAAGATCTACCTTCCACTATTAAACATTTTATTCTCTAGACGTATATCTCTTTCTTTCCTTACTGTTTTTTATTCTATGTTTATTGGTTTTTAGTGAATGTGGTCGTTGTTTGATTGGCACAATAAAGTATGATATATATATATATATATATATATATATATATATATATATATATAGTTGGTCTAATCTGGTCCAAAATGATTAGCTTCAAAATCAAAACCAAAGTTTGACTTTATTTGAATGATATGTGTGATAAGGATTTGGCTCAAACCAGTGTCCCACAACTAAAATAAAAAAAAGTATATACAATCTTAATCAATTGGACTTTATAAACATTGGTCATAATACATGAGTGTGAGGGTCAAGTTTTCTAGACTTATCTAACAGTCCAAACATAATTTCAAGTAGAAAAAAACTATAGAAGTGAGAGTAGATTATAAGAGTTCGAGTTGAAAGTAATTTATAAGAGCGTGAGTCTACCACTTGATAAGTTGAACGTAAAAACACATGATTGTCACTTTGAGTCTTAGCCAAGCCTAACGTACGATATGTTGTCAAGAACAAATATCCTTGATAGTAATTTGGGTCTAGGTTGAAATTATTAAAATGGTCTATGATATGGTAGAGGATTGCGGGAGAGCTATTATCCTATAGAGACTCTCCTAACTGAAGGGCGTGAAATTGGTTGGACGATTCAAGCATAAGTAGGAGAAGTTGTAACACCTCAAATACTTGGAAACTTCACAAAATGTGAGATAGGTTATAGTCCAAATAGTAATCTTCTCACTTCTGCCTTTAGAAAACATTGAAATTACACATATATCCCTATTTTTTAACATATTTGCACTATGACATCTCATATATACACGATCACTATTGAACTTCTAAATTTTTGAATTTAATCTCTAATGATTGGGGAATGCATAAAAATAAAAGGTTTATAAGGGTCATAGTGTAAACATGAAAAAGGTAGGGGTACAAGTGTAATGTCACTATTTTACCGAGGGTATAAGCGTAAAATTCCACCACCAAAATGTGAAAGCAAATTGTAGGAGTGGATGGCTATTGCTAAATAACAATAACTTGGTCTTGGATATTTGGATGCTTATTTGAAGTTTGATTAGACTTCCTAACAAATTATCCAAGTTAATTTTTATGATAACATATCCAATATCAACTCTCACCACTTAGAGATTGTACTAGCAGAAAGGAATCAATCATCTATTTGGAAACATAAAGAAGAAGGTAATATGCATGTTCGTAAGCTAACTCTGATTTAAGCATTGAATGTAGGATTCAACACCTATAGTCCCCAAGGGTAATGGTCCATAAGCAATATGTTCCGTAGTCTATTTGACTTCTATGTCCATCACTATTTGGATTCATTGCCTTGTTTATCGAGAATGTCATCTCTTTGTGCAAGGGGTTGTTTTCTTGTTATTTAGTGCCTAACTTTGAGATGCGATCATGGATGTAGCATAGCCTTATAAGCTTTACATCTATTCTATCAGATGTCCAAGCTTTGACCTTTTTGGGCTGCATGCCCCATCTAAAGTATATAAAACATTGCTTAAGACAAGAGGATCTTGGAATCATAAGATCTTCTTTATTTTTATTTCCCCTTTTATTATGAGGTCCTATACCTGGTGGATGTACTCCATATGATTTGCATAATCTCACGAGGAACCCCTATCCTCTAGAAAAATCATTATTACAAATGAAATCGATCTTTTATTGCATATGGGTACCTTGTATCCTTGTGAATCAGTCGTTCCTAATGAAATTTGGATGTAACCACGAGTTTGGTACCTTAGTCTGCACTGTCACGTAAAACAGGCAAAATTGCATTGAACTGACCCCTATAATGCGGTTAACCTTTTCATCTGTCATCCAAACCATGCCAACATCATCGGCTTCGTACGTTGTTGAACTGCTTCCTAGATGAGCATACATGATATGAACATATTGGCTTTATAAGATATCCTGAATCCGCCTTGTCTCTTGAGAATGTTATCAAGTATTTCTGAGAAAGTGCGGTTGGATCCTCTTTACCTACCTTTTAATCTAAGTATGGACCACATATCTTCTTTATTCTGGCCACATATCTTCTTTTTTCCTTTTTGATGGGACCTATAACTTCAGTCAACCTCTGACTCTCATCTACTGTAATCTAGAATATCTCATCTCTATAACAAGCATATAACCCTCACAATATGGTTCTTAATACATCGACCTTGATTGATAATTATCCATAGGTAATAAAGCAACTGTTTCATCCAGTATGATAGTCCCATTACCATAGAGCAACACCATCATAATATGATCGTAAAAAGATGGAAGATAACTTTCCAAGATCAGTACTCTTTCATCTTCTTTGAAGGGAGACTCTCCATTCTTGTTCTTTTCCTTATGTGCAAACATGCTTGTTAGAATTTTCTTGATCTCATCCATGTGTACCTCCAATATTGCCCATCAACCATCCTTATACTATACAATTTTTTTCAATAATAACCTATCTAGGAAATAATCGTATTTGTTCTTCTTCTTGGTGATTTTGTTTTGATGGTTGATGAGTTGAAAATGATTGTAGTAAATTTATAATTTATAATTTACTATTTTAGCTTAACCAAGTATCAATGATATTTGTTTATTTTTAGATTGTAGAGTGTGAATATATGGGTCAAACTGAAATAGGTTAGTTTGACTTAGTTTTTATGTAAGTTTATTTTGCATGTTCTATTGTCAATTTTATATATAACATATATTTATTATTAGTTTTTAAAATTTTTATCTAATTTTAAGTACTTGTATTTCCTTTATGGATTAAAATTTTACAATTAGTTGTACTTAATTTAGAAATTATATAAAAAAATAAAAACTAAATTGTATAGTATCTAATTAGGTAATTTCTGTATTTTTTATATGTTATTCACTTGTAAGTGATTTTTTCCTATTAAACTTGCAAAAATGATTTAACGAAGTAAAATATTTTATTTTCTTTTGATTTGTATTTCGTATTTTTTAATACACAATTATTACTATTTATGTTGTCTGTGGTATTATATTTACTTAATTTTTATATATAGTACACGATGTTATTAAATTCTAGCAAACTTCTAAATAAGGTAATTTTAAAATTAAATTAATGATGCCTTTGGGATGCTTATATGTATTTAATTCAATTTAAATTATTTTTGAATTGATTTTAAAAATTATAAAATATAAAAAATATTAAGGATAGAGTTGTTTACTTGACGTAAAAAATCTAAGAATAATATAGTAATCAAATGATCTAATAAACTTTCAAATGAATTAATATAATTAGTACAAAATTAAACAAACAACAAATGGAATGCTATATATTTGATATAAAGATTTAGGAAAATAAAGACATGCAAATGTCTAATACGTTTAATATTAAATTGTATGATGTGATGATAAATTTCTTAAAATATTATTGTAAAATACAAATAATTATGCAAAATATCCTTATTCTCTGACCACAATGAGAAGAGATCGGCCTCAGATAGTGGAGCAAGGTATAACTTCAACTCTATTTTTTTCTCACTATATTTGATTAAGTTTCAACTCGAAATCTTTGATGGATTGCTGAAAATGTCCTTTATTAATGGTCAATCTAAAGGATTGAGGTGCAACTGATTGTTTGGATGGAGTAGGCTTTTTGAAATGTAGTGGAGGTTTCAATGAGTATGTAGGTAAAAAACGATCAAAATAACATATGGCAGAGCCTAACCGACTTGTAAGGTTATAAGCTATCAGATCAGATAGATCCAAATGATAATCATAACTAGAATTAGGGGTAGCATATTCGATCATCAAAGCTTGATTAGAATAGATAAATCAACTATACCTACAATCGAACTTATCATTTTATAGATGAAAAAATCACCAGGTCGTCGCAATACTAATAGTATCAAAACAAAGGTGAAATAACATGGAATGGAGTATAAACCTTTGATCACTAATGATGTACAATTTAATTCTAATGAATAAATGCAAAATATTCTTGATTAAACCAAAATTTGATCCTAAACATATAATCTGATCAAGTAAATGCTCATGGAATTATAGTGACGGAGATTGATGATTTGTACAAAATACCATTCCTTATTTATGTTGTGAATAGTGTATAAAATGCTATATTTAAAGCCAAAATAAAAGAATAAAGAAAAGAAAAGAAAAGAATGAAATGCCAAAATATTTAATGACCCTAAACACCGAGAATAAGTCAAGAATTGACTTAGCCGCTAAGGAATAAAGCAGGGGAGATAAAGGCCAAAAATCACTATAAAACCCTAATTTTGATTCCTCAATAATTGATTTTGGGACCCATTTTATTCTTTATTATTTACACCTCAAATCAATTAACTTTGAATATGAAACTTGTAATAAAGATACAAAGAAAGATAAAAATTTATTTTACTTAAAATAATGCATAGCGAGTCCTAGCCACTTATAATAAAACCTGCAAAGAAAACTTTCCAGACCTTTATCTTCTCCATATGAACTTAAAATTAACTAAACTCACATTTATTGTTCCTAAAATTTAATTATCTATTTATGGAAGGTAGTTTCATTCAATTTGGAGTTAAGATGCAAAAGTTAGGTTTTAGGCCCTCATTGTGTAACGTATCTGGAATAAAATAATCAATTTATTTATGCTTTATATTTTCACTCTTTTATATTTTATGATTTTGTAAATATTATTTAAAACTCATGTACATAATTATAATAAAATAAAACCATTAAAAATCAATCAAATAATTAAATATACTATAATATATAGATGAATTATACATATATATATACATATATAATGAATATACATATTTATTTAAGTGTACAGATAACTTCACAAAAATACAATAAAAATACTTAAATGTGCATTTAATAAATATAAATAAATAAAATAATTTTATAAAATAATAAAATCTAAAATAGAAAATAAACAATAAAATACGTAGTATATATGTCAATACCTATATTTACACTTGTAAAAATAAACATCTAATCAATTAACTTATAAAAATTAATAAAAAATCATAATAAAATAATACAAAAAATATTAAATATTTTTAATGTTTTGGATAAAAGATAAAATCATTTATATTTTAAATTAAATTAATAAAAGATTTTTTCTATTTTTATGCTCTTCTGGCTTACGTGGACCAATGAGGAGTGGGTCTGAGTTGACCTCGGTCAACTCCTCGCCCCTCGTAGGTCTGCTCTATCAGACATAGACCACCCCATCTTAATCATTTTTCCTCATTGAATCTTTCACCCATTTAGCTCTATTCCTTCTGAGATTTTGTTTCTTGATCATAGATCTTTCACGCGCAGACCTTGCCTCGATCTGAGGATCATTGGATTGAGTGGTCACCTTAGTCAAAGATGACCTTGTACATATACTCCTTGCTGGACTTTAATTCAGATTTGATCCCTCTTCATGTAGTTCCGACCTCACATCCTTAATGTAACGTGTCGAGCATGGTGACAACTGCCTCCACATCGATTTGGAGAACGTGGGAGCATAGGAAGAGCATCAATCCACCATCGCTGGCGAGCTTCACCTAGTAGTCCACCCGACTCCCTCATTTGCAGGTCGAGCCATAATGTAGCTTTAGTTTTACATAGGTTTTAGTTGCAATTTTTAATTCTAGAAATTAGTTTAAATTTTAATCCACTGCACTAGCGTAGATTGTAAATTTTGAAGTTCGTCAGAGCTCTTGCTCTGACTACTGTTCCATGTTCTTCAGCCATTCTCTGCCCGGTCGTTCACCCCCATTTTGTTCCCCTTCTGTTTCTCTACACCCCAACCACTCCTTTCCTCATGGTCGGTCTTCGATCGGGATTTCGAGGTCCTCCTCTGCCACCTTCGCCAGACCTCACCACCCCGCCTCATTCCGCCTCCATTCTGCCCAGTAACAGGCGAGGCAGTTTGCCCTTGACCCCTTTTTCTTCCTGTGCAGGTACGTGGCGCTTTTTGCTCAGTTGGAGGTAATTTTGAAGCTGGAGTAGGTTCCTAGGTCACTTGAGATACTCTGACCTCTTGGGACACCATCGGTGGTCCTTGGAGCCTTTTGACACATCCAACAATAGAAGGAAACCTTGAGGAGTGATTTGAGCACTTGAGAAGCACCATAGATCACTGGAGGAAGGAGGAAACACAGATCGAAGCTCACACTTGGAGTTGTTCTTCCCTGTTCTTCAGGAAGAGCAACGACCATTGGATCGCTTTTCCGCTTCAGCTTGAATCACGACCATTGGATCAGACCACACCTCCACCACCGGATCTCTGAAGGAGATCTAATCCAACCCTCCATCGACGAACCAACATTGAGCAAAGTGGACCAGACACGTGTATAAGTGAGAAGATCAGAGCCGTCGACACACACATATGGGGGTAATTTTGCAACATATTCCTGCCATTTTTGTATTTTATTTTAGCATAAAAACTTTCCTATGTAGTTCAATATGTATTGCAAAATTTGTATTAAGACCCTACTTTTCTGTTAATTTCACCTAGGTCCCTCCCCACATCACCTCACTTGTCCATACACGTGAGGAGGCAGGAATTTTGCAAGGGACCCCCGGGTCTTTTTATTTTTTTAGTCCATTAATTTCCAAATCTAGTGTAATACTTTTGGGATATTTTGCATCAAGGGCCTCACGCTTTTGATAATTGCAAAAATACCCCTATTAGTGTGTTTTATATTGAATTTATTTGGACTTTTTTGCACACACTGATTTTGACACATTTTGATTTCACGCAAAGGAAATAAATTTTACACACAAAACTGATTTTTCAAAAGTTGAATACTTGTACACATTATTTTCAAACAATTTTCACAAGATTTTTCAAAGAACACTTTTTGCAAAACCTTTTTCCTGACTTATTAATAAGTATAAGTACAAAGAGCCTGAGGAGCTTACAATCATCTTTTATTATTATAGAGTTACTTATTACATTTTAATTTATATTGGGAATGTATATTTTATTTCTCAGTATGAGTTATGGCTTATAGTATATACATGGTATATACAACCCCCCTATACTTAGCTTGAGCTATGTCCTCATAGATCGAAGAGAAAAGTAGAGACATAACTCGTACTGAGTATAGACAAGTCTAAAGAATTAATACGAATGTAATGAATGCATGAATGAGAAGTTGACCGTCCCCTCTATACTTAGGATCAAGTAATCCGAAGTATAGCAGACTGTACAAAAAGCAGGGAGGGTCAAGTGTGGGAATACACAGATCGTACTCAGATTGTCTCCCCCTATACTTAGGGTAAGATACTCCTAAGTATAGACAAGAAGAGGAGACAATGGAGAGGATCGGAAAGAAATGAAAAACTCTGGTTGCACATCCCCCCTATACTTAGGACCAAGTACGTCCTAAGTATAGAAAACTGTCTACAAGGGCGGCACCTTTTAGATACAAAGAGAAAGAAGAAAAGAAGAAAAGAAGAAAATCAGATAAACAGTTGTTGGATTGCATAGTCTGAATCTTTCGATGCCGCAGGTGCTGAGGAGATGTCATCATGGTGCATTAGCTGAACGGAGTCAACAACGGCTAGGAATGTGTCTGGTTTGAGGTACGGCTTCAGGAGTTGACCCTTGACGACGAATGGCTGTGGGTCAGGGGACAATTCTGATATAGCAATGCTTCCATTGTCACGCACTTCACAAACTCGAAATGGCCCTGTCCACTTACTCTTTAATTTGCCTGGGAATATCCGCAACTTTGCATCAAATAGCCACACTTTCTGTCCAACATCAAAGGTCTTTCGTCTGATGTGCCGGTCGTGCCAACGTTTCACCTTCTCCTTGTACATCAAAGTGTTATCGTATGCATAGTCCCGGAATTCCAAGAGCATGTTCAGATCATCTTTTCTCTTCTGAGCACTTCTGCGTGAGTCCAAATTACAACTGTTGATTGCCCATAAAGACTTGTGAATTAATTCCACGGGCAGATGGCACGGCTTTCCATATACAAGACGATAGGGTGACATGCCCAAGGTGGACTTGTAGGCTGTTCGGTAAGCCCATAGGACCGAGTCCAAGAGTTGAGACCAGTCCTTTCTGTTTGGCCTAACGAGTTTCGGCAGTATAGTCTTGATTTCTCTGTTTGATAACTCCGCCATGCCATTGGTCTGTAGATGATAAGGAGATGCGGCACGATGGTCGATGCCGTACTCCTTCGTTAACTTCTTGACCTCTTTGTTGATGAAGTGGCTACCCCCGTCTGATATGAGAATCTTCGGTACCCCAAACCGCGAAATGATGTTCTTTTTCAGAAACTGGCAAACTGTTTTGCTGTCGGCGGCTCGGGTGGGGATCGCTTCAACCCAACGACTCATGTAATCGACGGCAAGAAGGATGTGCTCAAAACCTTGACTGTTAGGGAAAGGTCCCATGAACTCAATGCCCCATGCATCGAAAACGTCTGCTATCTGAATGATTTTCAGAGGCATTGAATCTTTGACAGTTAGTGTTCCTTTCAGTCTCTGACAGTCAATGCATCTTTTGACAAACTCAGCTGCATCCTTAAATAAAGTGGGCCACCAAAAGCCACACTGAAGTACTTTGGCTGTCGTCCGATCTCCAGAGTGGTGTCCACCAGATTCGAGCGAGTGACAATGCTCGAGGACACTAGACTGTTCCGTCTGAGGGATGCACCTGCGCCAGATACAATCTGCTCCTTCTCTGAATAAAAGAGGATCTTCCCATTGGTAGAAGCGGATGGTCGACATGAATTTATTCTTTTGGTTCTTCGTCCAATCCGAAGGTATTACCCCAGAGGCGAGGTAATTGACTATATCAGCATACCAAGGAAGAGAATCCACAGCTAAGATGGCTTCGTCAGGGAAGGTTTCTATGATAGGTGCATTGCTCAGAGGAGGCTCATGCTGCTCTATTCTGGAGAGATGATCTGCTACCACATTCTCAACTCCAGGCTTGTCCTTGATTTCCAGATCGAATTCCTAGAGGAGAAGGATCCAACGAATCAGCCTTGGCTTGGCATCCTTCTTCTGCTGTAGGTACCGGATAGCAGAGTGGTCCGTGAAAATTGTGACTTTTGATCCCAACAAATAGGATCTGAACTTCTCTAATGCGAAGACCACAGCCAGCAATTCTTTCTCTATCACTGTATAATTTCTTTGTGCTTCATCTAATGTTCTGCTGGCATAGTGAATGGCATAGGGCGCTCTGTCTTTCCTCTGCCCAAGAACAGCTCCGACTGCAAAATCTGACGCATCAGTCATTATCTCAAAGGGAAGAGTCCAGTCGGGAGGTTGTAAGATTGGAGCCTGAGTGATAAGCTCCTTCAACTGATTGAAAGAAAGGAGAACTGGCTGATCAACAATGAACTCAGTTTCCTTGCACAAAAGTTCTGTCAGAGGTCGGGCAATGCGGCTGAAATCCTTGATGAATCGCCTGTAAAAACCCACATGCCCCAGGAATGACCTCACATTCTTCACTGACTGAGGTGGCTGAAGATTTGAAATGACATCCACCTTCGCTGGGTCGACTTCCATGCCACGTTTGGAAACGACGCGGCCCAGCACAATACCTTCTGTGACCATAAAGTGGCTCTTTTCCCATGAAAGAACTAAATTGACTTCTCGGCACTTCTGAAGCACTCTGTCTAGGTGCTCAAGACACGAATCGAAACTATCACCATAGACAGAGAAATCGTCCATGAACACCTCGAGAAAACTGGCTACCATCTCGGCGAAGACTGCTAGCATGCATCTTTGGAAGGTAGCCGGTGCATTGCATAAGCCAAAGGGCATTCTCTTGAAGGCATAGGTGCCGAACAAGCAAGCAAAGGTAGTCTTCTCTTGGTCTTCAGGGGCGATCGCCACTTGGTTGTACCCGGAATACCCATCCAGAAAGCAGAAGAACTCCTTACCTGCTAATCTTTCCAAAACCTGATCAATGAATGGCAAGGGAAAGTGGTCCTTCTTGGTTGCTGCATTAAGTCGGCGATAGTCAACACACACCCGCCAGGATGTTGGTACCCGAGTTGAAATTTCCTCTCCTTTGTCATTTGTAACCACGGTAAGCCATGATTTCTTGGGAACTACATGCAGTGGGCTTACCCATTTTGAGTTCGGAGATGGGATAGATGAAGCATGTGTCACACCATTTCGTGATTTCTTTCATGACGACGTCCCAAAGGTTAGGGTTCATCCTTCTCTGAAATTCGCGGGACGTCTTGGCATCTTCTTCTAGATAGATATGGTGTGAACACAGAGCTGGATTTATCCCTCGGAGATCTGATACGCTCCAACCAAGTGCCTTGCAGTTCTTTTCTAGAACCTTGAGAAGTTGAGATTCCTGATCCGGATCCAGCCTGCTGCTGATGATGACCAGATACATTTGTTCTTCACCCGCAAGGAAAGCATACTTCAGGCCTGTCGGAAGTGGCTTGAGTTCTGGTTTAGACCGGTCCACTTTATCTGTCACTTCAGATACCATGCTGGTGGTGGGATGTATTTCCTTGCGATACTTACCATCCTCATCATCCTGTTGAGATCCCGGTGATACACCGAACGGTTCCGCGCTACGCTGATCATGTTCGGTCTGGAGTGAATGCTCAAGAAGATGCGCCTGCATCTGAGAATCTGTCTCCCAAGAATCATCGGAGCATATGCTGATTGCGCTTTCCAAGTCCTCCTCAAGAGTGAGGATTTCTCGGGTCCATGAATCATCCAATGATAAAGCTGAGTCTCTGATCTCTGCAATAAAATCACAGTCTGCTTCTGATACCGCCTGGCTCTCATCAGTTGTGGCATTCTGCTCTTTGTTCATGTTGATCGTGATTTGCTGGGTGTTCGAGCTGAAAGTGATCTTCCCAGACCCGTAATCAACCACAGCACCTGAAGTACGAAGGAATGGTCTGCCAAGGATGATAGGGGTCTGGAGCAGGGGTGCAGGCGAGTCCATATCAAGGACTACAAAGTCAGCTGGGAATTTCATCTCCTGCACGGTAACTATCACGTCTTCCAACAGACCTCGGGGCCGCTTGACGAATCGGTCAGCGAACTGAAGGATCATGTGTGTCTGCTTGAGCGGTCCCAGCCTGAATTCTTGCATTATGGACGAGGGCATAAGGTTGATGGAAGAACCACTGTCAAGAAGAGTGCGCTCGAAGACTTGGTCAAAAATCACACAACTGATCAGAGGTGCTCCTGTATCTTGCTTTTTCTGGGGGAGATTACTGATGGCAGCAACAGTGGCCATGGAGAGAACATGCTTTTCTACTTCATGCCTCTTTCAGTCCTTTTTTCACAGCTGGCATGTATTCCACGACCTTCAACAAGGGAATCTCAATAGTCAATTTATCCAAAATGTCCACAACACTTGGATCAGACAATGCCTTTTTTCGTTTTGCATTTTTTTTGGATTTTTGTATTGCTTGTGGAAAAGGAATATTTACACCACTGGAAGGAAAATGAGAGTTCTTATTTACATCAAAATCATCCCCCACAGAATGTTGTACATCCGAACTACAAAAAGGAGTACAAGCTGGATCTGAACATGCTGGTGCTGCAGGGCGATTAAAAAGGGTAGCGTCTGCTCCATCGGCTGGCGAGGGATCGACTGCTGCTGGCGGCTCCTCCAAGGCTGGCGTGGCTTCGCTTCGGCTATAGGCTTCTTTTTGTTGTTTTTGTTTTTACTGATTTTTTGTATTTTTGGCTGAGGTTGCTGTTGACATGGCACGACGGCTGGACTGGCTTCTCCTTCTTCTTCCTCCTCGCCTGCCCCTAGAGCTGGCACGGCTGATGCGTAATATGACGATCCACCTGTTTCTTTATTCACCCCACTTCTGGTAGCAGGCAGAGGCAAGGCCCTACCGCTCCTGAGAGTAACAACATTATAATAAACAGTAATATCATTACCAGACTCGGACATGACATCACAATCTACCTGCTCTTTCTTTTTGAAATTATTGGGGTTGGCTTCGACCTGCGCCGGAATGGTAGTTCTGGTGACGGTCAGGTCGTCAAGCCGCTTTGTCATTTCCGCTAGCCCTTTAACAAGCTGGGCCAGACAATCCATAGCAGGGTTCACAGGGGACACTTCAGAAGATTCAGCGTGCAGACCACGCTGCTATTGGGTAGATGGGTGGGGAGGCTGTTGCTGGTGGTTCTGAGGAGGTGCAGGAAGTTGAAGTTGTTGGTAGGATGGAGGAGGATACTGCTGATATTGCTAAGAGGGGGCAGCCACGTACTGGTGATACGGCTGTGGGTGGCAGTACTGCGGCTGCTGTTGGTAAGGAAAATTCTGCCTCCACTGCTGTGCAAACTGGGGAGGCTGCTGGTACTATTGGTGCCGCTGAGAGGATTGACCAAAACGACCACCCTGAGGTTGGTGGTACTGCTGATTGGCAAGTTGCTGACCCTGGGGTTGTCCCTGAGGACGGGTCGGCTGTGCATCATGAGCCCATACCCCGTTCACTTCCTGAATCAGGGGTGGTGGTGGGAAGACTGGATCAGGTACTGAGAGGAACTCTGGCTGGTACACTACCATCTGCTGCTGCGGCTGGCCCTGGTCGGGCGCCTACACGTAGTACACGTGTTGGACTGCCGGTGGCTGCTGGCTCGGCTGAGGCTGATGCTGCAGTTGCTGCTCGTCCTTCTTCTCAGCGGGAGCTTCCGATGGTGTAGCCGACTGGACAGAGTTGATAGTGCCGACCAACAGTTCAAGGTACTTGTTGATCTGATCTAGCTTGTCCAGGTTCTGGGTCCTCATCTCGATCACAACGAGTTTCTTGAGGTCCTGTGATCGCTTCTCAATGATATCTACCTTAGAGAGATGGCCCCCGATGATGCTGAGGTTGGAGCTCTCATCTCTCTCTGCTTCCTTGGATGCAGCCATGTGCACTTGCTTCTGGAGGATCTGGGGCTGCTTCTGATACGCCTTGGATGAAGAGAGGGCGACCTCTCCTTCGGTCATTTCTTCAAAGATCTGCCAAACTACATCTTCGTCCTTATTAAAATGGGAACCCCCACATGCTGCGTCCACAAGCCGTTGGCTTTCAATATTCAGTCCCCCAAAGAAATGCTGGACCAAGCTGGTCTTCGGGACATCATGATTGGGACACTTCTCCTGTAGGTCAGTGAATCTCTCCCAAGCTTCATGTATCGACTCGTGGGGTCCTTGGGTGAAATTACTGATACGAGATCGCATCTGTTTGAGCCGACCGAGAGGGTAATATTTGTGCAGGAAGGCGGATTTCAACTCCTCCCAGGTCGTCACGACCTTTCCCAAATGATTGACCCAATAGAGGGCCTTGTCATGTAGGCTGAAGGGGAAAGCCATCATCTTTACAATGTCCAGAGGGACATTGGGATAGTGTGTAGTACGGCAAATGCAGGGGAATTGCTGCAGGTGAATGTACGGCTATTCGCTTGTGGTTCCATGAAATGCTGGGAGAAGGGCAATAAATTGGGGCTTCAGCTCAAAGTGAGCGTGTACCAGTGGAATGAGAATCCACTCGGTCATCTGGCTGTCTCCCGGATTGTATGTTTCTTTGAGTGTCGGCTTTGGTGGTGGTAATTCAAGGTCATCATCAGGAGGACCACCACCTCCACCTCCTCCTCCCCTGCCTCCTCTGCCTCTGCCTCCTCCTCCATCGTCACGGTTCATCATGTCATTCAACATATCCTGGAATGCGGTCTGTGTCAGGGCCTGCTCGGTCAGCTGCTGCTATATGGCCTGGATAGATGCCAATAACTGTGCATTAACTTGGTTCTGATCTGGCACCTGTCCCTCTAGTGGTGGCTGCTGACCCTTGCCCTTTCCTCCTAGAGCCATGTCAGGGTCTGAGTCGAACGAGATAAACTCCGGAGTAGTCTCCAGGGCTCGCACTGTCTTCTATCTGCATAATGAGATGGTCCGAATCAGATCACTTGCAATTAATGTTCAGCTGCCATGATGAGGCTGGAATTCAGGTCACCCCAGCATGTTGTGAATGGAAAAGGATATAGACTGTAATCGACTTCCATTCGCAACGGCGGAAGTGGGACAAAAGTGACCCCAATTTATTGGGTGGCCAAGAGAAAGGTAGAAAACGAGGAGTCTGGAGATCGATCCGCAAAGTCCGGATCGGGTTCTCGGGAATCGCCTCGAATTTATTAGCGGAGTTGAGTTCATGGAATCGATGTGGGTGTCGGCATGGTCCTGACGGAAACCATCCATGGATCAACTTCACGGAGTGCAAGAGAAGATCGGATGTTGGATGAAAGATACGATGGTCAACGAGGAATAAAAGGAGTGTAAAACAATAGAGAGGCCCGGTTGAGCGGGGTGGTCAAAGGGAGAAACAACAAAATGTACGCAAATGCGCGGGACTTGATCTTTGAGCCTTAATCTAGATCCATACAAACACAATACAAAATCAGGTTCACCAACTCACACCATGTGAAGCCGTGAAAGCTCGGCTATTTATTATCTTTTCATTTTTAGAGTTGTGATTTTCAGGCATATCTTATAACAAATCCTTAGTACGCTACCCTATAGGAGAGAGAGTACTGCTGGAAGAGTATCCCATACTTGTCCTCCTCTTGTGTAACCTGTAGTCTGTACTTTTTGGAGTCCTTGTAACCCTTCCTGGATCCCTACTCAGCCAAAGAAAAGAGAGAGGAAGCCGATAGGCGAAACCAATACTTCGGTTCTCGCTCGCAACGGAATCACCCGTGAGCGTGCAAGAACCTACTCGGACGCAGGACAATGAGACAGACACCCCCGTGAAGGCGTGGCCTATGCTCAATACTTCGGACAGGGTCGATGCTCTCACAACAGAGAGTCACCATTGGTGACCAAGTCCTACTCGCCTACGTACGATAGAAGCGCTATTACTTCGGAAATCCAGGCGATACACAAGGCAGTTGCAGACTGGGTTTTGGGCTTTAATCCTTAGGGGTCGCACTCGCTCAAGGGAGTAGGGTTTTGGTCCCCCTCCAAGGTACCTGAAAACAATGAGGGCTTTATGAACCCGGTACAATGATAGTCCATTACAGATTTCAATTAAGGTCAAAGTTTATTTAGCAGTCCCCTTGTTTTATTTTTTTGGGTTTTCACTTTTTTTGAGTCTGTTTCATACAACGCCTAACGTTTTTGTAGATTTTCATTTAAGTCCTAGGTGCTCAAAATCAGAGGGAGATAGCGGAAAAGCCGTGCAAGTGGTTCCATGATGGAAATCTCACCATTGAACCGAATGATGCATGCTGAGTTAGAAGACTTATAGTGCATCCCAGCTCTCTCCATGTGGTATGCAAGACATAATTTTTAAACCTATCTACATGTCGGTATGCAAGGCACAAAATCGCCCTAAACATAAGCTGCTATTAGCGTGAAGAACCATAAGTCGCTCATTCATCTCTAGCCCAAGAGGGTCCGGTCTTGGCTCACCCCTCCCCTGCTCAACACATTGAGGGTAGGAGAAAGCGCTTTACAGGGCTCGCTACGACACAGAGGGCTAAGAGATAACTGAACGGCTTGTTTAAGTTTGACTAGATCCAATCGAAGTATACTATAGGAACATGCATTCTTATTAATGTTTGGACCTATCTATCGAGTTAAGCAACCTATATCTAGGGGCTCCAAGCACACAAAACAAAGTAAAAGAAAGGCGGAAAGCTCAAAACTTCGGAAAACAAAATAAAAGAAGGCGATGAAAACTCGGAAAGCCGCGATGAGGCCCCCAGGTGAACAATCACCCAGGCACTGGACCTCATTGTGAAGAGTAGAGTCATGTTTAATTACATGCCAAAAATGTCTCTCTCTCACCATAAATTACAAAAGTATTCCTAAGTGTTCTACCTCTAACTAATGCCCATCTCTTTGCTTCCTTGGTGCTCTCTCCAGATGGTCATGAGAAGAGGACCATCCTCCTCCAAGCTTGGCTGCATTGGCCTCCTAAGAAGCCATCCTCGCGTGGCGGGCCCTCGCATCAAAGTCACAAAAAGAGTGCATTAGTACGGCTCAACCAATAAAATAGAGCAGATAAAATAATCACAAGACATAAATCAATGAAGCATGGTGATTAATATCGATAAAAATAGCTGCTCATCAAACATGTACACAAGAATGACAAAAATAATGTAGGCTATGCTCATTGCTCCCTGGCAACGGCGCCATCTGATAACCGTGTATATTCTACAAGGGTGACCATGAATAAGATAAAAAGTGTCGCTGAGGCGACCGCTCGTAGAATACCCGAGTTAATCAGCAATTAACCCACAGCCAAAGAATAAAACAATCAAGCTCAAACAGAAATGTGAATTAATCTTTATTACTCTACCATAAAATGTATAGGGAACAAGCATGTAGAGGTCGAACCACAGAGAGCAATACAAAATGCAATAGCCTACAATGTGCATCTATCACAGAGTCATCCATGTGTGAAGCCTATTTTTGTGGGTTTTGAATTTTTTGAATTTTTTGTATTTTATTTTATTTATTATTATATTTTATTTTTTATTTATTATATACCTTTTTTATAGTATAACTAGGTAATATATATATAATATAAATATAAATATATGTATACCCATAGAGGGTGAGTATATAGCTTATAATACATACAATATATATAAATAAATATATATATAGATAAGTACAATAATAATATGTATATATATATTATATACATTTTTGGGTTAATAAATAGATATATAAATACATATAAGTAGTTAGATATAGATATATATATTTTTTCTTTTTTTTGGGAATATATATATACACATAAAGGGGTACTCTAATATTTATAAAAATACTCAAAAATAGTAAAAAATTCAGGAATAAAGTCTTTTTGGGCTTTTCATGATTTTTTACTGTTTTTGTGATTTTTGGGCATTTTTCAAAACATTTTTAGTATTTTTAAAGAGCAAAATAAGAGCAAACAGTGGAATAGGGACTGCCTGTGAGAAAAATAGAATTTAAAAATAGCAATCAGCGACAAAATTTTTCCTCCCTAATTTTCAAATAAAAATAACAAAATATAGAAGAAGGAGGAACTGAGTTTACATTTTTTTATTTTTCTTCAATTTTTTATATTTTTTTGAATTTTTAGGGTATTTTTAAATTTTTAAGGTTTTCCTTTTGAGATTTTTAGGGATTTTTGGACTGACACTGAAATAGGCCAAAATACACCATAGCTAATTTTTTTAGAATTTTTCGAGGTCTTTTCATATTTTTTTGGTATTTTATAAGCTAGACAGTAAATAAAATGCATGTTTTTGATTTTTAATAAATGCAAAGATGCAATAAAATTAAAAACTAAAAATATAGCATGCAAGGGTACACTAACAGGAGCTTATGTCTATTTTTGCAAAATTTTTCGAAGAAATATGAAGCACAAAATAAATAGACAAATTATTCCAAAAATAAATGGCCTAGCAGGGGTGTTTTTGCAAATAAAATAATTGACAGGGGCATATATGCAAAAATCACAATAAAAATGAATGTTAACTTTTATTTTCAGGACCATTTTACAAATACAAAAACCCGGCGGGGTTTAAATGCAAATATCACGCGCCTCACTTGGGGTCTGCACGTGAGGCACAGAGGGACTAAAAAGTAAATACACAAACATCAGGGGGTGTTCTGCAAATTTTACAAGTTATTTACAACGTGACTTTTTATTTTTGGTATTACACTATAAATACAAAAGGCGGGGGGCTAGATGTGAAATTTACCCCCTAAAGGCGCATCATCCTGCGGCGCTGGGCGCGCCACTTATCCACGCGTCAAGCATCCGACGGTGGATACCGGTTCGTCGATGAAGGGCATGGATTAGACGATCCTCGCAGATCTGACGGTTGGCACGTGTCTTCATCGGGCAGTTGTCCTTCAATCTGGGCCGGGCCTGCTGATCCAACGGCGCTGAGGCTCCCTGGAAGAACAGGGAAGAAGCTCGCGCTTGGCGAGCTTCGATCGAGACGCATGGGCTCTTCCAGGGCTCTCCCGCGGATCTGAAGTAGTCTGCACGTAGCTGGAAGCATCTCGTGTCGACTGATGGTGTTCTCATGGTACCTGGAGGTCTGAGTTGCTCGGATGAGGTCGGTGAAGAGGGGGACCTCCAGGAACCTCTTCCTGGTTTGATGTGAGTCCAGATGGGCTCCGTTCCTCGTGATACCTGCATAGGAAGAACCGGGGGCGAGAGAGCTACCTCCTCGACCCAGGATTTTGAAGCTTGGCAGCAAGATGGGATGAGGCGGAGGGGCTCCGGCGTACGGCGGAGGTGGAGCCCCGATTCGCCAAGACTGAAGGTCCTGGGTTGGACCAAGATGTGCGTCCGATGGAGAATGCGATGAGGGACGAAATGGGATGCGAATGGCGGGCGGATACAGTCGATTTCACAGTGAAGAAGTCACCGGAGCAGAGCTCCGACGAACTTCGAATTTGGGATTCTAAGCTACATGGATCAACTAAAAGCTAAACTAACAACTGGAATTGAAAGCTAGCATTAAAACCTAACTAAAAAGCATAAAATGGGTCAGATCTTATACCTGGGGGCCTCCAGGGAGCAGGGCGGACGCCGGAGCTCCGCCGCGACAAAATCTTCCTCCCTCCGACCGATTCGAGACGCCAGCACACTCCCCCTGTCACGAGGAATGTCCCAGGACTGGAATTAAGGCTTAAGGTTGGATTAAAAGTGGCCAAATTCGAGGAAGGAGGCGGAGCTACTTATTTATAGACATTGGCGAGTAGCCTTATTGACCTGCGATGATTGACTGATCCAATGAGTATCTAATTGATCTAAGATTTTGGCGGGCATCATGGATGATCAGAGGGCAATTCTTGTGAAGGAAGCGAGCTTGAATGATGGAAGGGATGGCCGCAAAAATTGGAGGAAAATCGGGGAGTTGACAGTTCAGAGGCGCAGGGCTTGGATGGGACAGTTGACCAGGGGGTCAACGAAGGCCGGCTCCCCATTGGTCCACGTCAGCCGCTAGACGCCAAAATAGGAGATCTGATTAGAAATTGATTTATTTGACACAGAAAACGATTTTATTATTTTTTTCTTATAAAATAAAAAATGTGTATTATTTCATCTAGTATTTATTTATGATTTTTATTGAATTTTTCGAAGTGTTTTATTATGGTTTTAATTTAATAATGTGTATATGTATGTATTTATATGTATTTTTGTGTATCTTAATTTTAATTTATTTATTTTCTTTTATTCTTTTATTGACTTATTTTATAAATTTATAATTTGTTTTTGTGAGTATAAAGGTATTTTCATTTAATTTTTATGAGTTTATTTACATTTTGAAATAAATACGTGTATGTATATGTAGGTATACTTATAGGTGTTTTATCTATGTATTTTGTATACTTAATTTATTTAATGTATTTTCTTGATTTTTATTTTGGATGTATATTTTTAGTGAGTTGTGTATAATGTATACATTGTTATAAAAATATAGAAGAATAAAAGAACCAAGGAATAAAATCCTTTTTATTTATATATTGATATATAGCATAGGTATTTTGTCTATGAATTTGTAGACTTATTTTATTTTACAAATTATTTTTGGTTTTCTTTTACTTATTATATGTGTATGAATTATATACATTATCTACAAAATTCTAAAAATATGAATTTATAAAAATAATGAATATTGAATAAAAAGAATATTTTAATCAATCCTATATACAAGGAGGGCCAAAAACCTAACTTCTGCATGTGGACTCCAAAAATTATGAAACCAATTTTATTAAATAGTTCTTGGAATGCTATATACAATTAAAGGTGAGTTTGGTTGATTTGGAGTTTTTATTTGCAAGATATGGGTCTGTGAAGTTGAGATTTTTGCTTTCTATTTTGTGTATAAAATGTACACTGAGTATTATTTTTACACAAACTCAATTTTGTAATTTTATTTACATTATTATCTACAAATTTTATGAACAAAGTTTCTTTATTTGATGAATAAATAATTATGTACAAAATAGGTGTCAAAAATGCATAAATAAATGAGGTATTTATTGTACACTGACCCTTATCTCCCCCTACTTTATTCCTGGTCGACCAATACCATGCTGGCCTTGGTCTCGGGGTTTGGATCATAAAATATCTTCAATATTTTATTCCTTTTTCTTTTCTTCTCTTTATTCTATAATTTTGGCACTAAAACCTTATTTAATGTGGAATTAATACAATGACTCATGAATGCTATTATGTACAATTTGATGCTATTTACATGCATTTGCTGGGGTTTTTGAGGCCAAAATGATAGAATAAAGGTGATGAAATGGAGATTCATCACCTACCTACATCGAGCATCCACCAACCCGAGTCTCAGAGCACATGTAGAGCACGTGCAGACTGGTGAAATTGCAACTGATGCCCACAAAACCTTCAAATTATAAGCACGTCCAGTGCACGTGCCTTGACTTTGGGATAATTTCATAGGGGCCCTTCCAACTTTCAAAAATACAAATAGGCCCCTCTAGGGACATGTTTGAGTTGTTTCATTCATTTAATCCTTATGTTTTTTATTGCATTTATGCCCCTAGACATTTTATTGTATATCTTTAGCATACGAACTCCATTTCAGTTGATTTCAATTTCATCTTGTTGCATATTTTATTCTCTATCTTATGACATCATTTCTTTCAAGTTTTGATACTTAATTAAACATACTAAATTTTAGTTGTATATTGTGTCAATCGCTCTTCATTTAGTGGCCACTAATAGGTGCTAGGATTTATTTTAATGTATCAATTTGCTCATGAAATTCGATTTAATTTATTTGCTCAATAATTTGATTATTTTGAGGCATAATGGTTCATTCTATTTGCATTTCTTGCATTTTGTATCTCATTTGTTTTGCATAAAAAATACTTAAAAAGCATGTTCATCATCCTTTGCTTTGGATGACATCATACACCATATTTTATGAGTTTAAAAAATCAATAAAAAATAAAGGTGCTTTCTTTGCAAGCACATCATGTATCTTGTTCATTGTATCCTTGTATTGCATGCATCATTATTTTTTGCATGATTGTCTTTGCATGATTTCTGCGTCTCATGTTCTTGCATCATATCTTTGAATCTCATTTATTTACACCATATTGTTTTGTCAGTGCATTTTATGTGTCCATTATATCTGCATAAGAAGACCTAGATCAAAGAATGTAATCTCTCAAATTTAGTTATCATTTTTGATTAATAGATGAGGAGGCTCGTGTCCCTATGTTCGACCTAGGTAGAATTATCAAGTAAAATTATAATCCACTTATTCAAAGGAGTGGTATTCTGTATAGATATGAAATCATCTCCTATACTAGGAAGATAAAAATAACATATTAAGCAAGCAATTTTGCAGTTCATCAGATGACGTCGTTGCCGAGGACACGTCCCATCCTTGTTTTTTTGTATGTAAATGTATTATCTTTAAGTTGATTATTTTTAATCATTCAGGTCTTCATGTTGTGTTTGTTTTTGCATTTTCTTTGTTGATTAAATTCTTAATGTATTTCTGATAATTTTCTTTTGTGGTAGGGCCCATGGAGATCGAGGATACTCGATCAACATGGAGGCGTGGAGTTGGGAGCTCCCGCTGCTAAGAGCCACAGAAGAAACTCAGGTGAATTCATGGAATTTATTTGGCATTGAATTTCATTTGATGTTGTATTTATTTGTAATAAGTGCTTTTCTAGCGATCCTCGTTCGAGGGTTCGTGTGTGTAACATGGACTTAAACATTGCATATGTGTGTGGAGCCTATTTCACCCCTGTCCAGATGGGGTTTCACTTGAGTGTTTGAACCTAGGGTTTGGCACATGGTTCTTTGAGCTTATTTCATGCTTGCTCACTTGTTCTTGATTCGTAGGTTCAGACACACCAATAAGAGTTGAGGAGATTCACTTCGTCTCCTTGACACATTGAGATACATGTAAACATCGATCTATCTAGCCAAATTTAAATCTAATTCTTCCCACTAATAATATCATATTTAGAGTGTCGTTTCATTGACTTGCATGCATGTAGTGTAAAACTTAATACACTACTGCACTTGCATGCAGAATGTTGGAGGAACTGTAAGTTCTTCTCTTAAGCACGCATCATGATTTTCTCATTTGCATTGGCTTTTCTTGATCTCTCTCTCTCTTGATTTATCACTTAGCATATTAAAGGAAATTGTGAATGGCCGATTAGACATTGATTGCTTGATCTATGCTCACATTAATGCAGTGATAATCTTAAGCTAAAATTTGGACTGTAATGCAAGTTGACCAAAATAAATGGAATATAATGAACCTTGGATTATGGGAGAGCAATACCGTCATTGTACGTAGTTTATGATTGAATGTGAGAGGTGAGGACATATGCTTTGGATAGTGCCCAAAACCTATCATTAAACCATGCGTAGTGGACTCGAAATTGGGATGATCACTAACTAAAATAGACAAGATAAATACGACCAAACCTTCACGACCCTCATGTGTGTGTTGGTGAATCTAGGGTTTGTGTGTGCTTAGTTGAGCATGATTTGTGATCTTTACCCAACCCTCCCGTAACCCTAGTTACTCCACCCCCATCTTCGCAGATTCCAACATCTTTATAAATCCACTCCCCCTCTAAACCTAATTAATACCCGATCCCCCAACTTTAATTCTTTACACCCAAATGCTTAAGCTACTCTTCAGCCTAAGTATAGGAGGAGCCTTGTACAGTCTTTGAGTACTCACCGCGGGTCCCACTATACTTTTGCATACTCTCTCCTTAGGCAATTCTCAGCCTAAGTATAGGAGGACCCGAGTCAGGTATATTCTTCCCTCTTCTTGTTCTTCTTATACTTAGGTTATTTTACCCTAGGTTTATGGGGGGAATCTAAGTCAGTTTGGCTATATCACCATGTATTTTAAATTGAGCCATGGCTTCATATCACTTTGCACTATGAGGACATAGAAAAAGTTAAGTATAAGAGGGTATACCGTATATTATATATATACTTTAGCCATAGCTCATATTTTGAAAATATTGAAACTTTTTGAGGCTAGGGTATAAGTATTTTTGAACTGATTTTCATAAAAATGTTTGTAAATGCTTTGAAAAAATTTTTCTGACACTGTTTTGAAAATTATTTGATAATGGTTTGAAAAATGGGGTTTGACTCATTTTGAAAAATCATTTGATTTTTTTTGAAAATATATATTTTGTAATATGATTTGATAAATGTTTTCTAAAATCTTTTCAAAAACTAAGGACTAACTGACTTGTTTAACCTTATTCAAAAAAATTTCATAAAAATCTAAAAAATCAACAAATTTTCTTTAACAACGATTCTGACTAACGAGCTTAAAAATGAGTAGCTACTTCTCAGTGAGGGAACTAGGTCTCCCTTAACAGACTGGGTGGTTAAAAGACAATGCGAATGTTATCATCTTGAAGTAATACGGGTAGTCGTCTAATGGTCCACCCATACTAGCTGAAAGTAGATGCAATGATTCATATGAGCTTGGTCCAGTCATTATTTCTCTAAATATTAAAATAATGCATAAAATTGCAAAAACAAAAATTATAAAAGTCGTTAACTTTGGAGTTGGTGTATTCCTGACACATTCACTATCACTCAAAGCTTGAGGATTTGAGGACACTTGGTTTTTGAGATCTTGAAAGTTTGAGTTAACTTGCCATAGTCATTAGGGGTTGAGACTTAATAATCCACACTCCCCTAGTTTGAAAAATATGAGCGCTATATTGCACTCTTAACGTTTACCTTCTAAGAATATGATCGGTGCATCTCTTTCACAACTGCATGAATGCTGAGATGAGTTGAGATTTCACTTGAGGGACTGGGACTAGATATTTGAGTTTAGACCTAATCTAATGATGCTTGAGGATTGGATAAAGTCAATGAATACTTCAAGAAACCTGAGTGTCAGCAAACCCTGGTCAATATTTGAATAAGTTCTCATGCTATATTTTGATATTAACCTATGTGTCAGGGTGTGATGAAAATAAATAATTTTTGATCAGTGTACGTCAAATTGGTAAAAGAAGTGGATCTAGCCTACCAAAAGAAAAGAAATATGAATGAAAAATATCTCTCAATTACAAAGTCAAAAATCGAAGAGCTTCAATCAAAGGCAACCACTCCAAACCATTTCGAAGTTTCCATTTAGACCAAAGCTATTAGGACCAGGAGTCGGGTTAGCACCCAAAAGGGGCCCTGCATCATATAATGATACAAGTCTAGGTGTCGAATGTATCTTAGATACTGATAATACGGATTTCGCGAGGGTCTAAAGTAGTCTGCATAAGGCGAGAACTATAGTATCGCTGAAGCGACCGCTCATAAAACCCGAGTTAAACAACAATTAACCCACAATAATGATTAAGTGATAAAAGGCAAAATTTGTGGAGTTAAAATTTGTTATAACTCTACAATAGATGTGTATAGTACAAGTATGTGTAGAGGTCGAACACAGGGAGCAAACAAGGATAGATTATGCAATAATATGCAAGTTATGATTATGCTTCTTTGTCTATATGTTTTTATGTGGGTTTTTTATTTTTTAATTTTTATTTTATTTTTGTTTTATATTTTTTAATTTTGTTTTTAATTTTATTTTTTTATATTTTCTTTTTCTATTTTTATATTTTATATTTCCTTTTTCTTTCTAAATATAAAATATGGCTATATTTAGGATATATATAATTTAAGATAATACAGGTATAAATATAACTAAAAATGCTCGAAATTCAAAAAACAAAATATTTTTGTATTTTAAATAATTTTTTACTATTTTATGATTTTTCAGAAAATTTTACCAATTTTTATATATTTTTAAAGTCAAAATATCCCAAATAAGGATAAAATAAATACGCTGAAATTAAAATTGAGATGAAAATACCAAACAATTGCAAACTTTCTCCAAATTAGTTTTAATATAAAGATAATAATATAGAAAAACTTACAAAATAGAAAACATAATTTTTAGAATTTTTTATGAATTTTATAAAATTTTATAGAGGTTTTTGGATTTTTTCAATTATTAAGAGTTTTGTTTTTCTATTTTTAATGATTTTTGGTCTAGCTAAAAATACATAAATAAGTAAAATATATTTTTTGGGGGATTTTTTAAAAATCTTTTTATATTTTTTGGTATTTTGTACTGTAGACAGGGATAAAATGTGTTATTTTATATTTTTTATAAAAAAATAAAAGTCAAAAAATGCAAAATAAAATTAGGGCATGAATCTAGAGGTAATCAGGGACATACACGTATTTTTTGGGAATTTTCGGAGCACAACTAATGTAAATAAAGAGAGAAAACAAAAAGAAACTACAATACTGATCGGTATTTTTAAAATAAAATAAAGCTCAAGGTCCTTCTAGCAATTTTCACATAATAATATAACATAATTTTGGGACTATTGACAAATAAACCAAAGTCCAGGATCCCACCTGCAAAATGTCACCTCACGTGGGGTGTCACGTGAGGTGATGTGGCGTGGACATAGATGTAAATAGTACAAGTGCATGGACATAATTGCAATTTTTTACAAAATATTAAAGTGGCAAATGAAAGTTTGAGTTCTAATAGTTAAATATAAAATATGGTAGGGCTAAAATTACAAAATTCCCACACCTACAGCGGGAGTGGACGGTCTGGATCATTCACTTAAGCCTTGTGTCCTCTTCTTACGTGTCGATGTCGGTTCGCGATCCACCGGCCTGGATTAGATCCTTGATCAGGATCCGACGGTGCAGCTCCTCAAAATCTGGCGGCTGGCGAATCTGGAGCCAAGAGGGAATCAGACGTCTGGAACGAGGCCTCGAAGAACATGGAAGAACTTCCATGTCTTTGAGGTTTGATCAAGTGCTCCACGTGCTTCCGACCACCTGAGCTGCTCACGGGACGCGCAAAATGTTGTCCAAGCCTCCCTGCTTCGAATGATTCCTTCAATCAAGGTCCTAGTGCTCTGTTGACGTGGAATGGGTGCGGGGAAAAACTGGCGCTCCAGGTACCAACAATGGCACAAAAATCGACCATTCGCAGGGTCTAAAGCCTCCAGGACCTGCAAGAAATGTTAGCACGTACGCGTCGCGCGCACGCACGCACGTACGCACGCACGCACGCACGCACGCACACACACACACACACACACACAAGAAGAGGGTCCTAAGATTTGATTTGGTGGTTGATCAAGGGCAAATGGGTGAGGGTGGACGAGGTCTGACATACGGAGGAGGAGAACCTTGAATCGCAGAACCACATGGGTTCTGGTTAATCTGGTGATGTGGGAAGATGGAGAAGGTGAAGGGCTGAGTGTTGAGAAGGCCAGCAGGTCGAGAGATGGTTGGAAACAGTGGGAGTAGCGTAGCGAAGAGTTTGCTGGAGCGCAGCTCCGGTTAACTTCAGAGGGGGTGGGGATGGGGGGAGGGTTAAGCTACTAAAATACGAAATTAAAAACACTGAATGAATCATAAGGCTACGACTAAGCTAAAAAATAAACAAAAGGTGTACCTCACCATCCTAGACCAGGAAGCGGTCCTCGACGATGAGCTCACCGAAGATAATGGTGGAAGCCACCCCAAGACATCACCGGACCTCGCCCAAAGTTGCTGGAGACTCCCCTGTCACTGGAGTCAAGCCGGAGCACAAGAGGAAGGCCAAAGCTGGGTCAAAGGAGGTTCAAAAAATCAAAGAAGTCGACGAGAGGATTTTGTACAGGCGTGGCTCAGGGGGAACTTCAAGATGGCATGGAGATCGATCGAGGATGATATGGAATGAGATATGGAGTCAGCGTGGATCCTGGTGCTACATGGGGAAGATCTTATGAGGGGTCTACATCCTCTCGAGCAACGCATCGAGGGGGGGAAATCAAGAAAAAAAGGCCAAAACAAGGTCTGACACAGTCTAAGGTGTAGGCCAGTTAGTTGACCCAGGTCAATTGACGGAGCCTCCTTGTTGGTTCATGTGGACCAACCACGAAAAACCTGCCCGAAAAAATATTATAAAATCATTTATAATTAGTAAATGATTTTATTAAATTAAACTTATAAAATAAAAAATGTTTATTATTTTGTAAAGTATTTTATAATGACTTTATTTATTTTTTAGAGGCATTTAATTATGAGTTACTTTCTAGGGTATTTTATAGGTATATTTACCGATGTTTTAGAGTATTTTATTTTTATTTTGTATTTTTGATTTTACTATTTTGTTTTATTTTATTTTATTTTATTATAAATTTCTAACTTATTTTTATACACTTAAATACATTTTTATTATATTTTTATGATATATTATATACACTTAATTAAATAGTAGTATGGTATCTATAGGTATAATTATAGGTATTTTACCTATGCATTTTATATAAATATTTTATAATAATGTTTTATTCATGTTTTTATTTTAGTTTTAATATGTACATATAATATAAAATATTTACAAAATTACAAAAATATAAAATTTTAAAAATAACAAGGAATAAATAAAATAAATATTTTAATCAGGTATATTATACAATAGGGGTCCAAAATCTAACTTTCACACCTTAACTCCAAAAAAATGAAACCACTTCATTAAATAGTTTATTAAAATTTATACACAATTAATGGTGATTTTGATAATTTTGAGTTTTTATTTTAGAGATATGGGTCTGGGAACTTAGGATTTAGGAAACTTATTCAGAGTATATCTTTTACAGAGTATATTATTTTTGTATGAAATCAATTTTGTATTTTTCTATATTATCTAAAACTTTCATGTAGAAAAATTCTTTATTTAAGTTATAAAAAGCAGAAAATAAAATGGGTCCCAATAAAGAATAAATAATGAATTAATAAATATGATTTTTATTATTTTAATGGCCCTTATCTCCCCATACTTTATCCCTTCTCAACCTAGTCATTAAGATGCCTAGGTCTCGGGGTTTAGGGTCATAAAATATCTTTGATATTTTATTATTTTTCTTTTCTTTTATTTATTCTATAATTTTAGCATTGAATATATTTGTTTTATACATTATTTATACAACAAAGCATGAACGTTAATTTATGCAAATTAAGGCTATTTACATGCAGTTAATAGGGTTTTAAGGTCAAAATAATAGAATAAAGGTGATGAAATGGAGATTCATCACCCCCCTATATTTGCCTTTGCTAGTCCCTAGCAAACACTTATGCAATAAGCGCAAAAAAACAAAAACAAAGAAAAAGAAAGAAAGTGGATTAAGTTTAATTGTCAAACTTGTCTTCATTAAATCAAAGTTTGGAGCTTAAGTCGGACCTTTAGAATTTTAGTACCGGCGGAACCTTATTGGGAATCAGATTTGAAATCCAACAGCCTTTGAGAATTCCAAAACTCTGCTCAAGACTCCTTAATAACCAGGTCAGAATATTTCAACTCATACACAAATCCTTACGACTATGAATCTGACTTGTACAATGTAGGTGATAGTGGCTCCCCTCAACTGAAATGACAAAGAGACTGACTTCTCCAGCATGACAAGCCAGTGATTTTCCAATCTAGCAACTCTTTCCTCGATGAACGGGGTATTCCCTTCTAAGCTCAAGTGACAACTAGCCGAGGAGGAGGGGGTGAAGAGAAGAATGGACTGTGGCCAGTGTAGCTACCTATCATGCAAGACCAGTGTAGTCAAGTCATCCAGCTGCAGGCTCACATGATTTATCTTTGAAGCTCAAGCTTGCTTATTGACTAACAAAACATATGTACACTCCAGCGGGCATTTTATTTTCAACCAGGCCTATCTATTTTTTGGGAGTTTTTTTTGAAATGTTATATACAACATCATTTACATACAGAGTTTTTCCTCTTGAGCCAGTAGACTGTGCCTCTTTTGAAGCATTATTGCAACCCACACTCTCCTGTCTTTAGACGTCTCTGCTACTGGACGGGTTGGGGTGCACTTTCCTCCCTAGACGAGGACAAATGTTTCCACTTGTGTGTGTTTCATACCGGCAAATCCAATCCCCACACCACTCTAGCTGAGTTGAGCCAAGTGAAAGGTGCATGTGTCCAAGTTAGGTCATTATCAACAAGAGTCATGTGTGTTCTCCGAAATACTCTACTTAGGCAGTCAAGAATCCATTGAACCAAAGTCTCGTTATTCTCAAAGAATTAAGTCAACTAGACATGAAGTACCTATAATTAGGTAGATTTAAGATCCAACCAAGCTCCAATCTTCGGATTTTACTTAGATTTGTTCAATTATCAAAATCAATCCAAAAAAGGGTGATATTATGCACATGCTATGTAGAAAAATATTTTTGTGATGCAATTTTCAAAGTTTTGAACTTTTTATGGATTTTTGAGAAGATAATGCAAATGCACTTTTTTGGTGTTTTTTAAAAAGATTTTGCAAATATTTTTTGGTATTTTAGTTTTGCAAACGTTTTTGTGATTTTTGAGAAAAAAAGATTTTGACCAAAAATAGATACAAATATTTACATGGGGATGCATCTTATATTACAAGAGTTTGATTTTTAACAATTTACAAGTGGTATATGATCATTTTTATAGATAATTATATACAGTTAGTAAAGAATTTTAATGCAATGTATATATTCCTCAAAATTATTTGAAAAATGATTTTACAAATACTTTTGAAAACTATAGTCAAAAATAATTTTTACAAATAATTTTTGCAAACATTTACATATATTTGAAAATCATTTTGCAAAGGTTTTCTAAATAGTATATGTATAAATTTTTCAAAATATTTTTGCAACCATTTTCAAAACCATTTCCAAATAGTTTTTCAAAAATTTTATTTCACATAAAAAGAAATTTTACAAACAAAATGATTTTACAAAGGTTGAAAATATTTAACAAAATGTTCTCCAAATAGTTTTCAAAAGTTTTTTCAAAAAGGTTTTCAAACTATTTTTCAACAATTTGTAAAAAATATTTTTACCTGATTTATTAATCAGTATTTACAAAAAGAATTTGAGGGAAAATATGCATCATTTTAATAAGTAATTTCATGAATTTTATAGTATATTTCATACAATATTTTACGCATAATATTATTAAAAATACGAAAGTGTGAGTTATGGATAAAGTATATACGTAGTCTATACAACCCCCTATACTTAGCTTGAGCTATGTCCTCATAGATCATAGAGACAAGAGAAGACATAACTCGTATTGAGTATTGAAATGTCTAAAGAAGAAATGAGTGAGAAGTCGACTATCCCCCCTATACTTAGGGTAGGAATGAACAGATCGTACTCAGACTGCGCTCCCCTATACTTAGGGTAAGATATTCCTAAGTACAGATAAGAAGAGGAGACAGTGGAGAGGATCAAAGAATGAAAGAACTCGGGGTGCACACCCCCTATAGTTAGAACAAAGTACATCCTAAGTATATACGACTGACAAAAAAAGGGTGACACAATTTCGGTAGAAAAAGAAAATTAGAAAGGAAAATAAAAAAAGAAGAAAAGAAGAAAAGAAGAAAAGAAAAATGAAGATAGAGCAAGATAGAAGAAGATAGAAGAAGGGAACGAAGAATGTACGCATCACTTCTCCTATACTTAGGGTAAAAGAGACCTAAGTATAGACAACAACAAGAGTGATGAAACATAACGACGAAAGAACACTCGGCTCGTCCATCCCCTCATACTTAGGACAAAGTATGTCCTAAGCAAGGCACACACGAGAATGGGATAGATGAGCAATACGATGGGTGAATGAAGGTAAGCAGAAGCGAATATACAAGGGGATGGATATACAAAGGTCAAGAAGGTTGAAAGCAAACCTTCTTGTGGGATCGCTGAGGAATGGATCTGACAAGATGCAAGTCAATATCGGGGTCCTCAGTAGACAAGTGTCGATCATGATCGACCTGGTGATGAGCGCGAAATCAGCCTCTTTAATAAAGCTAAATTGTAGTATAGGAGGCGAATTTCGGTCGATCAAAACACCACAATCTTTGAATGTTGTGGAATATTTTTACTTGGCAAGTCTACCAAGGTCGAACATAGGGAACGGTGATTCTTAGTTGCATGATCTTAAATCAAATTAAATAATTAATTAATGCTTGGTTAATTTCTGTGTTGGAAAATGTACAATGCAATGAGATGCAAATGTGATGCAAGGAAAACAATTCAGCACAAGATCTGAGATTAAGATTTCTGCTCCAAAATATGTTAATCGATATCCTCGAAATTTATCACAGATCAAAAGATATAGTTCAAGAGAAACAATCAGAGTGTCAATACATAATCTAATATGTTCTGGGCTCTGTTGAAAATTTCTTTTAATTTCCCTGTAAATTATTCCTCAAGCGATAAACATTATCTTCGAAAAATACAAGAGAAATAATTTCTCAATCTTCCTTTTTGAAGCTCCTGCATAGATTAAATCCTCAATAAATATATATTTAATAATATATGAGGATCTATTTCATAAACTTTTCTCAATGGAGTCCCTACATAAATATCATCAATTCCTCTACAGCACAACTATGTCAAAATTTAACCTACAAGTCAACTGAGATCCTCGAATAATAGTTACCAATAAACAACCTTAGATCTATTCACCAGCTGTTCTAAATGGTAGAGCATGAAAATACCTTCGAAATGACATATTATATGCTCAAAACGGAGTTCGTATGAAAAAGATATGTTAAAATGAAATTCCAGGGATTAAAATGTAAATAAAGTAAAGTTTTTCTTGCAAAGAGATCCCTGGAGGGGCTTATCTGTAATTTATAAAAGATGGAGGGCCCTTTCCTAAATTTACCCCAGGCGGGGGTATTTTGCAAATTCTGAAACTAGCAGGGGCGTCCGTACAATTTGCCACCAGTGTACGTACGTTGCATGTGCTCCCAGAGGCTCGGGAGAAAAGTGGAGGATCGGGCGGTCTGACCTCAGGTTCGGGGAAGGCAGCTGAGGCTCGGGCGGTCGAGCCTGAGGTTCGATGACGGAGCGGAGGCTCGGTCCGAGTCCAAGGCTCGGACGGACCGAGCCTCCACGCGGCAGGGAATGCACGGCTCGGGGATGCCGAGCCTGGTGGTGTGGAGCGGCGGCAGGACGCTCCACGTGGCACACCCGTAGCCGTTGGATCAAGGGCCTCTACCTGATCCAACAACGGTTGTTGGTGCGGATCGATTGAAGGTGGAGGCACGAAGGGGGCGGAGGCGACGGCTGTGCAGCGCACGAGGCACAGCGGGGGGCGGTCGCCTGGGCCTTGGCCGGTCGACACACGACCGACGGAGGCCTGGGGGAAGGCGGCGGTGGGCGAGCCGATGGCGAGGGCCGAGAGGGCCGGCTGTTGGGTCGGAGGGCGAGGTGGTGGGCGCGGGCTGCGACCGCTCAACGGGCGGAGCTACCTGCAGAAGAGAACAGAGAAAAGAAAAGGGGGTGCAGAGCTTGTCCGCGGCAAAGAGCGGATGGCGGCAAAGCTCGTGGTCGAGTTAAGGAAGGGAGAAGGGTCCCGGCCTTCGCAAGGCTGACAGTGGGTGTTTGGCGAGGGGGTATCGGAGGCTCGACATGCGTGGAATCGGATGAAGAGGAAGAATGGAGAGGGATACCTGTGATGGAGGCTCGACGACAATTAGATGATGTCGGAGTGGGAGCGAGCTTGGAAGCTCGAAGTAGCACACCAGAAGGCGGCTGGATCACGCCGGAGGATGCCCAAGTCCAGCTGTCACCAAGGCGTTGGGGCTCTTCCTGAAATGGCGGATGGTCGAGAAGGTGGGGGTCGGCTAGCTTTTATAGGGAGCCGGGGTGAGGGAGTTACCAGGGGGTGCAACGACCGCGAGGTAGTGGGGCAGCGACCGTTACACATGCAAGGCGGAGGGGGAGGGAGCAGAGCAGCCGTCGGCCAAGGGTACATGCCTGTAACGTCTGGAGGTAGTGGAAGGAGGGGGGGGTTCGGTCACGTGCTAGGCACATGACCTGGGAGGCGGTTGGAGAGAGAAGTAGGTAGGGGTGCCACGTGGCAAGCCCTGGAGCTGCCACGTGGAGGCCTAAAAAAATTCAAAACTTAAGGATAAAGAAAAATAGAGAAGAAATAAAAGGAGACCTCGGATCGAAAAATTTCCTTCATGAAAGTTGTTCGTCTCGATGAGATCTAGAACTTTCATGAAGGACCCGAGAGAAAAAAAGTCACCTGTGTGAAGTGGTATTTTTTATGGTTCTCCATGTGTATAGAAAACCAGATTTTTTGGGATTTTGTAATTTTTTGGTGGTTTTAGAGCGGATAAAAATCTAGAAAAAATACAGTAAAATACAAGAAAGTTATTTACACACTAATCTGATATTTTTTATTTTTAAAAAATAATAAAATACGAAAATAAATATAAGAAAGAAACTCACAATTTTTGCACAGACCGACAACGGACACTTGAACTTAGTCAGTTTCTTTGATTTAAATTTTAATCTGAATTTGGATTTTTATGTCACTTAATAAAACTTTCATCAAAGAACACAAATGAAGAAAAAAATAAAATTAACAGGGTTAATTATGTACATAAAAACTCATGTCAAAAATAGCTAAAAGTCAAAATGCGCAAAAGAGGCCCAAAACCCAACTTTACCATATGATCTCCGAATTTTACGAAATTGGTCTTGTTTTGAAGGTATTTAAAAATGGAGTACTTTAAAAGTGAGTAAACCACACTGTATATGGGAGGTATGCTCATTTTAGTCTGTCAGATGTGAAATTAGACTTTGGGATTATTTGACACTTATTTAAATTAGTAATTTTTTGTATTTTTTATTTAATAAGGTTGGTAATATCTGCACAATGGAGGTGGTTTGGGGTCAATCAGAGTTAGGATGAATTAACTAAAAATAAGAAAAGTTAGCGGTTTTTGGGGCTAATTTACACTTGAGATTTTTAATGCAATTATGCATCATGAAATGCAGATATTATTTACACATGTATGAATGCTAATAATATTCTATTAATGATTAATTGCATGTGAATGATGGGGAACATAGCCTAAATGACCAATTTTAGCATGATGAATACGAGATTCATCATACCTCTATACTTAGACCATGCTCGTCCCCAAGCATGAATGAATGACTTAGTTGAATACATCCATGACTGTGCATGTGAATTTTCAAGACTTAATTCATAGAAGACCCTTAATTTGAGTGATCCTAAAATTCCTGGTTCAACCAAGCTTTAATCAAAAGGAATCCAACTTCTCTAATTTTCATACTCTCTGTTTTACATATAATATAAGAATATGATTTTTAGTGTATTGCATTCATGAGAGTCACGTCTAGACATCACCTAAAGTTCTAATCCAAGAGACTCTCCTCTAGACCTAATCCTCAACACTAGGGAATAAGTCTATTCTTGCTTCAGTCAACTGTCTCTTTAGTTTGTCAGACTTGAAAGTTTAGATGGACGGCCAGATGATGGAGGGCATAGGATTGTGTCTGATTTTCTCTCCCTTACATTGGAACAGGGTGCCTCTCGAGTGCCTTATTACTCAACACAAGTATATTTTTAATTTGTTGATCATTGTGTCCGTCAAGAGAATTTGGAGTCGTCTGCACTTGTTTTTCTGGGAGTACATCGGGGTGTGTCTCTTTTGAGTATCTAAGATACCTTCAACACCCAGACTTGTATCGCTAATGATGCAGAGCCCTTTTTGTGGTGTCATCCCGACACCTTGGTCCTAATTAGCGCTTGGTCCAAGTGGATACTTGAAAATGTTTGGGAGCGCTCGCCATTGGTGGAAGCTCATTCGGAATTTGACTTTAAATGATAGAGCTTTTCTTTGACATTTCTTTTTCTTTTCTTTTGTTGGCTAGCTCCACTGCTTTTACCAAAAGTTGGCGCACAGTGATCAACAATTTTCATTAAGTTTCAACACACCCTGGCACTTAGGTTAATATCAAAAAGATAACATATGAACTTGTTCACATACTGGCTAGGATTTTGCTGACACTCAGGTTTTCTGAAGCCTTCATTAACTTTATCCCATCCTCGAATATCATTAAATCAGGTCTAAACTCAAATCTCTAGTCCTAGTTCCTCAAGTGATATCTCAACTCATCTCATCAATCATGCAGTTGTGAAAGTCATTGTGCTGATCATACTCTTTTTGAAGGTAGAGATGAAGTGTGCAATATAGCGCTCAAATCTTTCAAACTAGGGAAGTGTGGATTATTAAGTTCAAGAACCCTAATGACTAAGGCAGGCTAACTCAGAATCTCAAGATCTCAGAAATCAAGTGTCCTAAAAAATCCTCAAGCCTTGAGTGATGGTGAATGTGTCAGGAATATATCAACCAAGGAATGCATGAAATGCTTGATGAAATGCAAGACCATGAGTGATGATTTTTTTAATGGAAAAAGTTTTTTTGAAAAACATGTATTATACACATAATATACATTTCTTGTACCCATCCCCGATGTTACATGAAGACAATTAAAGTACGAGCTATGGATAAAGTAGATAGAGTATATACAGCACACACCCCCTATACTTAGCTTGTGCTATGTCCCCATGGCACAAAGTGAAATGTAGACATAGCTCGTACTAAGTATAGATGGGTCAAAAAAAGAAAGAGGAGAAGTGATGTATACACAATGAAATCGGTTTCCTTAAACTAAGTATTGGGGGACCAAGAGTGGGTAGATGGATATACAGAAAAGTATTAGATCTAGAGAGGTGCTTTATCTGAGCAGATCAAATCTTTCGTCAAAAGCTATGCCTTGAGTGAAGGAGATTTGTTCAACTTGTACTAATTGCTCGTTGGATTCGACAAAATGTTTAAGTAGCTGACCGTTGACTATAGATGTTTGCGTTCTATCTACGGTCTCTGAGATCTCAACACTACCATTATTGTGTATCTCTCTTACAATGAAGGGTTCCGTCCATTTTGACTTCAATTTACCTTGGAAAATTTTCAATTTTGCATTAAATAACCAAACTTTCTTCCCTGGTACAAAGATCTTTGTTCGAATGTTCTTGTCATGCCATCTCTTTACTTTGTCCTTGTAAATGGTGCTGCTTTCATAAGCATGATTCCAAATTTCAGATAGTTCATTCAAATCCATCTCTCGATTCTTCTTTCCTTGGTGACAGTTCCAATTAATCTTTTTGATTTCACATTCTGATTTATGCACAAGTTCTGCGGGCAAATGACATGGCTCTCCATATACCATTCTAAATGGGGAGGTGCCCAATGGGGTCTTATAAGCCGTCCGGTAAGCCTATAGAACTTGGTCCAGTAGTTGGGACCAGTTCTTCATGTCAGGGCGGACGAGCTTCTGTAAAATTCCTTTAACCTCCCTGTTTGACACCTCAGCCATGCCATTGGATTGTGGATGGTAAGGAGTAGCGACACGGTGCTCGATGTCGTATTCCTTAGTCAACTTCTTCACATCCCGGTTGACAAAGTGGCTTCCCCCATCAGATATTAAAACTTTTTGAATTCCAAACCTCGAAATAATATTATCTTTCAAAAACTTGCAAATAGTTTTGCTATCTGCTGCTCGAGTAGGGATAGCCTCCACCCATCTAGATAAATAATCTACCGCGAGAAGAATATATTCAAATCCTTGACTATTAGGGAATGGGCCCATAAAGTCAATGCCCCATGCATCAATTACATCACAGATGATCACTGGTTGCATATGCATGGCATCTTTGGAACCAATGGTTCCTCCCATTCTCTGACAGATGGGGAACGACCTGACAAAATTGTAAGCATCTTTAAACAAGGTCGGCCAGTAAAATCCACATTGTAATATCTTCTTAGCGGTCCTCTTCCCAGAGTGATGTCCTCCCGCCGCCAAGGTGTGGCATAGATTGGTATTCCTCTTGAGGAATACATCTTCTCCATATGCAATCCGGTCCTTCAAAGAAAAGGAACGGATCCTCCCAATGGTAGTGTCTCGCTTCAGATATGAGTCGATCGATTTTATTCCTGGGCCAACCCTGAGGAACGCTCTTGGTGACAAGATAATTTACCGTGTCGGCATACTATGGGAGTGAGTCAATAGCAGAAATTGACTCGTATGGGAAGGTTTCACGGATGGATTCAGATTCCGAGATTCTGTTATGTTCGATCCGTGATAAATGATCAGCCATGACATTCTTAACGCCAGGATTGTCTTTAATCTCCAAATCAAATTCCTGAAGCAATAGTATTCACCTTAGTAGTCGTGCTTTTACATCCTTTTTGGCCATTAAGTATCGAATGGCTAAATGGTTTGTGTAAACCGTCACCTTCGATCCTAGAAGTATAGATCGAAATTTTTCCAAGGCAAAAACTACAGCAAGCATTTCCTTTTCGGTCACGTGTAATTCTTCTGAGCAGGGTCTAAAACTTTGCTTGTGTAGTGAATAGCATACGAGATTCCATCTTTTCGTTGTTCTAACACAACCTTACAGTGAAATCGAATGCGTATGTCATGATCTCGAAGGGAAGAGACAAGTCGGGGGCTTGTGGGACGGGAGTCTCAATGATCCTCCTTTTGAGTAGTTCGAAGGCTTCAAGACACTTATGATCTACTAGAAACTCGGTGTCTTTTCCTAGGAGGTCAGTTAGCGGACGGGCAATTTTTAAAAAATCCTTGATAAATCTCCTGTAAAATCCGACATGCCCTAGAAAAGACCGTACTTGTTTCACATTTGTAGGTGGCTCGAGCTTCTTGATCACATCAACTTTGGTAGGGTCAACCTCCATTCCCTTCTTGGAGATGACATGCCCCAATACAATGCCCTCTTTTACCATGAAATGGCTTTTCTCCCAAGGGAGTACTAGATTCACTTCCCTACACTTTTAGAGGACTCGATCCAGGTGCGCTAGACAATCATCGAATGAATCTCCATGGACCGAGAAGTCATCCATGAAGACCTCCGAGAAATCCCCAACCATGTCAGCAAAAATCGCAATCATGCATCGCTGAAAGGTGCCGGGGGAATTGCAAAGCCTAAAAGGCATTCTCTTGAATGTGTATGTGTCGAAAGGACATGTAAAAGTAGTCTTTTCTTGGTCTTCGGGGGTGATAGATACCTGATTGTAGCTCGAGTACCCATCTAAGAAACAGGATTATTCTCTCCCTACCAATCTCTCCAGGATTTGATCAATAAAAGGCAACGGAAAGTGATCCTTCTTCGTTGCAGCATTCAGGCGCTTGTAATACACACAGACACGCCACGACGTGGGTACCCGTGTTGTGATCTCTTCTCCCTCCTCATTGGTGATAATATGAAGTCCCGACTTTTTTGGAACTACATGCAAAGGTGACACCCATTTGGAGTCGGAGATGGGATATATGAAACCAGCCTTACACCATTTTTCGATCTCATTCTTAACCACTTCCCGTAAGTTTGGATTCAATCTACGTTGGCATTCACGGGAGGGTTTAGCATTATCCTCTAGGTAAATATGATGTGAGCACAGGGCTGGGTTTATCCCTGGGAGATCAGACAATCTCCATTTCTCCAAAACATTAAGCAAGCGGATCCCCTGCTCTTCGGTCACAGTTTGGGGTGCGATCACCTCATCTCTCCATCGAGAGAGTCGATTTATGTTGACTCTCATGTCATGAAGCTCGTCCAGCACTCGCTGGAGTTCCGGAGAGATAGAAGAAGAGGAGGAGGACCCCTGGCCCTCCCCGGCAACGACGCCATTTGATGAGTGTGAAATCCGCCTCATTAATAAAGCTAAATTATAGTATATGAGGCGAATTTCGATCGATCAAAACACCACAATCTTTGAATGTTGTGGAATATTTTTACTTGGCAAGTCTATAAAGGCCGAACGCAGGGAACAGTGATTTTTAGTTGCGTGATCTTTAATCAAATTAAATAATTAATTAATGCTTGGTTAATTTCTGTGTTGGAAAATATACAATGCAATGAGATGCAAATGTGATGCAAGGAAAACAATTCAACACAGGATCTGAGATTAAGATTTCTGCTCCAAAATATGTTAATCGATATCCTCGAAATTTATCACAGATCAAAAGCTATAGTTCAAGAGAAACAATCAGAGTGTCAATAAATAATATAATATGTTCTGGGCTCTGTTGAAAATTTCTTTTAATTTCCCTGTAAATTATTCCTCAAGCGATAAAACATTATCTTCGAAAAATACAAGGGAAATAATTTCTCAATCTTCTTTTTTTAAGCTCCTGCACAGATTAAATCCTCAATAAATAATTATTAAATAATGTATGAGGATTTATTTCATAAACTTTTCTCAGTGGAGTCCCTGCATAAATATCATGAATTCCTCTACAGCACAACTATATCAAAATTTAACCTGCAAGTCAACTGAGATCCTCGAATAATAATTACCAATAAACAACCTCAGATCTGTTCACCAGCTACGCTAAATGGTAGAGCATGAAAATACCTTCGAAATGACATATTGTAAGCTCAAAACGGAGTTCGTATGAAAAAGATATGCTAAAATGAAGTTCTAGAGACTAAAATGTAAATAAAATAAAGTTTTTCTTGCAAAGAGATCCCTAGAGGGGCTTATCTGTAATTTATAAAAGATGGAGGGCCCTTTCTGAAATTTACCCTAGGCGGGGGTATTTTTACAAATTCTAAAACTAGCAGGGGCGTCCGTGCAATTTGCCACCAGCGCACGTACGTTGCACATACACCCAGAGGCTTGGGAGCAAAGTGGAGGATCGGGCGGTCTGACCTCAGGTTCGGGGAAGGTAGCTGAGGCTCGGGCGGCCGAGCCTGAGGTTCGATGACAGAGCGGAGGCTTGGTACGAGTCCAAGGCTCGGACGGACGAGCCTCTTGATGATCGAAAAAATCACCAAGACACGGGTGAAAGAAAATAGATCAAGGGTCGTTGCGACCCGGATCTCAAAATCAATCGGTCAATCAAGAAAATTAAGTACAGACCACCAAAATAGAATGAAAATCAAAGGTAAATAATAGCGGTCCTGGCTATTGGATTAGCCTGGTATAGCGACCAGGGTCGGACTCATGGAGCACGTGATGGCCTTGCAGCCTACGAAGTAGTCTAAAAAAAGGGCACAAAATAAAATAAAGGTATTTTTGGTGGATTTTAAATGTTTTTATATTTTTTGGATTTTTTAATTAATAAAGAAAATAGAAAAGCAATAAAACAAGCCAATACAACCAATTATTAAAGCACTCAAAAATCTCCCAAAAATTCAAATAAAAATATTTTTATGTTTTTTATATTTTTACTGTTTTTGGTTAATTTTTGGTATTTTTCTAATTTTTATTGGATTTTAAAAAAACCAAACAACATGGAAAATAACAGGGATTGTCCAGTCAGGTGTCAAGGGCCAATTTAAAATGCAAAATGGCCCTATTAACACCTGAAGGTAATTTTCCTATAAAGATCAAAACACAAGGAAACTTTGGCCACTGGAATTATTATTTTTTGTTTTTTGTTTTAATTATTAGAATTTTTATAGGTTTCTAGGGGTTTTGTAATTTTTATGAGTTTTATAAATCCAAAAATGACCAAAATTCAGAAATTAAACAAGGCAAAACAAACACTACCTAATTTTTTTGTAATTTTTAGAGGTGTTTTAATATTTTTTTGTGAATTTTTAAGTTAGTCAGTAACAAAAATGCTTGTTCTTGATTTTTTAAAAATAATAAATGAAATCAAAAATGTCTCCAAAAATTAGAGAAAATTTTACACCATGACAGGAGCCATGTATCCAATTGTCATCAATTTTGGAGTCGATTTGCTATTTTATTAAAAATAAAAATAAGGGCACAGTGCATAGGGACCTGTACACAAATAGTAGAAAGTCCAGGGGGTCCGGTGCAATTTCTCCAAGGTTGCACGCACGTGGCGCGTGACCTGGGCACTCAGGGACCTATTTGCAAGGAAACTTAGGTCCCTGGACTATTTAGTAACTCGTACTAAAAGTCCAGGGGCGTAAGTGTAAATAACCCACTAAATAACGCACATGCACATTAAAACCATTCACAGGGGTATTTCTGCAAATATCAAAAACATAGATTTATTCAATAACACCCTGAAACATAAAGGTCATACATGCAATTAACCCAGAAAAGCATGTATCGACGCACGTGTTCCACTACACACAGGGGCATAAAAGCAAATAAACTAAGTACGAGGTCTTAAATGCAAATGTACCAAAATAAAAACAGCTTAATGCAATATTTACAGTACTAACTACTAAATGAAACAAACAGGGGGGCCTACAAGATATTTACCCCTTATTATATCTGAGGGACGGATGGGCGCCACGTGTAGATCGGACGGTGGAAAAGGGGCGCGCCTCAGCAAGTATCCCTCGGTCCTGATCGAACGGCTGGGGCCTTGCCACGTGGAGGATCGGGCGCCTGGGACGCAATGTGGGAAGCCATCACTGATCGGACGGTCACGATCACTCCTCCAAGGATCGGGCGGTGCTGGATGCTCCTGGCGTGGACGGCTACGATGCAAACTGGAGCTGAAGGACGATCGGACGGCTGCGGAGGGTCCTCGAAGAACTGGACTCCGGCGAGGTTCGCCGGACTCGTGCGGGCACTGGAGGCCTCCTCGCGGGCTGCTGAAGATCGGAAGAGAAGCTCCTTGGCCTCCCGCGTCGAATGGAATCCTCCGATGACGGCGAGGAGCTCCGGAGAGCTCAGGCGACGTCGGCGGAGGCGGAGGTGTTGTGCCTGAGTGTCGAGCCCTCAGATGGGCTCCTTTGGTCCTGTAAAATGACGCAACACACTCGCAGGTCAAGGGTAAATTGCCTCGACCCTGTAAGCGGGGGTGAAGGTGGTCGGTGCGGCGGGACGTGCGAGCTCCGGCGGAGCGACGGTGAAGGAACTCGAATCCCAGCTCCTGTGCGAGCTGGGTTGGATGAGTGGGTGGAGAAGGTGCGCGGAGGGAAGGCGAATATGTGGGTCGACTCCGATGGTCGAACGGATGGCTAAGGTGGTCGGAATTGGCGACGAATGGCGACGGGGGAAATTGGGCGAAACGAAAAATTAGAGAACTGGGGAAAGAAATAGAGCTACCTAATGGGCGCAATCGACTGTGGAAGAGCAGGGGGTGCTCCAGGTCCTTGCCTCGAGGACCGTCGGTGTCCGAGGCTCGAGCGTCACCTCCAGGCGGCGCACGGCGGCGCAACGTCGCCTGATCGATGGTCCTCCACTCCTTCCTCACTGCAACACGTCCTGGAGCGAGCTGTCACTCTTGCGAAGGCTATGGAGGTCCTAGGGTGGCGTGAAATGATCCAAAGATGAGTGAGGAAGGAGGCGGAGCTCGGATTAAATATGGGTGCAGGTCCGAGAAGAGGAGGTCGGGCAGGGTTCCACGAAGCGCGGATCCCCACGCAGATGATCGGGCGAGGATCTCGGATGCACAAGGAAGAAGAAGAGCCCGGGGTTTACGGATTTGGTGGTCGGGTCATGACGTGAAAATTCGGGGAAGTCGGGTCGGGCGTCATGGAACCGTGGGAAGTGGTCCTGGGGGGGGGGGAGTTGACCGGGGGGTCAACGTCCCCGTGGACTAATGGGGACTGGCCACGTGGAAAAGATTTGGAAATTCATTTAAAAATAGAGGATGGTCGAATTATTAAAAACTTAAAACATAAAAAATATTTGTTTTAATTTTTTCTATTTTTTTTATGATTTTAATTATTTTTTTGAAATAAAAATAAGGTATTTACATTCTAGTGCTATACATAGGTATATATACAATAAGGGTTTTTTATTTTTAATTTTTAATTAATTATTTTCGTACATTTTTATTCCCATTTTATATTTTATTTATAGCATAAAATTAGGAATAACAGGGTATTTTTATTTTAATTTTATTATTTATATACAAGGGTGAAATAATTAGATATATACAAGTATATACATGGTATATGTATAATGTTCTTTTTTATTTTTAATTTTGTTCTTTTTATTTGATTTTTGTTTTTATGGTTTTTATTTTATTTATTTACAACATAAAAGATAGAATATATATAAATTTTTAGGGATTTTAGTTTATTTATTTACAAGGCTAAATAAATATAGAGGTGGTTGTATGTACATGGTGAATATGTACAAGGAATATTTTTATTTTCTTTTTAATTTTTATCTTTTTTATTTGGATTTTATATTTACAAATATATACAACTATTTACAAGCCCATTTTATTTTGTTTTTAGAGGAAAATATGTTTATTTTATTTACAGGTATATTTACACACATGAGCTCCCTATCTCTCTCTACTTTGGCTTTTATGCGGTCAGGCCCATGCTGAGCCCTCCCTTGGGAATAAGTTGCTCAATATTTATTCTAAATATTTCCCTCTTTTTCTTTGTAATCTTTATTCTTTTATTTTTACATAAAAACATGCTAATTATTAGTTTTTACACCATGCATGCTTTTGGTAATTATTTGTATTTACACATATCTACATGCATTTGCAAAGGTTTTTGTAGCTAAAATATAAGAATAAAGAGTGATGAATGAGTATTCATCACCCCCCCTATACTTAACTTTGCTAGTCCCTAAGCAAACACTTATTTGAAATAGAAGTGAAAAAGAAAAAGAAAAAGAAAAAGAGGAGAATGCACATGGATCAAGGTTGAATATTAAACTTGCCTTAATTAAATTGAATTATGGAGCTCGATCAGATCTTTGGATTATTAATGTGTCGGAACCTTATTTGGACTTAAGCTTAAAACTTAACAGCCTCTAAGTTCCACTAATCTATAATCAAGACTCCTCAACAAACCAGGTCAGAACAAGTCATCAAACACAAACCCTGAAGACCATGAATCTTTCCTTGTACTGTGAATGTATAAGCTCTCCACCTCAGAAATGGCAACTTGACAACCCTTCCCAACAAGGTAACTCTATGACCCCAATCTGGCCACTCTTTCCTCGAGGAGCGGGGTATTCCCTTCTAAGTTCAAGTGCAACCGGCTCAAGAAGCGGAGGAAGAAGAGAATGGACCATGGCCAGTGTAGCCATGTATCCTTGGGAGCTCGACCAGTGTAGCCAAGTCTCCCTACTGCAAGCTACATAAGGTGGAACATGAATCTCAAGCTTGGCTTATTGCACTATATACATACTCCGGTGGGATTATCATTTTCTATCAGACCCACCATTTTTTGGAGTTATTTTCTTTTTGCATTTTTTTTCAAGTGCATCTGTACAACATATACATGTGCAGCATATATACAAGGAGTTTTCCCTCTTGATCCAGTAGACTATCCCTCTTTTGAAGCATTATTGCAACCCACAACTCTTGTCGTTAGACCTCACAGCAACCAGACCAAGTTGAGACGCACTTCCTTCACTAAGAGAAGAAGAGAGGTTCCGCCTAGAAGTACTACCCTCATATGCTACCCCAAGTCAAGGAAGACTGCCTCCTCACCACCTCATCCGTAGAGAGCTCGGTGCTAAGTGTGGTGTCCAAGTAAAGCCATTGTCTATATGAGTCATGTGTGTGTTGTTAAGTGCTCTACTTAGACTCATTGAGATGACATGTGATCATAGCCTAGTGGACTCAAAGAATTAAGTCACCATGGACCTGAAAAGCCTTAACCCTAAGCCCCATAAGGTTCCTCTTATAAATTAGGTGGATTAAGATCTTAATCAAGCTCCATTTCCCAATTTAATTTCCAGGCTAGTTTAAATGTCAACTATAATCCAGGAAAAACTATATACATATATACAAAGATGCTATTTACACAACATTTACAAACATGCAAAATTTTTGAAAAATGTTTTGAAATCATGAATGGATGAATGCATGAATGCAAGTTTTTGCAAAAGTAATTACACACATTTACACAAGATTTGCAAACTTTTGATTTTCAAAACATTTTGGAAAAATTTTGTACTATATAAATAATTTTGATATGAAGATATTTACAGAAACTTTAGACCAAAAGATTTTTGAAAACATTTTTACAAAAATATTTTGTACAATAGCTATGTATGTGCAATAAAAGAATGTTTATTTACAGGAAAATTTTTTAATTTTTGTGATTTTTAGGGTTTTTAGCCAATTTTATTTATTAACACACTCACACAAAGTACAAATTATGGCTAAAGTATATATGAAATATATACACACTCCCTATACTTAGCTCGAACGATGTCCTCAGAGTCAAGAGCGATGAAGAAGACATAACTCGTGCTTAGTATAGGGAAGTGAAAAGGAAGGCTATATACAAAGAAGAATGAATGAATAGAAAATCGAGAAGATCTCGGCTTTTCCCCCATACTTAGGATTAAATAATCCTAAGTATAGCAGGCTGTACACAAAGGAAAAACCGAGTGGAGAATGTACAGGGTCTACCCCCTATACTTAGGGTAAAATATCCCTAAGTATAGGCAGCAAAGCAGGGGTAGAAAGAATCAAAAGAAAAACTCAAAGGTCCTACATCCCCCCTATACTTAGGGTAAAGTACACCCTTAGTATAGCATAATCAACAGATGAAGAAAGGGATGTGGGACTAAAGAATAGAATGATATAGACATCTGGATCTATACAAGTCAGAGGAACAGTGAAAATCAGGCGTGAGATGCAATAGATGCGAATCAAGAGACCACATCTCACGCAAAATGAATCGGGGCAACATCAACGACCCGCGGCTCATGATCTAGAAATGGCTTGAGCCACTGGCCGTTCATTCGAAAGGTACTCTCAGAAGACAACTTGGATATATCAATGCTACCGTTGTCGTGTACCTTTCTCACCAAGTAGGGTCCATTCCATTTTCTCTGTAGCTTCCCTGGAAATAGACGAAGCCTAGCATCAAATAGCCATACTCTCTGTCCAGGCTAAAAATGTTTGTGGCTGATGTGAGAATCATGCCACTCCTTCACTCTCTCCTTGTAATGTAGGTTGTTTGAGAAGGTTGTATCTCTAAGCTCCTCCAAGGCTGCTAACTCTGCCCTCCTCTGGTCTCCTACACTATCTGGATCAACAAGTATCTCAGTGACTGCCCAAAGTGACATGTGTCTCAGCTCAACAGGTAAATGGCACGGCTTGCCATATACGAGGTGAAAGGGAGATGTGCCCAATGGTGTCTTGAAAGACGTCATATATGCCCACAAGACCGAGTCCAAAAGCTGTGACCAATCCTTTCGGTCAGGGCGGACGACTTTCTGCAAAATAGTCTTGATCTCCCTGTTCGACACCTCGGCTAGACCATTCGTCTGTGGATGGTATGGAGTGGCAACTCGATGGTCTATGCCGAACTCGCTAGTAAGGGCCTTAACCTGGTCGTTGATGAAATGAGACCCCCCATTTGAAATCAATACTCGAGGTACCCCGAACCGCGTGATAATGTGCTTCCTCAAAAATCTGCAAACTGTCCTGACATCAGCGGCTCGGGCGGGGATGGCCTCAACCCAACGACTAACATAGTCCACAGCCAACAGAATGTACTCAAATCCCTGACTCTTAGGGAATGGACCCATGAAATCGATGCCCCATGCGTCAAAAACCTCACAGAAGTGAATGGGCTGCATCGGCATCATATCACGCTGTCCACAAGTGCCCATCCTCTGACAGTCAGTACACCTCTTCACAAACTCATCAGAGTCCTTGAAGAGGGTAGGCCACCACAAGCTGGATTGGAGCACTTTCTGTGTCGTTCTCCTCCCCGAATGATGTCCTCCTGCCTCAAGCTTGTGGCAGTAAGTGAGGACGCTATGGTGCTCCTCCTGAGGAATGCACCTACGCTAGACACTATCCCCTCCTTCGTGGTAAAGGATGGGATCCTCCCAGTGGTAGGACTTGGCCTTCGTGAGGAAGGTCTCAAGCCTCTGCCTGGGCCAACCTTGTGGGACTTTCTTAGCAACAAAAAAGTTCACAATATCGGCATACCACGGGAGTGAGGCGATAGCAAGGATCGCCTCATCTGGAAAGGTCTCACAAATAGGCTCAATCTGCTCAGAATCCTCAGGCTGCTCTAATCGGGAGAGATGATCCGCCACCACATTCTTGACTTCAGGCTTATCCTTGATCTCAATGTCGAACTCCTGGAGTAGAAGCATCCATCTAGTCAGTCTGGCCTTGGCATCCTTCTTTGCCATGAGGTATCGGATGGCGGTGTGATCAGTAAACAGGGTCACTTTAGATCCAATAATGTACGATCTGAACTTATCTAGGGCGAACACTACGGCTAGCATCTCCTTCTCTGTGACTGTATAATTCCGCTGCGCGGAATCCAATGTGCGGCTAGCGTAGTGGATAGCAAAAGGGACTCCATCCCTCCTCTGTCCCAGCACGGCCCCCACGGCAAAATCGGAGGCATCCATCATGATCTCGAATGGGAGAGACCAATCAGGCAGCTGGAGAACAGGAGCCTCTATAACACACTGCTTGAGAGTCTCGAAGGACGAAAGACACTTGTCATCGACAAGGAACTCGGTGTCTTTCGTCAGCAGGTTAGTCAACGGCCGGGAAGTTCGACTGAAATCATGAATGAATCGTCGGTAGAAACCGACGTGCCCCAGGAATGACCGTAACTGCCGCAAATTGGACGGCGGTGCGAGTTTTCTAATGACATCTACCTTGGCCGGATCAACCTTCATGCCCCTGTTGGAGATGATATGGCCAAGCACCATCCCTTGAGTCACCATGAAGTGACTCTTCTCCCAAGATAGCACCAAGTGAACCTCTATACATCGCTGAAGTACTCGGTCTAGGCAGTCAAGACATGAGTCGAATCCGTCGTCGTAAACCGAGAAATCATCCATGAAGACCTCCAAGCACTCCCCTACCATGTCCGAAAAGATCGACAGCATGCATCTCTGAAAGGTCGCAGGGGCATTGCATAGCCCAAATGGCATGCGTCGGAAGGCGTATGTGCCGAAGGGACAGGTAAAGGTGGTCTTCTCCTGTTCCTCAGGAGCGATGGCCACTTGGTTGTAGCCCGAGTACCCATCCAGAAAACAGTAGTGGCTCTTCCCTGCCAGTCTCTCAATGATCTGATCTATAAAGGGCAGGGGGAAATGATCCTTCTTGGTGGCCTGGTTGAGTCTCCTGTAGTCAACGCAGACCCGCCAAGAAGTGGGTACTCGTGTAGCAATCTCCTCTCCAGACTCACTAATCACTGTAGTGATGCCTGTCTTCTTGGGCACCACATGCAAAGGGCTGACCCACTTGGAGTCGGAGATGGGGAAGATAAAATCGGCGCTCCACCATTTCAAAATCTCCTTCATGACAACCTCTCTAAGATTCGGGTTCAGCCGCCGCTGGAACTCACGCGACGGCTTCGCCTCATCCTCGAAATAGATATGGTGGGAGCACAGGGCTGGACTTATCCCCTGGAGATCTGCTACGCTCCATCTGATTGCCTTGCGGTTCTTTTCAAGAACCCCCATCAGACGGGATTCTTGCTCTCTAGTCAGATCGGCGGAGATGATGACTGGGTACATCTCAGGCTCACCCGCAAGGAATCGATACTTCAGCGAAGTAGGAAGCGGCTTCAGCTCTGGACAATTGGGTGCTGGTGGATCTGGCCTCTGAAAAGTCTGCGTAAAAGCTGCCAACATGGGAGAACTAAAACTCTCTCTCAATCTCAAAAATTGGAGAAGGCTGCCCCGATGGACTGTCTCTGCTCTGCTCGGCATCTACCTCCTCCTCAACTGTAGGCTCAGTGGAAATCAGGTCTGGCATGTAATCCTCACAATCTGCCCAATCAGACTCTAACTCCGAGGGATCTATATCCTCTAAGGTGGCATCAGCACCACCATCATCACAAAAATCAGTGTCGCGGTCGAGAACCGGCTCTGCTGCCTCAGAAGTATCCTGGACCAGGAATGTGCTCTCCAAGCTCTCCTCTGCTGTCGTCTCTGCATCAGCGGAATCTGAAAATGAGAGGATGGCCTGTGCTGCTGGGTCTGCCCAAACTGCCTCATCGTCTGTGATCACAAAGTCACAGTCCTGGTGGATGTCTAGCCCGGCATCTGTCATCTGCTCTGTGTCTGAAGTGGTCTCTGAGCATGATATGTCTCTGGCTCGGCTGTCCTCGACCGTCTCTATTTGTACACTTTCGCCCTCGACGCGAAAGTATACCTTCCCACTATCATGGTCAGTCACCGCCTTGGCTGTGGCCAAGAACGGACGACCGAGAATGATGGGGGTATCGATCACGGACTCAGGGATCTCCATGTCCAACACTATGAAGTCCAAGGGGAATTGCAGGCCCTGAATTGTGACGACAACGTCTCCTAACAGCCCCTTCGGCCTCTTGACAGACCGATCAGCAAACTGAAGGACTGTCCTGCTCTGTCTAAGAGTGCACAACTCGAAGCGGTCGAGAAGGGCTGACGGAAGGAGGTTGATCGACGATCCGCTATCTAATAGAGTACGGTCGAACCTCTGCTCTCTGATGTGGCATCTGACATAAGGGGCTCTAGAATTTGGCCTCTTGGGCGGCAGACGGTTCTGGATCGCGAAACACATGGCTTTTGTCAGCACATGGATCTCTGAGTGATGGTTCCTCCTCTTCCTCCTGACTGTGGTCCTGTCTCTCAGTGAACGCTGAAGAAGGGGAATGTGCTGCAAAGCCTCCTGAAGAGTCAGTTGTATGTGAAATCGATCTACCATCTGCTGGCTGAACTCTTCCTGCTCTCTCTTTTTGGGATTTTCTTTTTTATTCCCCTTCCCCATCTGAAGGGCTCTAGGAAAGGGGATCATTGGGTCCTTCTCAGATGAAGGACTATGAAAAGGTCTAGACGGCTCGACGGTCGGATCCACACATACATCACGCACCACAGTGGGACCAGAAAAAACCAAACCTTTTCCTTTATTCACAACAGAGTTCCGAGATACATCAGAAGTAGGAAACAACAGGTCTCTCTAAATGAACACGGGTGGCCTCAGCACCACCATCGGCTGGATCAACTGGAAGACTCGCGACCTCAGTACCGCGCTCTGGCTCGGCATCAGGGGTGGCCTCAGTACCACCTCCTCCAACTGGTGAAACGACGGCCTCAGCACCGCCTATGGAATCAGCATTCGTGGTGGCATCAGTACCACCGTCATCATCTCTAGCGGCCTCAGTACCGCTCTCCTCCTCCTCGTCGGGTGCTCTAGGTGTGTCCTCATGGTGTCGCTCAGACGAGGCGCCGCCTGCTGGCATCCTACCGCTCCTAAGTGTGACAAAATCAGTATCAAAAAGATATCCAGTCATATCACCAAATGCATCACTAGGAGTGGTATACTCAGTACAAGCTACCTGCTCAGATTTCCTCTTCAGGCTGTTGGGGTTTGGCTCAATCTGGGCAGGGATGGCGGCCTTCCCTCTCACAATGTCTTGCATCTCCTGGCGGAACTCGTCCATCTCCCGTCGAAAGGTAGCCTGCTGATCTGTGAGAAGGCGGGCTATGTCATCCAAGGCGGGGCTCTCATGAGAGCCCGACGGGTAGCCTCTCTGGTAGTGGGGCTGCTGGAACTGCTGTTGTGGCTGAGAGGGGTACGGGTGATGCTGCTGCTGCTGCTGGTGAGGCTGATCTCGCCTCCAAGACTGTCCCTGCTGATAGGGACGAGGACCATACGACGACTGCTGATGCTGCTATGGTGGGTACACAGGGGCTGCTGCTGCTGCGGCTGGTGATCCCTCTGATGGCCGTACTGACCACCCTGTCCTGACGGCTGCTGCTGGGGCTGGGTACCTCCGGTCCCCCAACGGAATCCGGGATGATCTCGTCGGATACCGGGCTGGGGGCGGTCATACCAAATCCCGTTGACATCCATCAACGACTCTACATCGTACTGGGGTGGCAGGAGCACTGCCAGAGGCTGATCCGGCTGGTATACCACCATCTGCAAGTCTGAAGATGGTGGTGATTGGTAGGTGGGCTGCGGCTGCTGGTACGGCTCCGCCTGTACAAGGTGAACCTGTCTAGGCTGCTGGTGTGAGCTGGAGCGCTGGGACGAGCTGCTGCTGCTGCCGGAATCGCCTCGCGACTGAAGACGAGGCTGGGAAGCCGTCTGTGCCTCCTGGAGACACATGAGCTGGGTCTTCATGTCGCTCAGAGTCTGTGCCATCTGCTCCATCTGAGTGATGCCCTGGCACTGCTTCTTCTCAATCAACTCGATCCGGTCTAGCTTCTCGCTGATGATCCCCATGTCCGCTGCTGATGACTCTGCCTGTGCTGCTGCCACTGCGGACGAACTGGAAGGACCGGCGTCGACCCGTACTATCCTCTGGTACTGCACGGTCTGTGGCTGCTGGGGTCTGCCCTGAGTATACAACCGGGTCTGGGACATCACCATGTAGTTCTCGGCCATCTCCTTGTAGATGGCCCAGACCTGGTCGTGATCCTTGGCGAAGTAAGACCCGCCACAAGAAGCGTTCACCAAGCCCTGAAGCTCTGGTGTCAGCCCGCTGAAAAAGCTCTGCACGAGGTTCGGCTTGGAAATGTCGTGGTGCGGGCATCTATCAGTCAGCTCTATGAACCTATCCCATGCCTCATGGAACTGCTCATTGGGGAGCATGGAGAAGTTGCTAATCAGGGCTCTCGCGACATTGGTCCGCCCGAGTGGATAGTACTTATGCAAGTACTCGGTGCGGAGCTACTCCCAAGTGTAGACAAACTTCCCCAGATGTTTCAGCCAGGTGGTTGTTCTGTCTACCAAAGAGAAGGGGAAGGCAATCATCCGTATCGTGTCCTGGTCCACCTGTCGGTCGTGGAAAGTACTGCAAATCATGAGAAACTCCTGGAGGTGGAGATGGGGCTCCTCGATGGCGAGCCCGTGGAAGCGGGGGAGAAGCTGCAAGGTGTTCGGGGGGAACTTAAAGTCCCCCACGATGGCTGGCAAAACAACCCAGTGATGCATCAGGGTCGATCCGGGGTTGTGCAACTCCCGCATCGGTCTCGGTGGTTCTCCTGATCCTGCCGCTGCGGCGGCGGCTGCTGCTGCTGCATCATCTGGAACTCTCGGCCCGTCTCTACGCTGCTCTCGCTCTGCTCTCATCTGCTCCATCTCTCTCCTCATATCCAGCATAAACGCTCCCTGATCCCTCAACTGCTGCTGCACTATCTCGAGGGAGGCGATCAGGGTGGAGTTGATCGCACCCTGGTCCAAAACAAAATGCTCGGGTTGTAGACCTCTAGAGCGAACATCAGAACTGCCGGCCATTGTCTCTGCAAAATCAAATGATCCAAACTCAGGTGCCGATAAATCTGCTAATCTCTCCTCTGGCACTGGTCTCTCGGAACCGAAAGAAAGGGGGTCGAGGGGGAACAGAGTAGAATCATACTCGGGTTCGGAGAGCGGGTCTCGGCTCTCGCGAACCAACCTAGATGAACGGGTAGACGCGCCCGAAAGCGGTGCAGCCAGAGGCTGCCTAAGAGATCGTCTGCCCATTATCTTGATGTGGCGAGTAAGGCGGATGAGATCTGGAGAAACTATGATCACAAGCAAACCCCCAAGTTCACCAACGCAACGCGAGCTGAAGACCATAAAGGCTCGGTCAATTTATCTTGTCAAATTTTATTTTGGTGAACAATCAAGATATCAGAGCGATTACGTGACCTGCTGGGATACCCGATACTTTCCCAACCAACTGTCCCGCACAGAAGAGTCGGTAATCAGTCGAGAAGAGTACCGGAGGGCTCTACCTAGTGTTCGGGTCACTCTCTCGCACAATCAAACCAAGCAATGAGGGGGTCGCTCTCCCCAAGATAAATTTTTAAATCAAGTGTCTTTTAGTGATCAATAGTTTTAGCAGTCCCAATTTTATGATTTTTCTTTTTAGGTTTTTTTTCAACAATCAAAACGCCTAACGAATTTTTCGGTTCTCCTGATTATTAAGTCCAAAACGGGGGGAGAAGATGAAAAAGCCGATGCGCGATAAATCAATGATGCATGCAGAGTAAGAAATGCGTACCTGTCTCCAGCTCTCTACATGCAATATGATCCACGTAGAATTTTAAAGACAGAAAAGAAAACTACCTATATGGTGCAGCGGGAAAAGCTGAGTCCTAAGCAGGCAACTTCTACTCGAAAGAACCGTCTAGCTGGTCACTAGCCTCTGATCCAAAGAGTCTGGTCTCAGTCTACCCCTCCTCCTCCCGACAAATCGGGTTCAGGAGCAGCGCTTGGCAGGGCAGGCTGCGGCACGTAAGCTCGAAGGAAATGATTCAGCTATTTTTATTAACTTTTTATTAGTAGGTCCAATTAACGAACTATAGGCACAAGCAGTCTATTAGGTGTTTGGATCCTACTCTGTACGGCAGAGTCAAGCAGAATGTCCTACGGCTAGGGGCTCGAGAAAAACCACGTAAAACCGTAAAAGGCAGCGAAAAACAAAAACCACGAAGAAAGCCGCGAAAAAGCTAAGGGTCCCCCGAGCACACCGGTGCTCGGCGAAACAGACCCGAGAAACTGTCCAAGTCTAAGATGTCCCTGTGTTATTACAATTCAAATCAAATGTGCTAAAATAAACCTAAACTACTCCTCTCTCACTCAGTTACTCTCTCGCTCTCTCTTGCGGCTCCGTGCAGAAGGGAGCCGCCTCCGAATCCCGCGGTTGTGCCGGCTTCTCGAGAGTCGCCGCCTCGGTCCTCGGGCCCTCGCAAGAAAGCAGACAAGTGTCACAGATCAAGTAAAACAGTCAAATAAAAGCAAGAAGACTAAACAGGGGTATATGTGCAGAAATGTCAAACAAAATAAACAAGCACAATCAAACAAAATCAAAAATAAAAGAAAAGAAAAGAAAATAAAATTAAAAAAATAAGAGAAAAATAAAAAGCCACGAAAAGCCGCAGACTCCGAAAAAGCCGCGGAAAGCCGTGAAAAAGAAAATGAAATAAAGAGAAAACTAAAACGACTACTAAGTCGTGCTCCCCGGCAACGGCACCATTCTGATGACCGAAAAAATCACCAAGACACGGGTGAAAGAAAGTAAATCAAGGGTCGTTGCGACCCGGATCTCGGAAGCCAATCGGTCAATCAAGAAAATTAAGTACAGACCACCAAAATAGAATGAAAATCAAAGGTAAATAATAGCGGTCCTGGCTATTGGATTAGCCTGGTATAGCGACCAGGGTTGAACTCAGGGAGCACGTGATGGCCTTGCGGCCTACGAAGTAGTCTAAAAAAAGGGCACAAAATAAAATAAAGGTATTTTTGGTGGATTTTAAATGTTTTTATATTTTTTTGGATTTTTTAATTAATAAAGAAAATAGAAAAGCAATAAAACAAGCCAATACAACAAATTATTAAAGCACTCAAAAATCACCCAAAAATTCAAATAAAAATATTTTTATGTTTTTTTTTATATTTTTTACTGTTTCTGGTTAATTTTTGGTATTTTTCTGATTTTTATTGGATTTTATAAAAATCAGACAACGTGGAAAATAACAGGGACTATCCAGTCAGGTGTCAAGGGCCAATTTAAAATGCAAAATGGCCCTATTAACACCTGAAGGTAATTTTCCTGTAAAGATCAAAACACAAGGAAAATTGGTCCACTGGAATTATTATTTTTTTATTTTTCTTTTAGTTATTAGAATTTTTATAGGTTTCTAGGGGTTTTGTATTTTTTATGAGTTTTATAAATCCAAAAATGACCACAATTGGTCAGAAAATCAAACAAGGAAAAACAAACACTACCTAATTTTTTTGTAATTTTTAGAGATGTTTTAATCTTTTTTTGTGAATTTTTAAGTTAGACAGTAAAAAAATGCTTGTTTTTGAATTTTTAAAAATAATAAATGAAATCAAAAATGTCTCCAAAAATTAGAGAAAATTTTACACCATAGCAGGAGCCATATGTCCAATTTTCATTAATTTTGGAGTCTTTGCTATTTTATTAAAAATAAAAATAAGGGCACAGTGCACAGGGACCTGTACGCAAATTGTAGAAAGTCCAGGGGGTCCAATGAAATTTCTCCAAGGTTGCACGTGCGAGGCGCGTGACCTGGGCACTCAGGGACCTATTTACAAGGAAACTTAGGTCCCTGGACTATTTAGTAGCTCGTACTAAAAGTCCAGGGGCGTAAGTGTAAATAACCCACTAAATAACGCACATGCACATTAAAACCATTCACAGGGGTATTTCTGCAAATATCAAAAACATAGATTCATTCAATAACACCCTGAAACATAAAGGTCATACATGCAATTAACCCAGAAAAGCACGTGTTGACGCACGTGTTCCACTATACACAGGGGCATAAAAGCAAATAAACTAAGTACGAGGTCCTAAATGCAAGTGTACCAAAATAAAAACAACTAAATGCGATATTTACAGGACTAACTACTAAATGAAACAAACATGGAGGCTTACAAGATATTTACCAATTATTATATCAGACGGACGGATGGGCGCCACGTGTAGATCGGACGGTGGAAAAGGGGCGCGCCTCAGCAAGTATCCCTCGGTCCTGATCGAATGGTTGGGGCCTCGCCACGTGGAGGATCGGGCGGCTGGGATGCAACGTGGGAAGCCCTCACTGATCGGACGGTCACGATCACTCCTCCAAGGATCGGGCGGTGCTGGTTGCTCCTGGCGTGGACGGCTACGATGCAAACTGGAGCTGAAGGATGATCGGACGGCTGCGGAGGGTCCTCGAAGAACTGGACTCCGGCAAGATTCGCCGGACTCGTGCGAGCGCTGGAGGCCTCCTCGCGGGCTGCTGAAGATCGGAAGGGAAGCTCCTTGGCTTCCCGCGTCGAATGGAATCCTCCGATGACGGCGAGGAGCTCCGGAGAGCTCAGGCGACGTCGGCGGAGGCGGAGGTGTTGTGCCTGAGTGTCGAGCCCTCGGATGGGCTCCTTTGGTCCTGCAAAATGACGCAACACACTCGCAGGTCGAGGGCAAATTGCCTCGACCCTGTAAGCGGGGGTGAAGGTGGTCGGTGTGGCGGGGCGTGCGAGCTCCGACGGAGCGACGGCGAAGGAACTCGAATCTCAGCTCCTTTGCGAGCTGGGTTGGATGAGTGGGTGGAGAAGGTGCGCGGAGGGAAGGCGAATATGTGGGTCGACTCCAATGGTCGAACGGATGGCTAAGGTGGTCGGAATCGACGACGAACGGCGACGGGGGAAAGTAGGCAAAACGAAAAATTAGAGAACTAGGGAAAGAAATAGAGCAACCTAATGGGCGCAATCGACTGTGGAAGAGCAGGGGGTGCTCCAGGTCCTTGCCTCAAGGACCGTCGGTGTCCGAGGCTCGAGCGTCACCTCCAGACGACGCACGGCGGCGCAACGTCGCCGGATCGATGGTCCTCCACTCCTTCCTCGCTGCAACATGGCCTGGAGCGAGCTGTCACTCTCGCGAAGGCTATGGAGGTCCTAGGGTGGCGTGAAATGATCCAAAGATGAGTGAGGAAGGAGGCGGAGCTCGGATTAAATATGGGTGCAGGTCCGAGAAAAGGAGGTCGGGCAGGGTTCCACGAAGCATGGATCCCCATGCAGATGATCGGGCGATGATCTCGGATGCACAAGGAAGAAGAAGAAGAGCCCGGGGTTTGCGGATTTGGTGGTCGGGTCATGACGCAAAAATTCGAGGAAGTCGGGTCGGGCGTCATGGACCCGTGGGAAGTGGTCCTGGGGGGAGTTGACCGGGGGGTCAACGTCCCCGTGGACCAATGGGGACAAGCCACGTGGAAAAGATTTGGAAATTCATTTAAAAATAGAGGATGGCCGAATTATAATAAACTTAAAATATAAAAATGTTTGTTTTAATTTTTCTATTTTTTGTGATTTTTAATTATTTTGTTGAAATAAAAATAAGGTATTTACATTCTAGTGCTATACATAGGTATATATACAATAAGGGTTTTTTATTTTTGATTTTTAATTAATTATTTTTGTACATTTCTATTCCCATTTTATATTTTATTTATTATAGCATAAAATTAGGAATAACAGGGTATTTTTATTTTAATTTTATTATTTATATACAAGGGTGAAATAAATAGATATATACAAGTATATACATGGTATATGTACAATGTTCTTTTTGATCTATAATTTTGTTCTTTTTATTTGATTTTTGTTTTTATGGTTTTTATTTTATTTATTTACAACATAAAAGATAGAATATATACAAATTTTTAGGGATTTTAATTTATTTATTTACAAGGCTAAATAAATATAGAGGTGGTTGTATGTACATGGTGAATATGTACAAGGAATATTTTTATTTTCTTTTTAATTTTCTCTTTTTATTTGGATTTTATATTTACAAATATATACAACTATTTACAAGCCCATTTTATTTTGTTTTTAGAGGAAAATATGTTTATTGTATTTACAGGTATATTTACACACATGAGCTCCCTATCTCTCTCTACTTGGCTTTTATGCGTTCAGGCCCATGCTGAGCCCTCCCTTGGGATTAGGTTGCTCAATATTTATTCTAAATATTTCCCTCTTTTTCTTTGTAATCTTTATTCTTTATTTTTGCACAAAAACATGCTAATTATTAGATTTTACACCATGCATGCTTTTGGTAATTATTTGTATTTACACATATCTACATGCATTTGCAAAGGTTTTTGTAGCTAAAATATAAGAATAAAGAGTGATGAATGAGTATTCATCACCTCCATGCGGCTGGGAATGCACGGCTCGGGGATGCCGAGCCTGGTGGTGTGGAGGGGCGGCAGGACGCTCCACGTGGCACATCCGTAGTCATTGGATCAAGGGCCTCTGCCCGATACAACGGCGGCTGTTGGCGCGGATCGATCGAAGGCGAAGGTGCGATGGGGGTGGAGGCGATGGCCATGCAGCGTGCGAGGCACGGCGGGGGCGGTCGCCTGGGCCTTGGCCGGTCGACAAACTATCGGCGGAGGCCTGGGGGAAGGCGGCGGTGGGCGAGCCGATGGCGAGGGCCGAGCGGGCCGGCTGCTGGGTCGGAAGGTGAGGTGGTGGGCGCGGGTTGCGACCGCTCAACGGACGGAGCTACCTGTAGAAGAGAATAGAGAAAAGAAAAGGGGGCATGGAGCTCATCCGCGGCGAAGAGCGGATGGGGGCGAAGCTCGTGGTCGGGTAAAGGAAGGGAGAAGGGTCCCGGCCTTTGCAAGGCCGGCAGTGGGTGTTTGGCGATGGGGGTATCAGAGGCTCGACGTACGTGGAATCGGATGAAGAGGAAGAATGGAGAGGGGTACCTGTAATGGAGGCTCGACGGCAATTAGATGCTACCAGAGTGGGAGCGAGCTTGGAAATTCGAAGCAGCACACCAGAAGGCAGCTGGATCATGCCGGAGGATGCCCAAGTCATGTTGTCACCAAGGCGTCGAGGCTCTTCCTGAAATGGCGGATTGTCGAGAAGGTGGGGGTCGGTGAGCTTTTATAGTGAGCTGGGGTGAGGGTGTTATTGATGACTGGGATCTTCCATCGGTCTAGAGCAATCCGCACAAGGCGGGATCACAATGTCGCTGAGGCGACCGACAAAAGATCCCAAAATCGATCAACAATTAACCCACAATAAATATATGCAATGAATATCCAAAAATGTGGAGTTAAAATTTATTATAACTCTAATGTAAATGTGTATAGGTGTAAGTACAGGTAGAGGTCGAACACTGGGAGGCGAATGGTTGTATGTAATGTATCATTCAATTATTCAATCATTGGTTCATGTCCTTTTATTGTTTTAGTGGGTTTTAGGTTTTGTAATTTTTTTATATTTTTGTTTTTATAATTTTTTTATTTTGTTTTTATATTTTATATTTTTTATATTTTCTTTTAATATTTTTAATTATATAATATAAATAGATAGATATATATATATATAAGACATATATATATAAAGAGATATATATATATAAGAAGAGAGAGAGGAGTACTATAGTCTATAGATATATATATATACTTAAAAGATATATACAGATATAATTTTTTTTGGCTTTTTAATATTTTTCTAATTTTTTTTGTTATTTTTCTGAAATATTTCTAATTTTTATGTATTTTTAAATTCAAAAATGTCCACAATATAGGACTAAATAATTGGCCGAATATAATTTGGGTATTAAAAATATAAAATAAACTCCAAAAATTCCCAAATTAATTTTAATATATTAATAATAATATATAGATAATTATAAAAGAGAAAAATATATTTTGGGGGTTTTTAAGGATTTTTCTATTTTTTGTTGGATTTTGGAGCTTTCTGATTTTTTTAATTTTCTTTTTCATATTTTTAGGGTTTTTCAATTTCTGGACTCAATATATATAAGTATACCATATATAATCTTTTTGGGATTTTTCAAAAACATTTTCTAATTTTTTTATTTTTCAATTTAAACAGTACAAAATAGGCTTCTATTTCATTTTTCATAATTAGGAAAAATGCAAAAAATGCGAAATAAAGTATGGGCGTGAACAAACATGGCATGGAGCATCTATCCTAATTTTTGTGGATTTTAGAAGCCATCTAGGTATTTTTAATAAATGAATAAAAGACACACAAATAATTAAGCCTGACAGGGGTATTTTTGCAAATAAAATAAACTCCAGGGGCTTTAGTGCAAAAATACAACAGAAATAAACATTTATTTAAATTTTTAGAACTATTTTACAATATACAAAAACCGCCAGGGGTTACATGTAATTTTCGCGCGCCTCACGTGGGACTGCAGTGAGGCGCGGAAGGACCTAAATGTAATTTCAAGAAACTCAAGGGTCCTACTGCAAAAATCACAATTTATTTACAACGTGCTATTTAATTTACAATATTAAAAATTAAATACAAAAATGACAGGGGCTAGATGTGCAAATTACCCCGAACGTGGGCGCTGATGGACGGCTGGATGTTGGTCACTTGACACGCGTCACTCATCGAACGGTCGATACCGCTTCGCCGATGAAGCGCTAGGATTAGATCTCCGGGTTGAGATCTACGGTCGTGGCATCGCTCCATCGAACGACTGCGGTTTGAACTGGGGCCTTCGTCTTCATCTGACGGCGGAGAGCAAGCGTGGAAGAACAGGGAAGAAACCTCACCGGGCCGAGCTTCTTCTGCCGGGATCTTGCTCCTCCGCTGTTAATCGCTGCACCTGAAGGTCCTCCAAGCTTCCTGGAAGGTGTCTCTAGCTGCTGGAGCTCTCGGATCGACCATAGACACACTGGAGCGCCCTCGAGAGGTCGGAGAAGACAAGGTGCTCCAGGTATCTCTGGCGTACTGTGATTTCGACTCCGGGTGCTTATTCGCGCACCAAACCTGCACAGGAAGATCGCACGGCTCGAGGGCGTCACCCTCGACCTGGGGTTTGAAGTTGTCAGCATAAAAACGACGGTGGGTGGCGATGCTCCGGTGAAGTGGCGGAGGCGAGCATCGATTCACAGATCTAGGGAAGATCTGGTTGAACTAAGATGGCTGGGAGGTGGAGAACATGGAGAGGAACGAAATGGAGGTGTAAGGTGGTCGGACACAGTTGGAAACATGGTGCAAAGCTCGCCGGAGCGGAGCTCCGGCGAACTACGAAATAACTAAACTACGCTAAAATACTGATCTAAATGCAAAATAAATGACGGGAATAAAATGCAGGAACGAAAAACTATCTAAGAAACGTAAAGGCGCAGCTCTTATACCTGGGGGCCGCCAGGGAGCAGGATGGCCGCCGGAGCGCCACCGCGACAAAACTTCCTCCATCTCCGGCCGAATCGAGGTGCTGGGAAGCGCCTCCTGTCACGAGGGCTTCGCCGGGAACTCATTCAAACACAAAGAAGGGGGTGAAATTGGCCAAATTCGGCGGACAAGGAGGAGGGTTTTATTTATACACAATCCAAGGGACCCCCAGGGACCGGCGATTATTGAAGAATCGGTGGTATGTACAAGGGATCCAATAGGACAGCGAGAATCTTGGATGATCAGAGAATAAGATCTGTGAAGGGACTGTGGTCGATGGCGTGATAGATCGAGCGGAAAAAAGGCAAGAAATCGGGGGAAAAGACAGTCCGTGTCAAGTCAGGCGCCTGGGGGCGCAGTTGACCGACCGGTCAACAAACGCAGGCGTCTGATTGGTCCACGTCAACAAGAAGTTGACCGATTTATTTAACATAATAAATGAATTAATTAGATTTTTCTTATAAAATAAAAAATGTTTATAAATTAATGTAGTATTTAATTACCATTTTTATTTATTTTTTTGAAGTATTTTATTACGGTTTTATTAAAATATGGTATTTATAAGTATATTTATATACATTTATTTTTTTGTTTATTTTATTTTATTATTTTATTTTCTTATTTTATAAATTTATAACTTATTTTTGTGAGTATAAAAATATTTTTATTTAATTTTTATGAGTTTATTTATATTTTTAAATAAATGTGTCTATGTATATGTAAGTATACTTATAGGTATTTTACCTATATATTATATACATTTTATTTATTTAATGAATTTTATTTGTTTTTATTTTGGATTTGTATTTTTAATAAGCTATACATAATATATACATTAGTACAAAAATATAAATGAAGAAAGAATCAAAGAATAAAAATCCCTTTTATTTATATACATTCTTAACATAGGTATTTTGCCTATGTGATACATAGACTTATTTTATTTCACAAATTCTTTTTAGTTTTCTTTTAATCTCAGTATGTACATGTAGTATATACATTATTTACAAAATTCTAAAAATATGAATTTATAAAAATAACGATTATTGAATAAAATGAATATTTTAATCATGTATTATGTACAAGAAAGGCTAAAAACCTAACTTCCACAGATGGTCTCCAAAAATTATGAAACTAATTTTATAAAATAGTTCTTGGAATTCTATATACAATTAAAGGTGAGTTTGGGTGATTTGGAGTTTTTATTTGCAAGATATGGGTCTGTGAAGTTGAGATTTTTGCTTTTTATTTTGTGTATAAAATGTACACTGAGTCTTATTTTTATACAAACTCAATTCTATAATTTTATTTACATTATTATCTACAACTTTCATGTACAAAGTTTCTCTATTTGATGAATAAATAATTATATACAAAATAGGTGTCAAAAATGCATAAATGGATGAATAAATAAATGAGGTATTTATTGTACTCTTGGCCCTTATCTCCCCATACTTTATTCCTTGTCGACCAATTCCATGCTGGCCTTGGTCTCGGGGTTAGGGTCATAAAATATTTGCAATATTTTATTCCTTTTTCTTTTCTTCTCTTTATTCTATAATTTTGGCTATAAAAACCTTATTTTCTGTATAATTAATACAATAAATAATGGGTGCTATTATGTACAAATTAATGCTATTTACATGCATTTGCTGGGGTTTTTAAGGCCAAAATGATAGAATAAAGGTGATGAAATGGAGATTCATCACCCCCTATACTTGCCTTTGCTAGTCCCTAGCAAACACTTATGCAATAAGTACAAAAGAACAAAGAATAAGAAGAAAAGAAAAAGCAAAAAGAATTTAAAGAATAAATTGAATTGATCATGATTATTAAACTCATCTGTACAAAATCAAAGTTTGGAGCTTAGGTTAGACCTTGATGTGAAAATGTGTGTGGAACCTGGTAGGGAACCAAATTTAAAACACAACAGCCTTCGAGAGTCACAGAACTCGGTTCAAATCACCTCAATAGCAAGGTCAGAACTAGCCTAAATCATACGCAAACCCTTATGACTATGAAGCTGACTTGTACGTGTAAGTGATGGTGGCTCTCCCCAAATGAAATGACAAAGAGATTGACTTCTCCAGAATGACAACCCAATGATTCCCTAATCCAACAACTCTTTCCTCGAGGAGCGGGGTATTCCCTTCTAAGTTCAAGTGGCAACCAGCTCAAGAGGAGGGGGTGAAGAGAAGAATGGATGGTAGCAAGTGTAGCTACCTATCCCGGGATGCAAGACCAGTGTAGTCAAGTCATCCAGCTGCAGGCTCACATATTTGTCTTTGGAGCTCAAGCTTGCTTATTGACTTTGTACATACTTTGCAGGCATTTTATTTTTGTACAGGCCTAACCATTTTTTTTTCAACATACTATTCATAGCAGCATTTACATAAGGAGTTTTTCCTCTTGAGCCAGTAGACTATCGCTCTTTTGAAGCTTTATCGCAACCCACATCTCCTGTCTTTAGACCTCATGGCTACTGGACCAGGTTGGGGTGCACTTCCCTCCCTAGATGAGGACGAATGTTTCCACCCGTGTGCGTCTTAGACTGGCAAATCCAACCCCCTCACCACTCCAACTGAGTTGAGCCAAGTGAAAGGTGCAAGTGTCCAAGTTAGGTCACGGTCGGCAAGAGTCATACGTGTGTTTCGAAAAGTTCTAGTTAGTCCACTGAGGTGACTTGAACCCAGCCCTGATTTCTCAAAGAATTAAGTCTGAATAGACCTGAAGTACCTTAAACCTAGTTCCCATAAGGTTCCAGTGCAAATAGGTGCAGTAAGGTCCAACCAAGCTCCAATCTTCGACTTTATTGGACTAGTTCAATTATCAAGCTCAATGAAAGAATAGGAATGCTATGCAAATGCTATTTACAAATATGCAAAGAATAATGCAATTTTTCAAAGAATTTGAAAACAAAGAGAAGACTTTTTACACAAAGAAATTTTCGCAAATAAAATAATTTTGGCACTTAAAGTATAAAATATGTACAACTATTTACACGGGCGTGCCGCTTTATTTTAATGATTTTTAAAGAATTTAGAATTTAGTTTTTATTTAACGGTATATCTATGTACACTTATTAAAGAATTTTTACTTATTTTTATTTATAATAATAATATAGTATTTTAGTTATTTATTATATGTGACTATTCCTCAAACTTATTTGACACAAATTTTTCAAACAATTTTTGAAAACTATAGTCCAAAATAATTTTTACAAACATTTTTACAAACATGCACACACATTTGAAAATCATTTTGCAAAGGTTTTTCAAAACAGTATATATAGATTTTCAAAATATTTTTACAACCATTTTTCAAACCATTTGCAAATCATTTTTCAAACGTTTTATTTCACACAAAGAAAAGAAATTTTTACAAACCACACATTTTTACACAGGTTGAAAACATGTAACAAAACGTTTTCAAAATAGTTTTCAATAAATGTTCACAATACTTTTCAAACTATTTTTCAAACATTTTGCAAAAAATATTTTCACCTGATTTATTAATCAGTATATACAAAAAGAATTTGAGGAATAATCACAACTTTTTTTATTAAGGGTTTTTAATGAATTTAAGGAATTATTAGCCATATTATTACAAAAGTACGAGTTATGGCTAAAGTATATACATAGTATATACGACCCCCTATACTTAGCTTGAGCTATGTCCTCATAGATCGAAAAGAAAAGAGAAGACATAACTCGTACTGAGTATAGACAAGTCTAGAGAATATACGAATAAGAGATGAAGGAAATAGAAGTTGACTGTCCCCCCTATACTTAGGATCAAGTAATCCTAAGTATAGCAGACTGTACACAAAGCAGGGAGGGTCAAGGGTGGGAATAAACAGATCAAAGAATTAACAAATCAAGGGTGCGCCCCCCTATACTTAGGACAAAGTACATCCTAAGTACAGAAAACTGACACAAAGGGACGACACCTTTTATTTAGATTCAGAAGATAGAAAAGGAAAAGAAGAAAAGAAGAAAAGAAGAGATATATACAGATAGATGGAAAGATCGTGGAGAATATACGCATCGCTCCCCCTAGACTTAGGGTGAGATAGCCCTAAGTATAGGCAAGAACAGGAGTGACGAAAAAGTGCAAGGAAAGAACAACTCGGTGTGTGCCCCCTATACTTAGGATAAGGTACGTCCTAAGTGTAGACACAATGATGTGGCGATAGATTTGGGGCACACTAAAACATACGGGAGAAAGAAGGAATAGACAAAACACATATATACACTAGCGAAAAACGGGTGAAGTACAGGACGGTGTCTGGTAAGCGACAACCATACTATCGTCGTCGTCTCCCTGTGAGAACGATGACACAGCCAGAAGGTGAAAAGACACCTTGATATGCCGTCAGGTGGGTGTCGGCTACCGGGGATAATCAGATCGGAAACTTGGATATCGGGTCCGGTAGCATGAAGCAAATGAACGGCTCATATGGTCATCATGGGGGAATATAGCCGATACCGTAAGACCGGGAGGAAGAAAGAGCAGTACAAACTCCTCCGGTCAATCAGAGTCTCAGATAGATATGAAATAAAGCGTATGAGACTGTGTAATGCACGGTGGTGATATAATCTGAAAGTCACAAGAATACACCGAACAACACAATATGTGGCTCACTCTTGCGAGGGTCCTCAAGGTAAGCAAAGTCAGAGAATAGTCAGAGTACTCGGCTCCGTGCTCCATCAGAAAGGAGACACAACCAGGGATGAAGCCGAGTTCATAGAAAATGATGTACTCTCCCGCAGATAACCCTCGGGGAGTAGTACATGCTAGTCAATGAATAATCAGAACAGAAGCTCACCCTTCCGAGGGTCGTCAAGGAGAGCGGGCTCAAAGGAGCCTGATCCATCAGACGGATCATAGAAACGATCTCGGTAGACGACAGATCGACTACCAGCAGAAGAAACCGTAAAATCGAGAAAGTGTGGCAGCGTCCCGCAAATAACCCTCGGGGAGCGGGCTGCCAACTAGTCCTAGGAATAGCAGATACCAGAAGCTCCACCTTGCGAGGACCGTCAAGGCGAGCAGACTCAAAGGAGTCTAATCAGATAGGTCCCATGATCCGTAGATCGGATACACAACTCAGGATGGGACCAATAATCATATATATCAGACGACTCGGTTCCGTGCTCCGCAAATCGGAGACAGAGTCAGCAGTGGGAACCGAGCGTAAAGAGAGTGTCACAGTCTCCCGCAGATAGTCCTCGGAGAGTACTGCGATCTAGGCAAAGAATAGTCAGAATGTGTCTCTACCTTGCGAGGGTCGTCAAGGAGAGACGAGGGCTCCAAGGAGCCGGATCCATCAAACGGATCCACATAAAATGTGGTCTCGATAGACGACAGATCGTCTACCAGCAGAAGAGACCAAGAACTGTGTCATAGCCTCTCGCAGATAACCCTCGGAGAGCTATGAACTAGGCATGGAATAATCAGAAAAGTGGAGCTCTGCCTTGCGAGGACCGTCAAGGAGAGCGGACTCAGCTGAGTCCAGTACATTGGCTGCATGTACCGACAGGTCAGGTACACAATCACAGGGGGAGGCCAATCAAGCATATTATCCGACTCGGTTCCAGGTCCCATCACAATGGCGACCAAAGAAGTGAATGAAACCGCAGTCCTAGAAATTATCGCATTCTCCCACAAATAGTCCTCGGGGAGGAATGCGAGCTATATCAATGTAGGTTTTGGGAATGCTGGCAAGTCATCTCAGGTCCTCAAAATCAATAAATTACTCAATCATCCGGAGGGCATAAGATCATGCAAGGGAGAAAATAATCATGTCATTCACCAAACCTCCCTTGGGTCAAACCAATCAGCTGAGATGGCACAAAAAATATTCAGGAATCCTCTAAGTGCCAGAGTGGATAGAGAGTCAGGAGATCAAGGATGGGTTAATCAGGAAGATGAGAGATCATGCAGAATCCGCACACCTTATCAGGAAGTCCAAATTAGAATAATCAATCAATCCTCGAAATCAAGATGGGTGGATCCTCAAGGCAGATAGTTCAATCAATACTCATGAAATCTTCACAAAATCATCGCATCATACCACATCCTTAATCCGGTGTGCGAGAACTAAAATTCCTCAATAATGCATCACACCTATGCTCTATGCATCAGCAAAAATCCTCAATAAGCTCGTATGCATGTATCAAAGACAAATCACATCAATCTCAGCAACCTCAACATCATAGGCCCGACTTACAAATAATTTGTATAAATAATCCTCGATGCGGGCCTCATCATTATGCATAGCATTCCCGGGTAAAGGGAAAGATGATACGGGGGACACGAGGAATATGGATAAGAAGGGTACACAAAGGGAAGTGGAGAAGTTGATTGAGCGGGCGTGCCAATATCATGGGTGGTAGAAGAGTGATACAGAGGGTACGAGGAGGGCGGGCGAGAAGATGGGGACGTAGACAAAATTGGGTGTTCCACACAAGGCGGGAACACCGTCAAAATTGCGGTCCGAAGAGCGGTCTCTCCTCGAACCAGAGAAGATGGTACGATGGATACATAGAAGATGGTGAAGAAGCGGGAAACAAAGGACTTGGCGAAGAATGATTGAGCTCAAGCGCCAATATCACGACTCGATGCAATATGAAGAGTTGTATGTATAAGAGAGGTAGAGAGACCCAAAAATAAAAAATGCATGACTCACATGGTGGGACCGACTACTCTAGGGATGAAAGAAAAACACAATGAACTCCAAGTCACAATCAAGACACAAGGCTAACCCCCAATTCACCTACTCAACACAGTGAAGACCATCAGGTGACGGTCATTTATCTTTTCGATTTTAGAGTTAGGTGAGAACCACAAAAATTGTACAATCACAGGAGGCTTAATAGGATTTGGGCTCTACTCCTTAGTGTGTACGTGAGCACTTTAAAACGCATCCAATGAGGGGGTTGCTCTCCCCAAGACAAGGAATCCATTACGTTTTATTTTTAAGTCCAATAGAGTTAGCAATCCCGATTTTATTTAAGTTATCACTTTTTTGGGTATTTCAATGCACGTGCCTATCGAGGTTCCAATTTCCATTAAGCATCCTAGGTTGACAAAATCAGAGGGAGAAGATCGGAAAAGCCATGCAAGTCAGAAAACGATGATGCATGCTAAGTAAGAAGACTTACAGTGCCTCCCAGCTCTCTCCATGCGGGATGCAAAACAGAATTTGAAACCTATGCTATATGCAAAATGCAAACCGAAGAAATCGCCCTAGGTTCAGAAATTGTTATTATCGTGAAGCACCATAAGTCGGTCATTCATCTCTAGCCTCAAAAAGTCCGGTCTTGGCTCACCCCTCCTCTGTACTCAACACACTTGAGCTTAGGAGAAAGCGCTTTGCGGGGCTCGCTGTGGCACAAAGGCTAGAAGATAAATGAGCGGTTGTTTAGAGTTTGATCTAGGTCCAAAGCGAACTATAGGTACATGCAAATATTAGGGGGTTTGGACCTAACTCTACGAGCAAGCAACTCCTAAGCTAAGGCTCATTCACACAAAATAATAAAAATAAAATAAAATAAAGAAAAAGAAAAACAACAAAATCATCGAGGCCCCCAAGGGAATAATCCCTCGGGCAATGGACCTCGGGAGTCGAAGTGTACCTGTGAGAGTCCTGTATTATTACAAAATTCTAAGGGTCACTCTCTCACATAAATATACATAATAAAATGAAATAAAATAAAATGCCTGAAAATGGAGATTGTCTTCAAAAATTCTCCTTCATGTGTCATGGATGCTCTCTCCTGTTGGCTTGGCATAGAAGAGCCAACTCCGCCTTGCTTGGGTGCATAGGTCCTCCTAGGAGGTCCTCCTTCGCTTGGCGGTCCCTCGCATCAAAGACAAAGGAAAGAAATGGTCAGAGCAGTCAATTAAGTAATCTCAAATAGAAATAAAAACCAAACAAACAAATAAATCAGGGACATGAGCAAACAATTGAATAAATGAACAAATATGCTCACAAAATCATATAAAATCCGTTGCCTCCCCGGCAACGGCGCCATTTGATGACTGGGATCTTCCATCGGTCTAGAGCAATCCGCACAAGGCGGGATCACAATGTCGCTGAGGCGACCGACAAAAGATCCCAAAATCGATCATCAATTAACCCACAATAAATATATGCAATGAATATCCAAAAATGTGGAGTTAAAATTTATTATAACTCTACATGTAAATGTATATAGGTGTAAGTACAAGTAGAGGTCAAACACTGGGAGGCGAATGGTTGTATGTAATGTATCATTCAATTATTCAATCATTGGTTCATGTCCTTTTATTGTTTTAGTGGGTTTTGGGTTTTGTAATTTTTTTATATTTTTGTTTTTATAATTTTTTATTTTGTTTTTATATTTTATATTTTTTTATATTTTCTTTTAATATTTTTAATTATATAATATAAATAGATAGATATATATATAAGACATATATATATAAAGAGATATATATATAAGAAGAGAGAGAGGAGTACTATAGTCTATAGATATATATATATATACTTAAAAGATATATATAGATATAATTTTTTTTGGCTTTTTAATATTTTCTAATTTTTTTGTTATTTTTCTGAAATATTTCTAATTTTTATTTATTTTTAAATTCAAAAATGTCCACAATATAGGACTAAATAATTGGCCGAATATAATTTGGGTTTTAAAAATATAAAATAAACTCCAAAAATTCCCAAATTAATTTTAACATATTAATAATAATATATAGATAATTATAAAAGAGAAAAATATTTTTTTGGGGTGTTTTAAGGATTTTTCTATTTTTTGTTGGATTTTGGAGCTTTCTGATTTTTTTAATTTTCTTTTTCATATTTTTAGGGTTTTTCAATTTCTGGACTCAAAATATATATAATATACCATATATAATCTTTTTGGGATTTTTCAAAAACATTTTCTAATTTTTTTATTTTTCTATTTAAACAGTACAAAATAGGCTTCTATTTCATTTTTCATAATTAGGAAAAATGCAAAAAATGTGAAATAAAGTATGGGCGTGAACAAGCGTGGCATGGAGCATCTATCCTAATTTTTGTGGATTTTTAGAAGCCATCTAGGTATTTTTAATAAATGGATAAAAGACACACAAATAATTAAGCCTGGTAGGGGTATTTTTGCAAATAAAATAAACTTCAGGGCTTCAGTGCAAAAATACAACAGAAATAAACATTTATTTAAATTTTTAGAACTATTTTACAATATACAAAAACCACCAGGGGTTACATGCAATTTTCACACGCCTCACGTGGGACTGCATGTGAGGCGCGGAAGGACCTATTAGTAATTTCAAGAAACTCAAGGGTCCTACTGCAAAAATCACAATTTATTTACAACGTGCTATTTACTTTACAATATTAAAAATTAAATACAAAAATGACAGGGGCTAGATGTGCAAATTACCCCGAACGTGGGCGCTGATGGACGGCTGGATGTTGGTCACTTGACACGCGTCACTCGTCGAACGGTCGATACCGCTTCACCGATGAAGCGCTAGGATTAGATCTCCGGGTTGAGATCTACGGTCGTGGCATCGCTCCATCGAACGACTGCGGTTTGAACCGGGGCCTTCGTCTTCATCTGACGGCGGAGAGCAAGCATGGAAGAACAGGGAAGAAACCTCGCCGGGGCGAGCTTCTTCCGCCGGGATCTCGCTCCTCCGCCGTTCATCGCTGCACATGAAGGTCCTCCAAGCTTCCTGGAAGGTGTCTCTAGCTGGGGAGCTCTCGGATCGACCAGAGACACATTGGAGCGCCCTCGCGAGGTCGGAGAAGACAAGGTGCTCCAGGTATCTCCGGCGTACTGTGATTTCGACTCCGGGTGCTTATTCGCGCACCAAACCTGCACAGGAAGATCGCACGGCTCGAGGGCGTCACCCTCGACCTGGGGTTTGAAGCTGTCAGCATAAAAACGACGGTGGGTGGCGATGCTCCGGTGAAGTGGCGGAGGCGAGCATCGATTCGCAGATCTAGGGAAGATCTGGTTGAACTAAGATGGTTGGGAGGTGGAGAACATGGAGAGGAACGAAATGGAGGTGGAAGGTGGTCGGACACAGTTGGAAACATGGTGCAAAGCTCGCCGGAGCGGAGCTCCGGCGAACTACGAAATAACTAAACTACGCTAAAATACTGATCTAAATGCAAATAAATGACGGGAATAAAATGCAGGAACGAAAAACTATCTAAGAAACGTAAAGGCGCAGCTCTTATACCTGGGGGCCGCCAGGGAGCAGGATGGCCGCCGGAGCGCCACCGTGACAAAACTTCCTCCATCTCCGGCCGAATCGAGGTGCTGGGAAGCGCCTCCTGTCACGAGGGCTTCGCCAGGAACTCATTCAAACACAAAGAAGGGGGTGAAATTGGCCAAATTCGGCGGACAAGGAGGAGGGTTTTATTTATACACAATCCAAGGGACCCCCAGGGACCGGCGATTATTGAAGAATCGGTGGTATGTACAAGGGATCCAATAGGACGGCGAGAATCTTGGATGATCAGATAATAAGATCTGTGAAGGGATTGTGGTCGATGGCGTGATAGATCGAGCGGAAAAAAGGCAAGAAATCGGGGGAAAAGACAGTCCGTGTCAAGTCAGGCGCCTGGGGGCGCAGTTGACCGACCGGTCAACAAACGCAGGCGTCTGATTGGTCCACGTCAACAAGAAGTTGACCGATTTATTTATCATAATAAATGAATTAATTAGATTTTTCTTATAAAATAAAAAATGTTTATAAATTAATGTAGTATTTAATTACCATTTTTATTTATTTTTTTGAAGTATTTTATTACGGTTTTATTAAAATATGGTATTTATAAGTATATTTATATACATTTATTTTTATTTTGTTTATTTTATTTTATTATTTTATTTTCTTATTTTATAAATTTATAACTTATTTTTGTGAGTATAAAAATATTTTTATTTAATTTTTATGAGTTTATTTATATTTTTAAATAAATGTGTCTATGTATATGTAAGTATACTTATAGGTATTTTACCTATATATTATATACATTTTATTTATTTAATGAATTTTATTTGTTTTTATTTTGTATTTGTATTTTTAATAAGCTATACATAATATATACATTAGTACAAAAATATAAATGAATAAAGAATCAAAGAATAAAAATCCCTTTTATTTATATACATTCTTAACATAGGTATTTTGCCTATGTGATACATAGACTTATTTTATTTCACAAATTCTTTTTAGTTTTCTTTTAATCTCAGTATGTACATGTAGTATATACATTATTTACAAAATTCTAAAAATATGAATTTATAAAAATAATGATTATTGAATAAAATGAATATTTTAATCATGTATTATGTACAAGAAGGGCTAAAAACCTAACTTCCACAGATGGTCTCCAAAAATTATGAAACCAATTTTATAAAATAGTTCTTGGAATTCTATATACAATTAAAGGTGAGTTTGGGTGATTTGGAGTTTTTATTTGCAAGATATGGGTCTGTGAAGTTGAGATTTTTGCTTTTTATTTTGTGTATAAAATGTACACTGAGTCTTATTTTTATACAAACTCAATTCTATAATTTTATTTACATTATTATCTACAACTTTCATGTACAAAGTTTCTCTATTTGATGAATAAATAATTATATACAAAATAGGTGTCAAAAATGCATAAATGGATGAATAAATAAATGAGGTATTTATTGTACTCTTGGCCCTTATCTCCCCATACTTTATTCCTTGTCGACCAATTCCATGCTGGCCTTGGTCTCGGGGTTAGGGTCATAAAATATTTGTAATATTTTATTCCTTTTTCTTTTCTTCTCTTTATTCTATAATTTTGGCATTAAAAACCTTATTTTCTGTATAATTAATACAATAAATAATGGGTGCTATTATGTACAAATTAATGCTATTTACATGCATTTGCTGGGGTTTTTAATGCCAAAATGATAGAATAAAGGTGATGAAGTGGAGATTCATCAGTTACCAGGGGGACGCAATGGCCGCAAGGTAGTGGGGCAGTGGCCGTTACGCATGCAAGGCGGAGGGGGGGAGCGGAGCAACCATCGGCCATGGGTACATGTCTGTAATGGCTGGAGGTAGGGGGGGTTCGGTCACGTGCTAGGCACGTGACCTGGGAGGCGGCTGGAGAGAGAAGTAGGTGGGGGTGCCATGTGGCAAGCCCAGGAGCTGCCACGTGGCGCCCCAAAAAATTCAAAATTTAAGGATAAAGAAAAATAGAAAAGAAATAGAAGTAGACCTTGGATCAAAAAATTTCCTTCACAAAAGTTGTTCATCTCGACGAGATCTACAACTTTCATGAAGGATCCGGGAGCAAAAAAGGTCACATGTGCGAAGTGGTATTTGTGATGGTTCTCTATGTGTATAGAAAATCAGATTTGTGGGATTTTGTAATTTTTTTGGTGGTTTTAGAGAGGATAAAAATCTAGAAAAAATATGATAAAATACAAGAAAATTATTTACATACTAATCTGATTTTTTTAATAAATAAGAAAATAGGAAAATAAATATAAGAAAGAAACACACAATTTTTGCAGACCGACAACGGACACTTGGACTTAGTCAGTTTCTTTGATTTCAGTTTTAATATGGATTTTTGTGTCGCTTAATAAAACTTGCAACAAAGAACACAAATGAAGAAGAATTAAAATTAAAAGGGTGAATTATGTACATAAAAACTCATGTCAAAAGTAGCTAAAAGTCAAAATGCGCAAAAGAGGCCCAGAACCCAACTTTCACATATGATCTCCGAATTTTACAAAATTGGTTTTGTTTTTAAGGTATTTGAAAATGGAGTACTTTAAAAGTAAGTAGATCAAAATCGGACACTGTATGTGGGAGATATGCTCATTTTAGTCTGTCAGATGTGAAATTAGACTTTGGGATTATTTGGCACTTATTTGAGTTAGTACTTTTTTTGTATTTATTATTTAATAACGTTGGTAATATCTAAACAATGGAGGTGGTTTGGGGTCAATCGAAGTTTGGATGAATTAACTAAAAATAGGAGAAGTTAGCGGTTTTTTGGGCTAATTTACACTTGGGATTTTTAATGCAATTATGCATGATGAAATGCAAATATTATTTACACATGTATGAATGCTAATAATGCTCTATTAATGATTAATTGCAAGTGAATGATGGGGAACAATGCCTAAATGACAAATTTTAGCATGATGAATATGAGATTCATCACCTGGAAAGTATCCTCAATGGTCCTAGGGTGAAAGGCACATACGAGTTAGTGGAAGAATTGTGGCTAGGTCTAGCCTTGGGTGTCTCAACTAGGTCAAATTGACACGGGACGAACTCATCCACGGAAGTAGTCAGGTTAGGTCTGTCTTGTGGGGTCTCGTAGATATTATAGTGAAAAGGGACGAACTCATCATCGGAAGAAGTATAGTCAAGATCGTCTTGCGAGGTCTCTCCTAGATCAAAACCAAAAGGAACGAACTCATATGTGGAAGTAGTCGAATCATGTTCGTCCTCTAAAGACTCAACCGGATCATCATTCTCATCAAAAGGCCTGAATTCACTGATGAATGCAACAAGATCAAATTCAGCCTTTTCAGTCTCACAAATGTTTGCCCTCCTCTCACATGTATCAATCGTGTAGATCCTGCGGATGTCATCAACACATCGCCAAGTACCAGAAGGGGGAACTTCAAGGTCTATGCTTTCTAAGTCGTCCTCCATGGGAAGGAATTCTCAGGCTCAGTGGAATACAACATACAACACAAATCTCTGATCGTCTCATCAAGGTCACAATCCTCGGGTTGGCTAAGATAGATGAAGTTATATCAGATGCAGGTCCCTGGTCGGAAGTGAGTGCAGTGATGATCACAATGCTCTCGTCAATAGAACGGAAGCAAATATCTCCTGATCCATAGTCAATAACGACTCTCGTAGAGGCGAGAAATGGTCGTCTCAGGATGATTGGAGAGTGCTCCCCAGTGGAGGTCTCCATGGGCAATACGAAAAATCAATAATGTACCTCATGCCCTGAATCAAAATGACAGCATTTTTAAGAATACCCTTCGTCCTCTTTTATTTATCCATCAGTGAATTGAACAATCATCTTGGTCTTTTTTATTAGGCCCTAAGTGAAGAAACTGTACTAGCGAGAATGGTATGATACTAATCGAAGCACCACCATCAAGGAGAGTGTGATCACAAGTATGGTCAGAGATAGTGCATCTAATGAATTGTGTAGCAGTGTTCCTTTTTCAAGAAGATGGACGGTGAGTGATGGCATGGGCAGTGGCCATGGTCAAGATATGATGCTCAGATCTTCTCCTGTGCTTTCTCTTCTTAGGTTGAGGAGCAAATAAATGGGACATGGCCATGTGAAATGGGGCTTTAATGATCTCATGAATAGTGGCCACCACTTCGGATTTAGTCAACATTTTTTGAATTTTTGGATCTCCTCCATACAAGGGAGGAGATCGGAACCATCATCTATACGAGGACGACTAAGAGTAGTCTATACATCATCGTCCTTGGGGTCAGAGGTGGGACAATGTGTGAATGGATGTGTAGTCAAATGATTTGGCATGCATGCCCTCTCCTCACGGTCTAACTCAACAAAGTGTCTCTTGAAAACTTTTTGTGTTTTCAAAATTTTCTCATTTTTTGTATTTTGGGCGATTTAAAGCTCTCATGAAAATCCTCAAATAAATTTAAGTAATCAGATCGTGAAGCATCAATATGACTCTTATTTAGGAAAGTGAGGTCAACAATCCTCGAGTTCATATGCTCCATGAGCAGGGTCAAGGTCTCGAGTGAGGATGCCATAAGAGTTGACTCCAACAGGTCAATCTCGGGTGGATGAATCCAAGGGCTGATACTGTGGCTGAGGTGGATATGTACAAAAATCAGGAGAAAAGTCCTCGTGGAAAATAGAGGTGGACCGGCTGGAGGGTATGAGGAATCCGCAAAGTCCGGATAGAAAGCGCTCCAATCGGCCATCTTGAAACAAGAGAAATGATCGGGAGAGCATGATGTTCAATTCAAGATGATGAGAAGAAAAAGACGCAAATGTGCAGAGAGATCAAGTATTCACACAAACAAACACACACAAAACAAACACAACCCATCAATTCACCTACTCAACTCAGTGAAGATCGCAAAAGTTTGATCTTTTTATCTTGTATGTTTTTAGAGTTAGGTGAAAAAGCACTAAGTTTGTACAAACACTTAAGAAGGCTTGATGGGATTTGGGCACCACTCCTTAGTGTGTATGCGAGCAATTTAAAGCGAATACAATGAGGGGATTTCTCGCCCCAAGACAAATATTTCCTTTGGGTTTATTTTAGGGTTGAGTAATATTATCCGTCCCAATTTTATTATTATCCTTTTTTGGATATTTAATAAGAATGCAGGAATCCTATCCAGGAATCAATTCTTTTTAGCACCTAAGTGATCAAAATCAGAGGGAGAGAGTTGGAAAGGCAATGCAAGTGGCAAATCGATGATGAATGCTAAAGAGAAATGCTCACCTTGACTCCATCTCTCTTCATGCAGGGATGCTAAGAGGAATTGAAGCCTAACTATATGTAAATGCAATCCGATGAAATTACCCTAGATGAAAAAAATGCTATTATCGTGAAGAACAAAATGTCAACTACTAAGAAATGAGATCCAAAAGTTCGATCTCTAAAGTGCATTGGTTTCCGTCACAACAGATCCTGCAAGCAATGTATAGCACTTCTCTCAGTGCTCGATATCAAGTCTAAATAATTGATAATTTAATATTTGACCAGATCCAGATGTAGACTATAAGCACATGCAATGGTAATTATGTGTTTGGACCTAATCTTGTCGTCAAGCAACTCCTAAATCTAGGGCTCAATCACACAAAAGAAAGAAAATTGAAAACCAGAAAATAAAAAAATATGCGATGAAAACAGTGACAAAACCGACGAGGCCCCCAAGGGAACAATCCCTCAGGTGCTGGACCTCGTGAAGTGTGCAGAGTGTCCTGAGAGTCCTATTTATTACAATAAATATATATATATATCTCTCACTTGAATTACAAAAATAAATGCTAAAATAAATGCACGAAAATTTATCTTCAAAATTCCCTCCAAGTCCTCCTCTGATGCTTCCTTCTGGCAGCAAGGTCAGAGATGTGGCACCGCCTCTCATGGGTGTGCAGGAACTCCTAGAAGAGCCTCCCTCGATCCGCGTACCTCATAACAAAGACAACAAGGAGAGGGTTATTAGACAAATCACAATACTATCAAATACAATAGAAAATAAATAAAACAAAAATATAGATAAATAAATCACAATCAAGCAGAAAATCAATCTATGTGGTGTTGCTCTCCAGCAACGGCGCCATCTGATAAAACAGATTTTGCGAAGGTCTAAAGCAGTCTACACAAGGCAAGAACTACAGTGTCACTAAAGCGACTGCTCACGAAACCCGGGTTAATCAACAATTAACCCACAATAATGATTAAGCAATAAGAGCAAAATTCATGGAGTTAAAATTTATTATAACTCTACAATAGATGTGTATAGTGCAAGTATGTGTAAATGTCGAACAAAGGGAGCAAACAAGGATAGATTGTGCAATAATGTGCAAGTTATGATTGTGCTTCTTTGTCTACATGTTTTTATGTGGGTTTTTTTATTTTTGAGTATTTATTTATTTTTTATATTTTTATATTTTGTTTTTATTTTATATTTTTATATTTTCTTTTTATATTTTTATATTTTGTATTTTTTTCTTTTTAAATATATAAGGTGTTTTACACCATAATCCTGAGTAATTTCATAATAACATTCATAACCATGCATAATCGTGAATTACGTGAGAAACCCCGAGTGGTGCTTAACTCTTACATGAAAAAACCCTTGGTATATTCCATTTGAGATGTATGTTATATTTGTTGGTTTCTGTTTAAAAAAAGACAAAGTTGCCCCTAATACTCATTCTTATTTGCAAATCATGCCATCGTTCTCTCTTCATCACTTTGGAGGGGCTGGCAACCATCATGCACAAGAGCCTCCGCCTCCTAACGTCGTAGGTCGTCTGCGCACCTCCCCTGCCTACACGCTCCTCTCGACCCTCCTGCAAACGCATCCCCCAGTCGCCCTCTACAAGCAACCCCCCAATGCCATTGACCTCTACAAGCCCCCCATTTCGGTCCATGCAAGCCCCCCCCTGTCGACCTCTGGAAGCCCCCACCTCAGTTGCCCCCACCCCAGAATTGCCTTGGTCGACAACTCCACCTGCAACCTCCTCCCCCATCGTTGTTGACCTCTGATCCCCCCCCCCCCCACACCCCCTTGCAGAACCGCTTTGGTCGAACTCTGTAGCCCCCCCCCCCCCCCCCCGATCGACGCCGACCTCTGATAGCCCCCCTCCTCTACAAGCCAGCCCCCCGTTCGGTCTCTGCAAGCTCCCCCCTCGGACCCTGCCTGCAACCCCCATCGCCGACCTCCGGAAGCCCCTACCCCCCTGCAACCCATGCCCTCTTTGTCGACCTCTGCAAGCGCCCCTGGTCTCTGCAAACTCTCCATGCAAGCTCCCCACACCCTCATCCACGTCGCAGACTTCCACCATCGTTCTGCATGTAAGATCCCCACCCCCGCTGCCGTCCTCCACCATCCCCCTTCCCACAGTGTGGAAGCCCGTCAGTCGTTGCCCTTCACCACCTGTCATAGCCCCCCATCTTAAACTGAAAGCCACATTTGTTGCAAGTGCTGGCTCAAGAGAAAAGGATGGAATATTTTTTGTTTAGGTTAATCCCAACCGTTAGATCGTTGATTGGTTAGATTAACTCAATCATCTGGTTGAGTTAATGAAGTAAAGTAACCGAAGGTTATGGATGTAAGACGACATACTTATAGAGGGTCCTGAGCGTAATTCATGATTATGAAGGGTTATGAATGTTATTACGAAATCACTCAGGGTTATGGGTGTAAAAATCCTATATATAATATGGCTATATATAGGACATATATACAATATAAACTAATATAGACACATGTTGGTGAGTTTATCTTCATTTCCTCTTTCAACTTGTATTGGTGGTGATACTTCCTTGATACACCATTAGGAAAGAGTTTGGCTTTGTGTAACCTCAAAAGAGGATAGTTTTTTTCACAAAATACAGTGGAGTAGGTTGGTTCGAGATAGTCCTATGATTTTTTTCCTTTCAATTTTGAGGGTTTCCACGTTAAAATATTCGTGTGCCTATTGTGGTTGTGATTTTTGATTATTTGATTCATCGCCGGTTGTAATTGTTGCATGCATATTTCTTATCCGTCAAGAAGTTCAATACGCTTCCGCTATATTGGTGGAAATCTAATTCCTAACAAGTGGTATCAGATTACAATGTTGGATTATAAATCGAACTTTTGTTTGAGCCATATGATGTAATGGGACTGACTACAACTTGTGGAAGAACAAAATGAAAGATCTCCTATATGTGAAGGCATGAACCTTCCTGTGTTTTCCACCAAGAACGAAGCTCGAAATCAAAGAGGATGAGGAAGGGACTTTGAACACGAGTAAGTTTGTTATTTCATTAGACAATTTATTGATGAAATGTTCACAACCACATTGAAGATGAAATTCATCCTCGAAGCCTAAGGTTGAAGTTAGAAAATCTATGTAACTCCAAGATGGTACGTAATAAAATTTTCACTTAACAAGAGACTGATGAAATTATGGTTCAAGGAGGGAAACTTTGTGCTAGATTTTCTAAATGATTTCCAAAAAATCAGTAGCCAATTGTTGAGCATGAGCATTAAGTTGGAAGAGAGGTTTTCGGATCGTTGTTGCTTGCTATTTTGCCATATTCTTGAGAAACATTTAGAATCTCACTCATGAACTCTACAACTAAGGGTTTGTTTCTACCGAGATGGTTACTTCATGCATTCTCAATGAAGATATGCTAAAAAATCCCAATGCAACTCTTCACATTTAGAGGCTCTTGTTACCAAAAATGGGAGAGGAGCATACCCAAGAATGATAAGGGCATGGATAGTAGCATAAGCAAATCAAGTTCTGGATAAAAAAACACGAAGTGTCATTATTGCAAGAAAAAGATCACATTTAGAAGTATTGCTTGCAACTCAATAGAATTAATCGAAAAGGAGGAGAGAAGTAATAGAAGAAGAACGAAAATATTGTTGTTGTTGTGCAACATGAGATCCTCACTGTCTCTAATGAAGAGATGGTGAATGCCACCCATGATGGTACTTCTTGGCTTCTTGGCAGTGTTCCAACACTACATATCACATCTCATAGAGATTTCTTTTCTTCATATACATATTCTGATTTTGACACTTTGATAATGGGAAATGGCGTTGTGTTTCATATAATAAGCATTGACAATGTTACATTGAGGAATACAACTAGAGCATTGTTGACATTAAAAATTTGTAAGGCATGCACCCGGCATGCTTTTGAATCTTATTTCTGTATGGATGCTTGATGAAGGAAACCAAAATACTTTTAGTGGCAGGAAATGGAAGCTTAACCGATCCTTGGTTATTGTTCGAGGCAAGAAGTGCAACAACAAACTTTTTGTCATGAATAAATCAATTTCACATGATGTGTCACATGTTACTCAAGATGCCAATTTTATTGAATTGCAACATCAAAGATTAGGCCACATGAAAATGAGTTACAATGCTTGGTGAGGAAGAATCGATCGACAGATGAGAAGATGGAGAAGTTAGAGATATGCATACATTGTTTGGTTGGGAAAGGGACGAGTGTCTCCTTCAAGAGCACATCATCTTAAGGAAGATGCACACGTTGGATATGTTTTTTTCTAAGTCCATGGACACTAACTGATGGGTGGGGGTAGATCAGACTAAATGACATGGATCACTACAATAACAATAATCTCAAAACAACCACAACGTTATGTAGCACTTTCATTCACAGATAAATAACCAACCACAAGTACATATGTATTTAACATGAAAACCCTCCTAAATAAAAATCACGACTAGAGTCTCTTCGGGCATTCAACCTAACCCACACGGGTCTTCTCTTAACCAGAGTTGTTTATGCCAGAAACCCAACCGTATTACAACATGAGTAGATTACGTGGTCAACTCAATCGTATATAGGTAATTAAAAAACTAACAACCCCAATATCAAAGTAAACATGAAATGAATAATATAATGCAAAATAAAATGTTTTTATAGAGCAAGGAGTAGGCTCGTAATATTAAACGCAGAGCTTCAGAGATATAGGTGTGACGAAAGGAGTAGAAAATAGCTCTTGAATCTTTCTCTCCGAGTAATAGAGTGGAAAGCAGAGAGAAGAAACAAAGTTGCTCTTGGTATGTGTTGTAGAATGAGGTATGTGGTCCTATTTATAGGGATAATGTTGGACACGTGAGCCCATGGCAAACCATTATGCAATAAAAGTTATTGCAATTCGTTCCTTAATCTGAAATGAAGAATATCTAATTTGCATAATAGGTTCCTTAGTACAATTAGGGTTATGTACCATGGCCATCTTGATATCATACTGTTGTTGATCCAAAGGTTGGATCATAGAGGTCAGTGCAGGTTTGAATATCTAAAGAGTTAGATTGATGACTCAACCACACCGTCAAGTGATTATCAAGAAGGGATCTCCATCCTGCGAAGGAGATAGCAATCCTTATCTGAAAGGTTGATAATTGACTGACCTTTTGATTAGCAGGTCCTCTATATCGGAACATAGATTCTGAGGTGTTGGATAAGTTAGGTCAAAGAATTGATTTAACAAGATCAAGATAACTAAAACACATGTCGTATGCAATCACATATAGGTACGCATCCTCTCATTGGAGATAGATGTATTATGATATGTCTAAATATTTACGTTAGGTAGGCCATTAGGTTGATGACCTAATCAAGGTCTATACACCAAGGAGCTGGTGTGCATGCAGGAGCATATGAGTAGTACGATCTCTAGAAGGGACCATACAAGTTCACTACTGAACCAGAAGACATGAGCTCACTCATGAGATATATGGATAAACCAAAATCCAATATTTGTTAACTTATTTTGGAAACAAGACATGATTTGAAGGTATGATATATATACATATATACTTTTGGAAAGTATATGATCGATACCAACTCCTAATGATCGAATGAGAAACTTAACGATGACATCTTGAAGGAGACATTTCAAATGAGATCAGACTTCTGGTTTATTCTCTTTCTTCCAATATGCAGGATGTACGGGTATTAGGAATACTCAAGAGTGATGTAATCTTAATCGATTGTATAACCATGACACTTCCATTATGAGAGAGTGATGAAATAGGTTTGGATTTTAGTGACTCCACTTAATAGACTAGTTATCCAATCTTAATCCAAATATTGGTCATTAGTCTAAATATGATTCATATGCAATGAGAAGAATGGATATTCTGTCTGACTTGATCAGACATCTTTGAGAGATCTTCTGTATCTAGATATGAGATTAGATCTCACTATCCAAGTCACTATACATGGAATATGAAATCGACATGTCCTTATATCCAAGTATCCATGGAAAAAGCACATTGTTCCTGAAAGAGTTAAGGAATAATTCTATTGTTGACAATCTGAGAATTGAAAAATTAATGATTAAATATCTTTTATTTATCATTAATAATACGAATATGATTCACATTATTTGGATGTATGTAGAGAGGTATATAAGATAGTTAAATATGAATTTAATTATCATAGATAATATTAATGTGGATAGCACTATCCACAATAATCATAAATATTGTGAATGTAATTCATAGTATCATAGAGAGATTTAATTGTAAATAATATTTGGAATTTATAAAAATGTGGATTAGATTCATATTGTACAACTAAATGTGAATAGAATTCACAATGTATAACTAAATGTAAATGTGATTTATATTTAATATTGAATGAATGATTATGATTCATAATTATTAATGACACGATTGAAATTATAACAAAATAATTTGAAATTATTTTGGTGAAAGTTCAAACAACAGAACTTGTTTGAACATGTAGAAAAAAAGATGAGATTAAGAATCTCATCAATTAGGAAAGATGAGAGGCTCCATTCCTTTTAGGAGTAGATGGTCACATGGAGAGAATCTCCATGGTAGCCGTCTACCCTAATTGGGAAGGAGGCTCTTCTCCTTCCTTATTATTCCATATGAAATTGATTTAATTAGAATTAAATTTATTGAAAAATACCTTCAATTTATTTATTTCTTTTAAATTAATTAATTGTTGTTACAAATTGTTGTAATAAAACCTGAACCATTGATTTCAATTAGGAGTGCATCCAAGCCATCTAATTTTCTATATGAGAAGGGCAAACCCAAGGCTATTCACTACATGATTCAACACACAAGTTGAAATAACAAAATATCTCAACAAAAAAATATCTCTCTCATATACTTCCATAGGCTCTCTTTTTCAACCCTAAGTGACTGTCTACTCTAGAGTTTGTGGAGAGCATTGCTATCGTTGCATTGACGTTACGCTCAGATCGACTACTCGTGGATCTCTGTCTTCTTCGATGTCGATGCTCGTGAGGAAGGCGATGTATTTCGTATGATGAAATCAGTAGGTTCTGAGTTGTCACCTAGGATTGTGGGAGCATGTGTCTCATCTACACACCCACAAGTGTTGTCTACATCGGTTCAGACTTAAGACAGGAGATCTCTTCGCTTACAGACTACAAGATCACAAACATATTTTAAGAGGTAAGCCCAATACCCATGTGATATTTATGGAATGGATTGGAAAAGGTTCCCAAGCCATGTTATACCATTGAAAAAATTAATTTCCGCTTCCACATCGATTAGTATGACTAGTTGACTTAGATCGCATACGATGCGATCTCCATGCTTCAGTGATGTGCGAGTTGGTTTTATTAAATCAGAGCTCTTTAAGCGGTCGTAGCCTTGGTTCAAAGTTCTTGCATATGATCTAAACCCTAAGAGAACAAGGTTTTGGATATTGGATGCACAGAGACTTGTTATTTTTGCATAGATGCATTTTTCGTATAGTTTTTGTTTATATGAAAAATCTACTATTTATACCCTGTTTGAACTAATTTTTGATATGCTAAAATGTGTTTAGAGTACCTGAACATATCACTAAGATTTTCCAAGGGCATCGTTTTAAAATTGTAAAGTTCTCACAGTGTTGTTGTTTTTGCATGTACAATCAGATCTATAACTAAACATGTTTTGTTGTTGTTTTACTATCATTAAATATTTTAAAATCTTAGTAATTATATTAAGAATCAAACCATCAAATCATTCAAATTTATTTTACACGATTCTGACTCTATTTTCCCTAGATATGTGATATTTAGTGGAGATGGGTCCGAATATGATTGGATCATCTTGTTGACATCTTTTAATGTGTTTGATCATTCAAATATAATCATAAGAATCTAGAATTTATCTTGATTAACTGTTGTATCATTTATTTAGAGAAATACATGACAAACAACAACCTTAAATGATTGTTTCTTGACTTGAAAACCTTGGATTCCTAACTGCAATAGTTGTAGTTGAATCTTTACATGCAAAACCAACCTTATTTGTTTGATATGACTAGAAATTTAGGATCCTTAAAAATATTTTAAGATGTCTAAATTTCTGAGTGATTATTATATTGTTCCATGTCAGTCATCAAAGCAACGATCGATAAAACCTCTTAATACAAATAAACACAATTGTATTGTTCTAAATTGGAATGGAGATGGTGTCTAGACCTGGTAGTTAGCTTGATTCCTTAATTAGCACCTTTCATGTTAAGGAAATGCTCCCTTCCAGCATAACTCGAGTGTTTAATCGAAACTAATTCAAGGAAGTATCACATGATGCACCATTAAGGCATACTTAAACAACTAATTAAAATGATAAATTTGTACTATGTGATGGCGTGTATTGTATAGTAATATCAAGAAAATGAATTATTTGTTGGTTGCATTGGATTGGTGATTAATTTAATGTGATTGAATTAATACAATCCAATTAAAATGCATAATCTATATTAATAAGACTGGATTTCCCTTGGAAGGGTTGATCATGTGAATATGATTCAAATGATCAATCACAAAATTTGAATGTGATATAAAGGATCATAAGATGACATCCATAGTTTATTGTCAAGGCGAAGGGTTCCGTCGTCACAGATTGTAATGTGGAGATGCCTATGCGAAGTCATAGCTCCGATGTACAAGCGCACATGGATCGGGTTCTTTGCTTCTTGAAAGAGTAAAGCCCTATGCGTAGTGACCCCAATGTTGTTCCCCATATAAATGAGGCAGCATTGGATTGCACATAGCGAGTGCTATTCATGTTGACAGTTGATTCAATTGACAATATGTCAACATCACATTAGGGGTGGTGGGCTCAGGTATTAAAGATCAAATCAAGAAATGTAAGTTAGACTTGAAAGGTTGAAAGAGTTCTCGCTTCCTTCGCCCGAGTTGTATTTTCTCAGATTATTGAGGTATGACGAAGGTGGAAGGGAGATCCCAGATGTCACTTAAGGTATTTTGGTTAGCATACCTCATTCTTTGAAAGTTTGAAAGGGAATGGACTTTTCAATGTAATAAAAAGTGAGATAACTTTAATTTAAAATAATAATTAATAAAATTAAATATATTTATGTAAATTATTTTATTTCAGATAACCTTAACTAGACCCACTCAAAACTATACTCAATCATAACCAGTATCATGGATTGGATCCATGATCAAGGGTGTAGTACTTACAGTTGAATACATAATGTATGTGGTTGCAATATGCAAGATTCCTCATGATAATGAGGATTGTCAATTAATAAACAATAGAACAACAACCTAGGGTTAGTATGTCTCTATAGTCTTGATCTCTCATTGAGTGTGCTTTGGAAGTAACATGTTGATGATGATCATAATTGTCAATATCCTTAAAAAAATCGACGGAGATGTTTTGGTACACATATGTGATCTCAATATTTAATCATGAATGACATGGTTAATTGCATTATACAAGATGGTAGCTCCATAGGAGATAACGTACTCAAAATGTTTGAGTAATGCCTGAACAAAAGTCTATAAGAGTTAAGATGGATATAGATATGACGTGTCATCATTTTATTATCTCTACTCAAGTCTCTCATGAAGCTTCATAATATTCATATTATATGAAAGAGATGAAGCGAATATAAATGTTGAAATACTCTTACATTAAAGTTCCTCGAGATCAATTTAAGAGATTCTTTATCGTAAGAAATGGAGCGCAATGGAAGCATGGATCCAACCTAAGTAAGAAGGAAAGTAAAAGAGTTGAGTGTACTTCTGTGACTTCCACACATATGACATCCAAACGTTGGATAAACGCCAATACTGCAACAAGCCGATATATTGATAATATGACTATCTAGACTATCTAAGATCCTTAGAGAAGGACTCGGATAATGCATCAACATATTATACATCTACATATCATCATTGAAATCGACTTGCTTATTAGATAAGATTAAAGTCAGATAATTGTATCTCCTTCTTCTAATAATTATGCAATCAGTTACACATGTTTTAAGAGACTAGAAAACTGTATCTTAAGGTTGATAGTCATCCACATGGGAGTTGATACAATTGTTACAATAATCTCCATTAGATAGATATACTACTTGTTTTCAGTGGGAGAGTCATTAGTCTTAGACAATGTCTCTATGACATAGATATTAGAATAGATTCATTACTTATTTCTGAACTTGTTAGAAATAGACACAGATTTTGAGTTAGATCTATCATAAAGAGTTATGATGGATATATTTCAGATAGTAGTCCAACATCTAGAGGACTCTATTAAATTAGAATGTTAATGAATGGTTCATTGTCATTTCTAATATTGAAATTAAACCTTAAAAGATCAAAGGAGGATGAAAAATATTTGATAATGATATGGCATCAATACTAGGACATAAGTCTATTGATGATACTAATAGACCGAAAGAGATAGAACTTAGATTGTCTGAAAGTCCAAAACTTACATACTTGTGAATATTATATTTAAAGTAAAATTTTGAATACACCCTACTCTGGGAATGGTGTAAGATGCAAAGGTATTCAGATGCTCATACATATTGATGTATGTGGAGCATCTATAACATAATAAACATTAATAGTATGTGGTATCCATTGATGATTATTTGTGGTATGGGATTTTTTTCTTTATCCATTAGAAACCTTTTAAATGTCCAAAAATTTCATAATTTGGTTGAGAACCAAAGTTAGAAGGAAGATGAAAAGAATTTGTTTTGATCGAGGTAGCCAGTACATATCAGATAAATTCAAAAGAATATCTTATAGGGAAAGGAATATTGTTCCTATCTCACTCCTCCTAATACACTTCAGCTCAATGGAGTTGTAGGGAGGTGCAATTATATCATGTGTGACATGATTTCATAGATGATAAATCTTAGTATAATTACCTCTTAGCTTTAGGGTATATGCCGTAGAGACGGCAACATATATCTTTAATAAGATTCCAAACAAATATGAATCCAAAAACACTCATGGGAGAACCAAGTATAGTGTTAGACACTTGAGGATTTATGGTTACTTGGTCCATGGCAGAAACATGGACGCAAGAAAGCTGGAATCTAGCGCTAGAGAGTGCTAATTCATTATGTTTACAAAGGATGGTATATGATACCTACTTTATGACCATGAGATTCTTAAATGATTTCATCTCTAAGGATATGATTTTTAGAGGATGAGTTCCTTACGAATCAAGATATGATTGAAGTAAAGGGACTCATCGAATCCTAGGATGATAATAAAGTTCTTAAAATTAGAAATTAAAGTGATAGAATAAGATGAAACATTCATACATCTTAAAATCAGTTTGAGGATGGTAAGACCACCTAGATGGTATGGGTTCCGTTTGTCAGAGAAGTATGACAATGATCCGGCTTCATGTGATGAAGATTCTAAGGATCATGACATGGAGAGATGGATGTTAGCAATAAAGTCTAAAGTAGACTTCATAAACAAGTGTTGTGCATGAAACCTCAAGGATCAACCTATAAGGGGCAAACTAGTTGGGTGCAAATGGATCGTCAAGAGAAAGAGAGAACTTGATGAGAAGGTAGAAACCTTAAATGCATGGTTCGTACACATAGAGAAGACATCGCTTGCGGTGAGACTTGCTCTCCAGTGATCATTCTTTTACCCATCAGGATATTGCTAATTATATCTACATAACTTAATTATGACATCTGGAAGATGAAAGTCAAGATTACATTCCTCAATGAATGCCTCAATGAGGATATTCATATGAAGTAGACCGAAGGCTTCGTATTTGAGGAAGTCAAGGTGTGCAAGATAAAGTACTCCAGATATGGACTCAAATAAGATTATCGTAGTTGGAACGTCAAATTTGATGAATTTATAAAGGTTATGATTCCAGATAGAATCTTGATGGGCCATGCGAAGCTTAGTGGGAGTGTCATTGTGTTCATCGTGCTAAATTTCGTAAAAATCCTAATCACTTGAACTGATATGTAGATAATAATAAGTGTTTTATAATCTGGTTGTCCCATACCCTTGAGATAAAAGGTCTCAAGGATGCCAGGTTCTAAAATTATTTAGAGGCAAAGAGAAGAGGGCATTACGATAGCCATACGAAGGTTACACTTTGGAAAGATTGTGTTGGGAACGAAAGCGGCACCAACTCTTTGCTTTGATACCAGTTGTTGAGAACTCTTCGTTGCCTCATCCGTCGACCTCCATCAAGACTCATTCATAAGCAGAGGAGCGACTATCTCGTCCAATGTGATGGTCTCCTTGCCGTAGAGTAACGTCGTCACAATATGATCATAGGAAGATGGAAGGGAACTCAACAAGATCAGTGCCTTATCCTCCTCCTTGAAGAGGTATTCTTCTTTCGCATTCTTCTCCTCAAGTGTGAGCATGTCTGTCAGAATCTTGTTGAATTCATCCAAGTGGACTTCGAACTTTGTCCCATCGTTCATCTTTAGACCATAGAGCTTCTTCTTCTTCAGTAACCGATTCGTCAAAGATTTGGACTTGTATCGTTCCTCGAGCTTCATCCAAACCTCTGTTGGATCCTCTTGGACGATGACTTCGTGAAGAGTGTTGTCTGCCAATAACAGTTGTATTGTACTATTCGCGAGATCCCTCATCTCCTTCCACTCTTCCTCTTTCATATTCTCCGGCTTCTTTTCTTTATAATGGAGAGCTTTGACAAGTCCTTCTCGCGTGAGTATGTTTTTCACCTGTTGTTACCATAAGGTGAAGTCATTCTTTCCATTGAAGGGTTCCACGGAGAATGATGCATCCCTCGATGTAAATTCATCATCGCTTTCTTATCGTACCTCCTTGTACAATCTGAAAAATCAGAGCAGAATCCACCCGATCCAAACCGCTCAACTCATTCAGAGTGTGCAAAAACCCGTATCTGGACTCTTGGATCACATCAATCGGACTATGGATGCTCCCGATCTCAACGGTTCACAGTAACCGTTAGATCTTAACTGCCTCTGAAGAAAGTGCACATGTTGTGTTGCGTCGTCTCCTCGACGTCGAATCTCGCTCTGATCCACTGCATTGTATCCTTCGTTGTCATCGAACCAAGCTCTGATACGCCATGTCGTATCCTTCGTTGTTGTCGAACATGGCTCTGATATGCCACGTTGTATCCCTCCAACAACGATGAACTTGGCTCTGATACGCCACATCGTATCCCTCCAACAACGATGAACCTGGATCTGATACCACTTGTTGGGAACGGAAGCGGCACCAACTCTTTGCTCTGATACCAGTTGTTGGGAACACGATCTACTGGTATAGTCTCCTCTCGGATACCAGACCTCTGGATATGAACCCCTCGGATACGGAAACGGATGCAGATACGACCATCACCACCACGGAAGCACATGAAAGAAAGAACACCAGATATAACGATGGGCAATCACCTCTCGTGACCACCGGAGAAGAAATATCACTATAAGAAAATGAGTACAACTCTCTCCGTTCCCTCGCTCTCTTATCTCTCTTGCTCTATCTTCTCTCTTCTCTCTTGTTGTGGTGTAGAGGCAATGCCTCCACCCCCCTCTTTATATAGCCCAAATACAACCCCATAGTCCTATTCCCAATAAGACTATAAATAGAATACAACTCAATAACTATTAAGATTAGGAGTCCAATCTCATTAGGATTCCTAATCCTAATTTGACTCTAATCGTAACAGATTGCACTTAGGAAATTCCAAGGAATGCATTATTCTCTTAAGATATGAAACTCACCTATATAAAGGGATAACATCTCAAATTGTTGAGAATGTGAATGCTGAAGCTGCATGCCCTTTGTGCATCAATTATAAGAAGCTCGGTATATGTCAGATATATACAAAGCCAAATGCCTGCCATGCAGTGGAGTGGTAAACTATTACCAATCCTATTATAGAGATAAAATACTCAATTGCAGTAATAATAAACATCTTCAAGGACACAAGACTTTTGAGATAGTGGTCTCAGAGTCTTATCCTTAAGAACTTAAGACTTTGTTGATAATGATCTAAAAGTCTTACTTATAGATACCTTACAATACTTAAGACTATGTCTTAGTCTAAGGAGATAGAGATCTCCAGGAACAAGGGCATTCTGATAAGGATAATAGAAATTGATTACTTGTAATAATAATTGTTGAGTTGTAGTGTCAAAGTTAATGTAACTACTTTAACAAGTTGACTATCAGTTGCATAAGATGCCACATTCAACTTGGATGCGAGCAATGTTACTGGAAGATATGAAAGTCTATAAAAGGACTTGGCATAGTCTCTCGGGACTTAGTGACTAGTCAGCCGATCACGGTATTTGTCTAAATAGCTTATGATTGGCACATAGGTGTGGGTTTAAATATTAGTCCATTAATGGCTCTTTAGGCTAGTGTGACGAGCCATTATATAATAAAAGTTATTGCAATTCACTCCTTAATATGAAATGAAGAGTACCTATTTTGCATAATAGGTCCTTTAGTCCAATTAAGGTTATGTACCATGGCCATCTTGATATCATACATCTATTGATCCAAAGGTTGGATCATAGAGGGGCTAGTGTAGGGTTGAATGTCTAAAGAGTTAGATTGAGGACCCAACCACAGTGTCAAGTGATTATCAAGAAGGAATCTCCAACCTGAGAAGGAGATGGCAATCCTTACTCCAAAGGCTAACATTTGACCGACCTCTTGATGTAGGTCCTTGATGAATCCACGTTTCATCATCTTTATTCTATTATTTTGGCCTTAAAAACCCTAGTAAATGCATGTAAATAGGCCTTATTCAGGCATTTTAGCATTCATGCATATGTGTGTAAATATTGTATAAAATGCGGTTTTTATAGCCAAAATTATAGAATAAAGAAAAGAAAAGAAAAAGAATAAAATATTGTAAATATTTTATGACCCGAAACCCCTGAGACCTAGGCATCTTGATGAATAGGTCGACAAGGAATAAAGTAGGGGGAGATAAGGGCCAAAACACAGATAAAATACCTATACATTCTATTCATTCTTTATTCATTTTGGGACCTATTTTTGGTTCCACTTTTTATACATCAAATAAAGAAACTTTGTACATGAAAGTTGTAGATAATTTAGTAAAGAAAAATACAAAATTGATTTCACAGAAAAATAATGTACAGATAAAAAGTTATGGTCTGAATAAAAATCCAGAATCCCAACTTCCCAGACCCATATCTCACAAACGACAACTCCAAATGCAGCGTACTCACCTTTAATTGTATATAGAAGAAAATAAGCTATCCAATGGCGGTGGTTTCGCATTTGGCAGAGCTACGGTTTGAAAGTTGGCTTTTGGACCCACATTGTATACTTGTACATATTAAAATATTCAATTTATTATTTATCTATTATTTTTATAATTTTATATTTTTATAATGTTGTAAATAATTCTTGTAATACTTATGTATATTAAAATCAGAATAAAAACATCATTAAAACTCAAATAAAAATACTTGTATATATTTGATACATAGGTACTATACATACACTTATACCTATATAAAATACACTTGAATTTTATTAATATACAAAACATATCAGAAAAATAAACTAAAAATATATTTATGTATATAAAAGTATTTTATAATTTTATAAAATAAGAAATAAAAATAATAAAATTAGAGACACAAATTAAAAATAAAGGACTACAATATATAGTTATAGATACCTATAGGGGTATAAATGCAAATTTGTAAAAATAAATCTCGAAAAATTAATTAAAAATCAGAATAAAATAATTTATAAAATTACAAGAACTTTTTATTTTATAACCTAATTAAAATAAGGCCATTTATTATTTTTTATTGATTTTACAAGGGTTTTTCCCTGGTTGGTCCACGTGGACCAACCAGGTTGGTCTGACAGTTGACCTCTGGTCAACTGTCTGACCCCCCCTGTGGCTGTGTCAGATACGGGTTGCGACCCATTTTTCATGAATTTTTGGAAGCCACACCGTTCATCCTTTGACCCCGCTTCCTTCATGAAAAATGTTCCCCATATATCCGTGATTCCCGCCGACCCCTTAGATCCTATTAGATCTTCGTGGTTCGCCCGTGACCGGCCCTCGAAAGTCGCCACTCGACCATAGTTAAAAACGGACCCCCCGACTTCCCTTGACTTTTTGACCACTCTTCCACCTCCAAATCCCTCAACTGGACCCCTAGCGTGGCTCTTGGTGACAGCAGGAGCACGGAGGGCGCTTCAACGGGACGATTCGGTGTCGAATCGAGGCTGGTTCCCTCGCCGGAGTTCTCGCCGGAGAACGCGTCGTGCTCGCACGGGTGAGGTATCTTCTTCCTCTTTTCTCTTCTTTTCTCTGCGTTTTGAATGACCAAGAGTCACGGTGGCACTCCCCTGTTCAAGATCTTAATCATTAGTGAGTTTTGCATCTCGAATCATCGCGGCCGGCTGCGAGTCTCGCCGGCCGCCTCCATCTGTCCCAAACGCCTGCTCCTTCTGCGTAAAACGCCACGAAGTCGGGGCATTTTGCCCCCGACTTCTTCACCCCTCTCCTTTGCAGGTCGCCAGGGCGCTCAGGACTCCACGGGGGCTCGTCTTTTTGTTGTTTGATTGAAGTTCGAACCCCTTGGAGGTCTTCCCCCTCCGCCAACGCCGCAGCGGGGCCCCGGCCGCCTTCGGCCATTTTGAGGCCGCTGCCTCTCTCGAGGAAGCCCCAGGGGGCGTACAGTTGCCGTCGGAGGAGATCTCGACACCACGCGCGAGGAGGGCGCGACCGCCGGCGAGCCACCGCCGCCTGCGCGCATCGGCACAGGAACAAGAACGATGGGGAAGGGGGGGGGCGTACAGTTGCCGTTGATCTCTTGCCCCCTTCCCTTGATCACAGCCGTCAGTCCAAGAAAGAACTCCAGCCGTCGATCGAGCCACCGGTCTTCTAATCTCCACCGTCGGGCGCGAAGGGGTATCGGCCCCTGTGGAGCTGCCACGTGGTTTAAGTGGGATATCTCCCACCGTCAGATCGCGCGTTAGGCGGGTATTTTGCACCTTTTTCCCGCCGAGTTTTTGTAATATTTTATTAAGTACTGAAGCATCCCTTGGCCTCTGTTATAATTTGGAATTATTGCGCTTAGATCCTCTAGCTGTCCCCTATTTACATAAGGGTCCCCGCCAGGCGCGTGCGTAGCACGTGGCTTGGGGAGTTTTTGTACTAGTAGCCCTGCGGTTTTCTGTGTGTAACATTTAGTCCTTAAAAGTTAATTTACAGTGTTTATTTTGTGGAATATTTGCGCCTAGGGCCCTTAACTTCCTTATATTTCCATAAATGTCCCTGCAAATGTGAATTTTCCTTTTGTTGCTTGTAATTTTTGCATGCATCTCTGAAACTCCAAAAAATCCTCAAAAATCACTGTAGCTTCCTGTTGCATAGTAGTTGATCACCATATTTTTATTTTTTATAATTATTGCATTTTATTATTTATAAAAATTCAAAAAATAGCCATTTTCAGCACTGTTTGCATCTTAAAATACCAAAAAATATAAAAACACTCCAGAAAAATTCCAAAAAAATATATTTTGTGTCTTTTAGTTTGTTTTAACTCCCAGCCAAAAATCATTAAAAATTTCAAAAGAAAAACACTAAAAATTTAAAAACACTCAAAAACTTCAAAAAAAATATATAAAATAGTAGAAAAACCCAAAAATAGCAAACTCAGTTCCTGTTTGTTCTTTATTTTGTCCTTTTTATTGGAAAAATAGTGTGAAAAATTTTGGTTGCTGTTTGTTAATTTTAACTTGCATTTTAGTCACAGCCAGCCCTATTTCCACTGTTTTGCCTTATTTCAGCAATTAAAAATACCAAAAACATCTTAAAAATTACCCAAAAATCACAAAAACAGTAAAAAAGTATAAAAAGACCAAAAAGACTTTATTTCCTAATTTTTGAATATTTTTCTCTATTTTTATAAATACCTCTTTGTCTCTTTTATTACATTGTCCTTATTTTCCAATATTGAAAAAGACAAAAAAAATATAAAATATAAAATATAAAAATCAGAAAACTAAAAACCAAAATACAAAAATATAAAATTAAAAAAATTAAATAAAAAAAATATATAAAAATCAAAAACCCACAAAAATTTTAGATTGGCTAAGTAGCTTGTTAGACCTAGGTTTGGATTTTTATCCGTGCTTTACACCTTTGCTTCTTGTGTTCGACCCCTACTTGCTTGCCATTGTACATCTTTAGTAGGGTATAATAAATTTTAATCCTTGCTATTCATTCTCTGATTGATTGTGTGGGTTAATTGTTGAAGACCGAGGAAGTTTGAGCAGTCGCATCAGCGACAGTGAGTCTGACTTGTCAGACCGCTATTTAGCGGCTCTCGCATTCTCGCTTTTCAGTCCTCTGCATAGGAATAGATATACATAGGTATTGGATGAAATAGGTCAAAGAGTTGATTTAACGAGATAGAGATAAATAATACATGTGTCTTATGCTGTCACGTATAGGCATTGATGCTTTGATCGAAGACAAATATATTACTATATGTCTAAGTATATACATTAAACATAATATTAGGTTGATGATATAATCAAGGTCTATACACCGGTGAGCTGGTGTGCATACACGGGCATATGAGTAGTATGATCTCTCAAAGGGATCATGCATGTTCACTACTGAACCAGAAGACATAAGCTCACTCATGAGATATTGGGATAAACCAAATTTCAATGTTAGTCATCTTATTTTGGAAACAAGACAAGATTTAAAGGTATGATAATTGTTTTGGAAAGCATATGATCGATACCAACTCCCAATCATAGAACGAGAAACTTAACGATAAAACCCTGAAGGAGACAGTTCAAGTAAGATCAAAACAACGATTTTATTCAAGGTCTTCCAGTATGCAGGATGTACGGGTATTAGGAATACTCGAGGGTGATGTGATATTAATCAATTGTATAACCGTGATATACGTAGAGATGCATATAAGATAGTTAAATATGGATTTAATTATCATAGGTAAGATTAATGTGGATAGCACTATCCACAACAATTATAAGGATTTCTACCAATTGTACCCCTATGAGGTATTACAATATCAGTGTTGCCCTCCTTTTTTGGGAATATCAATTATGCCTCCGACTTCTTATCATTCTATAACTTGTACCCTCTGTTACTTAAGCCGTCAATGATTTGAACTTAACCATTGTTTGGCTAAGAGGGGCATAACCATCCAACTCTGCCCCTCCCTCCTCCCCTTCATCTCTGGCTTATATGCACCCGATCTCCCCCCTCCAACGCGAGCTCCTCCCCCCACCCATATGCCTCCCCCTCTGCGCCCGAGCTCCTCCATTCGCCCCCGAGCTTCTTCCTCTATCCTGAGCTCCTCTCCTCTCCCTCGCACCTTCCCCTCTGCACCTAAGCTTCTCCCTCTAACCTGAGCTTCTTCCCCTGCCCTAGGACAAAGCTTTAGGACTATATGGGGTGGAGGGGACGAAAAAGGGAGCTGGAGGAAGTGTGGGCCAAAGAATCCGCGGGCGGAGGAGGACGGGACTGGGGGAATTGGGGTATGGCAGAGCAGGGGGGCAATGGAGGAGGTGTAGAGGTATGGGAGGGAGAAGCAGAGGAGGTGTAGGCGGTAGAGGAAGCAATTAGAGGGGAAGGGGGCAGTGTCAAAGGGAGCTAGAGGAGTTGTGCATCAGAGGAGGTTATGGAGGAGGAGGACGAGGGTAGAGGAGGTGGAGGATAGAGAAGATGCAGGCATGGGAGGAGGGGAACATAGAAGGTGGGGGACGAAGGATCATGGGACAGAGGGGGAGGGGCTGAGGAGGTTTGGGCGGTGGAGGAAGGGGTTCGATGGGGAGGGGGTCGGGCTAGGGAGGAGGGGAAGGAGGGGATGGAGGGTATAGGCTGGGGAGGAGGAGCAGGGGCGGACTGGGGAGGAGGTAGTCAGTGGAGGAGGTGGCAGGAGACCAAGGGGGAGCTCCTTGAACCAAACTCCTGATTGAGCATGCCCTTCTTCCTCTCCCGGGCAATGGGGGGTCGCTGTCAGGTGAGGTGGTCTCCAACCTAGAAAGATAGTTGCGGGGGTGCCACGGGGCAGGGGGAGGAGTTGGGGGCTAAGGGAGGAGGCAGTGGAGGAGGAGCAGGAGGATGAGGATGAGGAAGAAAAGGGGAGGAAGAGGAAGATGATGGCAGGGTGGGGGAGGAAGATGGTGGGATGACTTTCCAGTCCTGTTTTTCAAATTAAATTCTCCTTGTATCTTCAAAGTTAACGTATGTTTACGTTGGGTATGGACAACCACTAACTCGAGGACACAAGTGATTAAATGACATGAAGTCGGGGGCACTGTTGATATTCTCAAAAAGAGAGGGTATAACTGAAATTACAATATCTCATAGGGGCACCGCTTATAAAAATCCTAATTACTAATATCGAGAATGTGATTCATAATGTCGTAGAGAGATTTAATTGTAAATAAGATTTACAATTTATAAGAAAATATGAATTGGATCCACATTATACAATTAAATGTGAATTAGATTCACATTATATAATCTAATTCAAATGTGAGTTACATTTAATATTGTATGGATGAAGATGATTCATAACTATCAAAGGCATGATAGAAATTGTCACAAAATAATTTGGAATTATTTTGGTGAAAATTCAAGCAACAAAATATGTTGCAACATGTGGAAATATGATGAGTCTAAGAATCTCATCAATTATGAAAGAGGAGGATGCTTCATTCCTATTAGGAGTAGATGGCCACATGGAGAGAATCCCCATGGTGGTCGTCCACCCTAATTGGGAAGGAGGTTCTCCTCCTTCCTCATTATTCCACATGAAATTGATTTAATTAGAATTAAATTTATTAAAGAATGCCTTCCATTTATTTATTTTAAAATTAATTAATTGTTATTGCAAATTATTGCAACAAAATTTAGATCAATGATTCCAATTAGGAATGCATCCTAGTCATTCAATTTTGTTTAAGAGAAGGGCAAACCTTAGGCTCTTCACTACACAATTCAACATACAAGTTGAAGCAACACAATTTCTCTCTACCTCCCTCTCTCTCCCTCTCTCATACACACCCATAGGCTCTCTTTCTCAACCCCATGTGGTCATTCACTCTAGGGTTTGTGGAGAGAATCGTCATCGTCATGTTGTCATTGCGATGTCAGATCGAGTGTCTGTCGATCTCTGTCTTCTTCGATGTCCCATTCTCATGAGAAGGATGATGGATTTCATATGATGAAATCATGAGGTTCTCGGCTCGGATCGTCATCTAGGATTGCAGGGAGCACATGTCTCATCAACACACCCGCAAGTGTTGTCTACATCGGATCTGACTTGAGACAGGATGTTTCTTCGCTTAGAGACTACAGTATATCAAACACACTTCAAGAGGTAAGCCTACTAATACTTGTGTGATCTTGATGGAACGGATTAGGAAAGATTCCCAAGCCATGTGGTTCCATCATTTTTTTAATTTATGTTGCCCCATCGACTCATATGACTAGTCGACCTAGAATGCATGCGATGTGATCTCCACGCTTTTGTCATGCATGAGTCAATTTTATTAATTTGACCCCCTTTCTCCAAAGCCATTGGCTTTGAAAATGTAGTCATTATGAATAAATCAGGAATAAAATCACCTTCAAAAATCTTTCCGGAATGGAATATGATCAAACCGGCTACAAATGATGATCGATAAGAATTAAATGATCGATCATGTGGATTAAGATAATCGGTCAAAATCAAAAGACAATGGATAAAAGATCAATATTGATCGATCATGAATATATCTGTTATAATTCAAATATTGATCGATTAGGATAACAAGGTTGATCGACTAAGTGTGATCGATCAAGTCAAAATGGTTGATCGATCAGCTTGACTCTTGACCTGAAAGTCAAAGTCAAAGGGTTGAAATGAAATATGCATGATTTGAGGTCTATTACATTCTAAGACGATCACAGAATGCATTATTGAATAAAAGAAAAGACGGCATCTTCTTCTTGAACTTGAGATCCTTTCTTGAGATTGAGTTGTATTTCCTTAGCATTTAACTCCTTCGAGCTTCTCAGCTTATTATTCACTTAGGCTTAACCTCCTCAGGCTTGAGATTGTTCTTAATCCAGTAGCTTTCATGCTCTTGGCCTAGCTACAAGCTAACTGCATAAGTCGTGTTATCATCAAAATATGCATGATCGTGCACTAACAATCTCCCCACTTATGCATGAACTAACATGATTTTGTTCACACATATGTTTATGGTCCTTAGAAAGTAGTTCTCTTGGTGGTATACTTTATTATGTTACATTTACCGGTTCCTTTTTCAGGAAAGTTTGGTTACATGCCTTAAAGATAAAGGACCAAGTCCTTCAAGCGTTCAAGGATTTCCACAAGATGGTGGAGAGACATATATGAAAGAAACTTAAGTACATCCACATTGACAATGGTGGTCGATACACCATTTGATGTATATTATAGATCTCATGGCATCAAGAACCAGAAGACTCCACCAAAGACGCCTCCATTGAATGGTGTAATAGAGAGAATAAACATGACCGTCATGCATAAAATCAACATCTCCCGTCTAAGGCTAAGTTGTCTAATTCATTTTGGTGTGAAGCAATCTATGTTGCAACTCATGTTGTTAATCTTTTCTACATGTTTCTTTGTATAACGATGTTCTTGACAAGGTTTGGCATGGAAAAGATGTTTCATACAACTAATTAAGCGTATTTGAATGCAAGACATTTGTATAATTCCAAAGGATGAATGGTCTAAGTTAGATGAAAATACAAGACAATGCATCTTCTTGGGGTATGACCAAGGTGAACTTGGTTACAAGTTGTATGATCCTCTTGAGAAGAAGATGGTGATGAGAAGAAATGCAGTATTATTTAAAGGCCAAACAATTGAGGACATCTAGAAGGTTGCAAAGGATTTTTCATCAGGCAACTATCAACCATTTTATGTGGAGGTAGTTGTATTGTAGAATGCTCCACATCTATTACCAAGTGATGCTATTGAGTAAATGACATATGTAGGAGAAAAGGAGAATGTACCAGAGATCTCCGCTCCTAATAATGATGCAGATGTTGATGATGGTGGGAAGGATGATGAGAGTTCTTCTCTTGATGATATCCCACAACAGATACCCGTGAGGGAGAGGCGGCCCTCCACTGGATATTCTGGACTTGAGTGTGTTTTGTTATCAAATTATAGTGATATTGATTGTTATAAGGAAGCCTTATAATATGTGAACAAAGGAAATGGATAGAAACATTGAAAGATGAGATTGAGTCCCTTCATGACAACAACACTTTTGAGTTTGTCAAGATGCTCAAAGGTATGATGATATTAAGGAACAAATGAGTTTTTAAAGTAAAACATAATGAATACTCTATAAATCCTAGATACAAAGCACAGTCAGTTGTAAAAGGATTCAACCAAAGGAAGGGAGTGGACTTTGAGGATATCTTTTTTTCCACATTTAAGATGTCTTCTATCCGAGTGGTTCTTAGCTTGGCAGTTAGACTTAACCTGGATGTGAGCAGATGGACGTGAAGATGGATTTCCTTTATGGTGACCCTGACGGGGAAATTTACATGTTGGAACCTAAGGGCTTTAGGGTAACGCAAGAACAATCATGTTTACAAGATAAAGAAAAACCCCTATGGCTTGAAGCAGACATCCATCCAATGGTACAAGAAGTTTGAGTTGTTTATAGGGTAGCATGGCTACACCAAGACTACTTTAAAGCATTTTGTATTCATGATGAAATTCTCAAGTGATGACTTCATGATTTTGCCAAATATGTTGATTACATGCTGATCATTGGCAGCAATGGAAAAAGGATTTTACGTTTGAAATAGGAGTTGAGCAATTTCTTTTTCATTGAAGGACTTGGGACATGCAAGTCAGATGGGCATGAAAATCACATGTGATTGGAAGGAGAGGAATTTATGGCTTTCACAAAAGAAGTGCATTGAGAAGGTACTTTAGATATTTCAGATAGACCAAGTAAAATCAGCAAGCACCCCTCCTTGAGCACATTTCAGGTTGAGCTTCAAATATATCCCAACCAATGTAGAGAATAAAGATATGGAGAGACCTCCTTATGCATCACTTCAAGTAGCCTTATGTTTACAACGGTTTGTATGAGATCTGATTTCTTATGTAGTTAGAGTTACTAGTTGATTTATCTCAAATCCTGAAGAAGAGCATTGTGAAGTAGTTAGGTGGATTTTGAGATATTTTCGAGAAACTAGTAGCCACTCTCTTTGTTTTGGCATTGAGAAGCCTATTATTTTGGCAACATGAATTTAGACATGGCAAGAGACATTTACGAGATAAGGTCCATATAAGGTTACTTGATGTTATTGGCAAGAGGTGTAGTTTCTTGGCAATCTCGACTTTTAAATTGTGTAGCTTTATCTACTAAAGAGGTTGAGTTTATTGCACCTATAGAAGCTAGCAACTTAATTGTTGTGGATAAAGAAGTTTATGTAGGAGCTTGAGTTTGGTCAAGAAAAGTATGTACTTTATGACATAAGAGTGGTATTCACCATGGTAATAATTACATAATTCATACAAGGTCAAAGCACATTGATGTATCATTGGATACGAAATATCCAGAAAGAAAATGAACTTGCTCTTGACAAGTTCCACACAAATGATAATGATGCAGACATGATGACCAAGTCGTTACCACTTGAGAAATTTGAAGATTGGTGCTCCCTGGTTGGATTGGAGTGGATTCATTCTTGTTAACGATAAGAGCTTGGATAGTGGCTTCCTTCTCATATGGGAACCCAATCATCATATGGACCTCGATGATCCATCTATGTGTAATGTCCTGAATCCTAGGTAAGATCTGTTATTGGGGATTACTGGCCTAGATAACTTGTTGAGTTTGGACCCAACTAGAGTCGTTGATGACAACTCAAAATTCTTAAACCAAAGTTATCTAGTAGTAGCCCACACTACTTTTAAGCTACTACCACACTTTGTGATTACTAGATATGATACTAAGTTTAGGGTGCTACAATCACTCCCACTTGTATTTGCAACATCCACATTTTGTAATTATAACTGACCTATTCCCAGTGAGAGTGTTGGCTTCACCTCTCGGGTAGCCATTTCCTCCTAACTCTATGGTAGGGTTGGCTCCACTTCCTTGATAGTACTTTCCTCCTAACTCTGTGGTAGGGATGACTCCACCTCTTGGGTAGTCATTTTCAGCATTAGAGGTATTTTGCTCTGATACCATCAATAATGTACTGGGACCTAGACCCAGTCCATTGATGGAGATTATTGGCCCAGACAATTTGTCGAGCTTGGTCCAAACTGGAGTGCTTTACCATAACCCAAAATGCTTAACATAAGTTGTATAGTAGTAGCCCCCACTACTTATAAGCTACTAACACACTTTGTGATTATTATATATGGTACTATGTTTGGGATGCTACAATCACCCTCACTTATATTTGCAACATCCTTGTAGTAATGGTCATATGATCTATACCCAATAAAAGTGGTGGCTTCACCTCTTGGATAGCTCTTTCCTCCTATCTCTATGGTAGGGGAGGATCCACCTCTTTGATAGACCCTTTTCACTATTCGAAAGATTTTGTTGTGATAACATCTGTAACGTATCAGGCTCTAAGACCGGCCCGATATTGTGGATTCTTGGCCCAGATAACCTGTTGATCTTGGGTCCTACTGGAGCCCTTGACCATAACTTAAAATGCTTAAGACCAGATTCTCTAGTAGTAACTACCAATACTTATAAACTACTACCACAATTTGTGATTACTAGATGTGGTACTATATTTGAGATGTTATATTCACACTCCACTTATATTCACAACATCCTCGTTGTGCAATGGTCCATGATCCCTTCTAATAATAGTGGTGATTTCACCTGCTGTGTAGTGCTTTCCTTCTAACTCTATGGTAGGGGTGACTCCACCTCTAGGACATCCCTTTCCACTATTAGAGAGAATATTCTTTGTTACCATCTATAACATCTCGGGCCTTAGACCTGATCCATTATCAGAGATTGATGGCCTAGATAACTTGTTGGGTTTGGGTTCAACTACATCCCTTGACTACAACCCAAAATACTTAAGCCCGTGTTGTCTAGTAGTAGCCCCTACTACTTATAAACTACTATGACACTTTGTGATTACTAGATGTAGTACTATGGTTGGGATGCTACAATCATCCCAACTTATATTTGCAATGTTCTCGATGTGTAGTAGTTGATGACCTACTCACGGTATTAGTGGTGGCTTCACCTCTTTGGTAGCCCTTTCCTCCTAACTCTATGGTAGGGGTGGCTTCATCTATTGGGTAACTTTTCCACTATTGGAGGGAATCTGCTTTGATACTAGCTGTAACATACAGGATCCTGGACCTGTTCTTGTTATCGTAGATTACTGGTTTAGATAACCTGTTGGACTTGAGTCCAATTGGAGCCCTTGATCACAATGCAAAATTCTTAAATCTAGGTTGTCTAGTAGTAGCCCCTACTACTTTTAAGATACTATCACATTTTGTGATTACTAGATATGGTACTATGTTTGGGGTGCTACAATCACCTCCACTTATATTACCAAGATCTTCATAGTGTAATGGCCCATGACTTATTCCCAGTAATAGTAATAGCTTCTCTTCTTGGGTAGCCCTTTCCTCTTAACTCTATGGTAGGGATAGCTCAACCTTTTGGGTAGCCATTTTCATTATTAGATGGTATTTTTTCTTTTATACCATCTACAACGTACTAGGCCCTAGAACGGATCCGTTGTCGGGGATTACTGGCCTAAACAACTTGTTGGGCTTGTGTCTAACTGGAACTCTTGCCCACAATCCAAAATGCTTAAGCCCAAATTGTCTAATAGTAGCCCTCACTATTTATAAGCTACTATCACACTTTGTGATTACTAGATATGGCACTATGTGTGGGTTGGCTACATTCCACAATATGAAACTTGTTGGCTATAACTACTCTCTCCTCATGGGCCAGGAGGGGAGGATTTGTTGGGCAATGTCCAGATTTCCAGCTCATGTTGGGCATCAATGAATTTACACTCTTCAAGCATAAAAGTAATTTACACATCTTTTCTTTGGGTTCTGGTAGACAAATTCGAGATGATCCACTCTCATTCTACTTGTTGCTGCTACTGCTGGTTTTGTGGAGAAGAGTTTAAGGCTGCAGCTTCTTCTCATCTTCTCCACCTTTCATTTCCTTAGATTGGGCCATGGATTGCAGATGGATATCATGTTGTGGAGGTATCCAGAAGGAGCAACTAAAGGTCTTGCATGGGCAACCACATCTTGGTGACTTTCTCCCTTGAGGCTACACAAAGCTAAAAAAAACTCTCTCCCAGCAGTGTATAGCAACAAAGTATCACCACCAACACAAGTTGAGGATCGACGATTATCCAAGCTCATTCAATAAAGGACTAAGACCTGAGCAAAGCCTAACAAAAGGCTGAAGCTTACCAATAGAATAACAGACAATGCCTAGTAGATAAAGGTACATATCTTGCCAAAAAAGAAATTATTCGAGTACTTATGCATATGTCAAAAGTCCAGAGTTGATGTGATGTCCCAATATAAAGAGGAACAAAGACAAAACACATTATAAGGTCTACACAAAGAAGACATGCCACCAATATTCATTGAATGTTCACGAGGGAAAGTCCCTTGAAGAAGATTCAAGAGTTAGTAATAGGTTCAGGTTCAACCTGAGTGCCTTTTGTGTTTATTGCTAAAACTGAGAACCACCACTATAAAGAAAGAGCAACTTCATGCCACATCACATTGAATGGGTCGCCACCCTCGAGCCCTCCCATGTTACAAGATTCTACTTCCTCATATTTAAAAAAAAAGTTGACTTAAATTATTTTGGTGAGATTTGGCTTTCACTTCTCTTGCTTTTTTTAAACAATTGTTGTAGTTTAGTCCTACGTAGCCGGTGAGTGCTGATTTCGTAATCACAGCAAAGATACATGATTTTTTTTTGATGTTATATTCATTTGGTTCCATTGAAGCAAATCAAGTTGCGACCAGATATGGGTAATCTTTTAGGGATGCCAATGTGGATGTATCCATTAGATATTTGATCCGAATTCATTTTCCGAACCTCGTTCTGTTTATTTTTGCATGGATATGGGTTTAAAACTTACTAATCATATGGGTATGGGTTCAGGTTCGAGATTCCTTATGGCCGGTACCAGAACCCAAATTTCTCCCAAACCCCTATATATACACACAAGCACATATACATACACAAATACATGTGCATATACATGTGTCTATGTATGTGATTATGTGTTTCACCTTATTCAAGCTAGTCAAACCGACCACATATCTAATCTTTTCTAAGCTACTTACATAAAAAGCCTTGTTATAAGTTTCCTCGTCCATCGATTGATTCATAATCAACTTTCTTTTTGTCTCTATAAACTTATGGATTTTTTAGTCCAATAGAGACAAACCTAACAATTAATTTATATAAGTCCACGATATTTTTTATACATGTGTTGCATATATTTGATGTCCTCACTCTGACTTTACACATCATGTATTTACAACGAACAGCATGTCAACGTATTCTGCATCTTTGATATCTCAAAGTAATGCATATCTCCAGCATCCTCAAACAAATTATGCCCTAATTGATTCAAAGTTGAGTATATGTCGAATGTGTGTGTGAAGTTTCAGCGTAAGTCGATTTTATTATATTTTATGAGAATATAGTGTATACATGGTTAGCTTAGGATTGATTTTATACGGGATATTTGGATACCATTTGGTGGATGGACACCATTGGGTGTATAAGTGTCCGTTTAGAATCACCCATTTAATAAATAAAAAAAGTTCGAGTAGTAGTTCTATAAATGGATATGGGCTTCAAATTCTGATACTGCTCCAAACCCGATCCGGTGACATCCCTAGTATTCTCGTCCCCTAGCAAATATTCTTCCTTGTGAAAAACAATCCAATCATGCAATCAAACCACAAGTATTCCATTGAGAACACATGATTTACGTGAAAAAACTCCACCGACGTAGTGGGGGAAAATCACAGTAAATAGAGATTCCAGTATGATGAAAAATGGAGTAGATGATACCGAAATTCTAGCCTACTGGAATGGGACTCTTAGATAACTTATGCATTACCTATAGTATACATACATATATATACATACGTACGCACATGCGTACATACCTACATACATACGTACATACGTGCGTACATACATATATATAAGCACACAATTATGTACGTACATACATACACGGTAAATGATCCTAGTTGGATCCTAAAAATCAGTTTATTCAGATCGGAGAAAATCCATTTACGAAATGTATCCTTGTCATGGATGGGATGAATCTTCAAGGCACATCTGAGCATTCCTTTTTGTTTTCCAAAATTCAAATCAAAATTTCAACTTTATGGTCATGTTCGTTTTGGAGAATAAGCACTAAAATAAGGAGTCAACTCCCCACCCAACGCGGTTCCCAAGAGTATGACTATTCACACCTACGTCACATTATTTCACATTATAATAGAAACTTATTTTCCTTATTCCTCATCCTTATTCTTGTTTATTCCCGAAAACGTGTGAAAACATACGCATCTTATTCTATATGCATACCATATTTCATGCTGCCCTCAAGATGCAAGATATGGGGCTATTTGATCTTAGGTTGTTTTTGAAAACCTTGTTATATATGGGAGTGGGGACATTGCAATAAATAGATGAATTGAGTGTTCTCAGTAGACTGCCTGAGGTGTTTGAACTCGTAAGGAATAATAGCCTACATTATTATTCTAGAACAACACGGAGAAGACTTTTTTATATCGATGCAACCATTTTGATAATGAAAGCATCCCCTATATTATATATGATATATTATATAATGTGAAGACTGATAGCGGATGCGTGCATATATTAAATAAAGATCACGTCTGGATATTATTACAAAAAAATGTACGTGGGAAATGTTGGAGCTAATTAGTTATTCCCAACTATTTTATTTCCTCCATACAATTTATTCTGAATCGACGTTTTGGGGTTTAGGTTCAACTAAAATGAGCATGTAGTTATTTAAATTCGAACTAAATTTGAGGCTCCTAGCCTCCTACTTCCTCCATTTAGCATGTCAATAATAATGGCTATATAAATCGTTGCTGGTATATATCGAAAAATAAGCCTTTCGTTGTGAATTTAAGAATTAAATATGATTTGTCTACGAAACTATTATCGTTATGTATATAACATTGGATAAAATTGCAACGATTTCAAAAGTATTCTTTATATTACAGACAAATTTTATTGTTGTGATGATAAAATTGCAACGATTTCAAAAGATTTACTACTTTACGATGAACATGTTAACGATGTTTGAATTTGTGTGGAAGTTAAAATACTGATTTCTATTATTTAATAGAGATTTTTACACCACGCTCCATATAAACTTAGTTAATTACGCAACAACCCCTGTGTTCTTCATATGTACCTCACAACCTCTGCATACTTATGGTCTTATACCACAACCCCACAATAGTTAACCATTGGAGTCGTAGGTGAAAGATTTGGTAAGTTTACAAGGATAGGAAGAATATCAATCCACCAAATTTCTGATAAAAAAATACTATTTATTTTAGGCATATGTAAATGTTAAGGTACCAAGTTGCCTACCCGTTGAAGTAGCCCTATTTTTAGTCATATAAAGAAGCTCATATCAACATGTTTTTTGACTGTCACTACAACAAGAATGGGTTATAGTATTTTTTTCAAAATCCGTGACTAAATCAACCATGGTTAAATATATAATGGTGATAGTATTAGTTACAAAATTAGTTTTTATATTTGAAATTAGTGACGAATCTAATATACATTGCTATATAATTGATGGCGGTCCATATAACAATGCTTATCTGTTGCTATTTTTCAATATTTCAACTAATTATAGTTAAATTTTAGTTCAACTAACAACGGATAAGCGGTATATGAACCATCACCAATGATATACTAACGGATATTATATTCGTCGTTAATTTCAAATATAAAAAGTTTTTTTCGCAACGAATAATATTATCGATATATATTTAATAACAGTTGATTTAGTGATGGAATTAGAAAAAATCATTACTAATAGCCCAATTTTATTGTAGTGGGAGGAATATTTCTATTTTGCACCTAGGGGTGTAGACGAGCCAAACCTGAGCGAACCAATTCAGGCTTGGTTCGATTCATTTATTATACTTTCAGGCTCGGGTTCAGCTCGACTCGATAAAATGAGAACTGTAATTAGGTTCAGTCCGGCTCGGGTAAGGTTCATAAAGGTTCGATTCGACTCGTTAAAGGTTCGTTTACGAAATAAATGTTGTGCATACGTTTCTGTTCAAAGGGAAAAACCGTAGCCGCATGGGAGGATTTTGTGGGGTTTCAAGAATAGGGACTTAGAGAATGGATGACTAGATGGGTTGGAAAAATAAGTGAATAGCCTTATATTCATATAGAATGTACTTTCCTTATATATACAATATATATGTATATGTACTTTTATGTATGTATGTGTGTGTATATAATCGAACTTTTAACGAACCAAACCTGAGCGAACCTATGTTTTTCAGGTTTGGTTCGTTTATTTAATTGAGCCCAAACTCGTGTTCAAGTTCGGTTCATTTATTTCCAAATCGAATCCTAATCGAACTTTTAGGGCCCGTTCGATTTGGGAATAAGCAGGAATAAGGATGGGGAATAAGGAGAATAAGGGTATATTCTTTGTTCGGCTGGAGGATAGGAATAAGGAGAATAAGGTGAAATAAAGGTAGGTAAGGTGGGATAAAGATAGGAATAAGAGTGAAATAAGATAGAATAATGGAGAATAGTCGTACCATTGGGAACCTTGTCGGGAGGAGAATTGACTCCTTATTCCATGGCTTATTCTCCTACCAAACAGGGCCTTAACGAGTTGAATCGGAACGAATGTCGAACCTGATAATTTTCTGAAAGCCATATCTGCACCCTAACCAATCGAAACATGCGGCTCAAGAAATCCTAATAGATTTTAGATAAAAGGACATGCAACTCCTACCTTTTTTTCATAGTTATGCTGCAATCCTGAAAAGTGGAGGAGGTACAGTGTAAATACGAAAGATGGAGGGGTTAATGTGCAATTGTGGAGTTACGCACGGTGAATTCTAGAACGGGACATTGTGTTGGAAACGGCGTTGACGGTTGACGTTCTCGAGTCGCGTGTGGACCGTAATTTAGATATTAATAACCCATTTGAGTCACCTTCACTCCACCACCCGTTGCCTGCGGATCTTGGCCCGGAAAACCAACCCTCTCTAGTATATCCCTTTCCGAAGGACCCTCCCTTTCTCCTTTGAATGGTAAACACGACCCCATTTCCTGGGGCCCATCGCGTCACCATCACCCTATGTTCACCCCCATCCTTCTCGTCCAGTCTTCTTCTGCTGGATCTAAATTAGACAAGTGTCCCTCTTGTTTTAAGGGATTTTTACACGGTTACCTCTGTGTATTTTTTTTATTTTACATGAGTCCACGAGCAAGACATATAAGCTAGATATTGAGGTTAAGGTACAAAAGATGTTGAAAAGATGAATATTTTCAACAGATGAAGTAGTCGAAATCTCGTAAATACATGTTTAATATAATTCTTTTCAAAAAAAGAGGATTTTTTCTTGTGCACAATCCTTAACGATTTCCATCCCTAAAATCTTCTGTGTTGCACCAAGGTCCCTTATGTCAAACTTTGAATTAATGATCTTCATCAGGTTATCCGCAATGCATTTCTTCTTAGCAACAATCAATAGATAGATGAAGCACCAATGCTCAACCTTGTTCTAGTAAACACGACAATTATGTGGACTCGTGTTGAGTAAAAGACCGACCGTGAAGTTGGTAAACCTTTTGAACCACTACTTGTGAGTTTCTTAAGTCAACAGAAGTATGATTTGTCTTGCCTTGACATGTGAATCCCTCGTATCGGTTGAGTTCACCATGTAAAAAGATGTCATCACATCTAACTATTATAGTTTAAAGTCTTGATGTGTTTTAAGAGATAAGTAGCATCTTGGTAGACTTGTGCCTTGCAATAAGAGAGAATATCTCCAGTGATACACATCATCCTTTTGATAATACTTTTGCAACTTGACATGTCATTGTATCAAATGCCAACATTACTTGAGATTCGTGTTTTTTTCTCAAATAACCATTTGTCGCAATATGTTCCTCTCCTTTTGATAACTTGACAAGCTCTCATGTTTGATTCTTGTAAAAATACTCCATCTCCCCAATTATAGTAACAATCCATTATCCAGATTTTGCTCCTATAATAACCTCTTTGAAATTGGATAAATTTGAATACTCTACCTCCTTAGCAACCTATAGCGCAAATGAAAACCATATCCTAAAAATCATATCTTTGATGATGATGTATCTCTATGCAAGGTCGATCAACAGAAATGCTATGTGATCTCTCCTCTAGCTGCTTAACTTCAAGCATTTAACATCAACATGATCAAAAGTAGTGTAATCACATAACACTACATGGTGCTAAGTTGAACTCTCATCTCGTTTGTCTGATCATTACATGGTGCAAAGTTGTACTCTACTTGTTTGTGGTATCATCACATATCGTTGCATTAACAGATTTGACCTTCGAGAAGCAAGAAATTCTCATCGAAAGTAACATTCCTACTAACATTGTTTATATGCTTAAAATGAGGTCAATTTCTATATTCCTTTGCTCCTACATCATATCTTGTAAACACCTCTTTGATTGTGCCCTTGGCCTTAACTTTCCTTCACTAACATGATAGTGTGAAGAGGACAATCGAAGTCACATAGAACAAATAATCAACATAATTATCATACTATACTTCAATGGGCATCTTCTAGTTGATAGTGGATACATGATTGTGCGTCACCAAGTAATAAATTGTAATCACAACTTCAACCATAATGTCCTCTCAAGACTAACTTTTAAAAGCATGCACATAGGTCTCAACAAGTTTAGATGGCTCATTTGTTTTGCAATTTCACTTAGTTGCGGCATTCCATGAGAGGAGTATGGTGTCTCACAACACCATCTTCCTTCCATACCTCATTAAAGCATAATTGCTAGATAATCAAATATTATCAGTGCGCAAACATTTGGCTTTCTATGATGTTTGATTCTCCATCAAAATCTTCCACTATCTAGAAGTCATGAATGACATTTTCTTATTCCTCGTTATAAATATCATAATCATCTTGCAATAAGTATCGAGTACAAAGAAGAAGTATTAGCACCTCCCACTAAGGGAACACATAAAGTGCCCCCTAACAATCAACATCAACATGCATGTAATCATGGATCATATGCTAGGTACAATCAGAAAAAGAAGCCACACATTCTCAAAATATGTGTGATCAATAATAGTGAATACATAGTTAATAGCTAGATCATTTTTTTTCTTGAGCCACGACTAGTGACCGTGATCTTTGCTTTCCTTTTTGGGCGATCCATCTTCCGATGGCATAGTTCTTTGCAATAAGCAAATATATATTTGTAACGGCCATGAATTTTAAGGTCCGAAATTAAGACCATAATTTAATTAAAATATTAATATGAGGGATTTAATAGAAGAGAGAGTGGGCATGGGGCAATTATGGACCTCTCATTACAACCCTCCACTCCTTATACTTGATTCCATCTTTGGAATACGAAAGGGACCTTCATCTCATTACTTAAGAGAGGGATGAAGAGAGGAGAGGAGTCTAGTGATCAACCTCTTCTTCTTCTCCCTTGGCCGAGTATTACACAACTTCCATCACCGTGTGGGACGTCATCTTCGGGCTGCGAGGCTAGTTGTGATCGGAAGAGGAGGATCACGATTTAGATCCAACCCTTGCGGTGTATATCCCTTGCGGATACGGTATGTGTTCTATTGTTCCATGATCTCGATTCCTATCTTGACTCAAAATGTAGGATTAACATTATATTTGCCGATTCCTTTTTAACCTGACTATTATTGATAAATGAATATTGCTCGTAGAAGATGTTAGCCCGTCGTTTTTTTTTCTATAGAGCTGATCATGTTTTTCAACGTCGGATATTGATATTGCATATTGTTCTTTCATAATCCCTTGGTTATTCATTCACATTCGATCACTTTTGATCAACCTCCTTGAAGGGCCTTGACAATCCAATTGAGGGATACTCCGTTATTTCTTCATTCTCTAAGATAGGTCACACACGCATAAAAAGAGAAAGATGATATTGCACTTATAGAAACTATAAAAGGGATTGAACATTAGATCCCTTGAATTTTATTTCGTAGACATATCCGTTAGTATGGGATTCTGTTGCCTTCTTAGGCCCTACGGCTATAGACTTCTTTATATGTAATTTACCTTATGAGAATAACGGATACATGGGTTGGGATCAGGATTAAACACTCGTAATTGCCATAAAAACATGACGCCATTACCATTTATGGTGAAATGTGAACATGCGTGTGTTACATGGAAGCAATTGAGAGCATAGTGCCAATTAATTAAATCATAGTGATATGGATTGGAGTCCCGAGATCATACGCCAACTCCTGTCTATATGAAATAATGCATGTGATTATTCTGTATATTCTAATTAATAACGAATCTAGTGGAAAAACTACTGATCGGATTCATCTTGAATAGCAGTAACTGTAGTTATGTTGTGTAAAGTATGATTATAACATGTTAAAATCATGCCTGAGCAAAGATAAATGGAGTATCGATCTTCGAGTGAGCACATAACTTTTAGGTATTAACCACTGTATTAGTTTCAAAATAAAATAAGTAATTCTAACGAAAGAGCTAAGGGTCAATTTGTAGAAGAACAAAGTATCAATTGGCACATTAACGGTAAGTGGAGCTAAGTGCTACACATCATGGTGGGAGCCACCTCTAGAGTCCCCTTACCGAGTCCGATACGGACACATGGCCTAAAGGGCAACACCTTCCGGGGGTGTCAGGTTCAGTAGAACCTAGTGGAAAGTCCACCTATTGACTCAGCTGATGTCATCACGAAATGAATACAAGTGAATGATTGTAATTGTATGGAAAAGCCGCTAGTGCCAGCGGTAGTTAAGAAAAGGCTTATTCTATGAAAAGAATGAGTATAAGGGTATACGTGCAACTTTAAAGCTAAATTATTGAGAATATGAAATCCTTATATATTATGGATATAACAGTAGTGTCATACTCCGTGGTAATTTATCAACGCACTCTTGGAATTTTTGTATCCCTCTTTTCGCATGCTAAGCTGTTTGGCTTACGAGCATTTTTCCCGCTCCTGTGGTTTGCCCTGCTGCAGGTTCCTCGGAGGAGTAGAGCACCTGGGAGCAGTTTGGTGGCTGGTTGAAGACTCATCGTTTTCTTTTGGTAGTGCTAGTTACTTTTCTTTATCTTAGCCATAGATGTATCCAAGGAACATTTTATGAGTTGTTATAGTCTAGTGATTGTCTTCGTCAATGAAATCTCTTGTAGGTTGAACCGAACCTTTGATTATGTCATGTTGTTAAGTGATGTCATCCTTTTATTTGAAGTATCTCAAGTTGCTTATTATTTTGTCATTTCAATTGCCTTCCTTAATTGTGGATTTGATATGCATGAGTAACGTTCGGATCCGACGTGGCATGTCGTTTATTATTGCTTCCGCTGGTCACGTGGATCCGGGTCGTTACAAGTGGTATCAGAGCCGAAGTTCTCTTGGGTACATTAGGATGTCCTATTTTAGTTGATATACAAATATATCGATGTTTGAATCTCGATCTTATCTCATGATTTTAGATGGAACCTGGACGTGAGCTTGTGCCTGGTGAAGGTATGCTTGAGGGTTCCCAACAACAACAGTTGCAGTTGATGACTGAGATGGGACGATGGCTCCGTGAAGAACGAGAACGTGCTCGAATGGAGAGAGAAGCCGCACAAGAAGAAAGAGACCATGTCCGCAAGCTTTATGAGAATGCGAAGGTGGAGAGTCTTACTTTGCGGAAGTTTTTGCAACATGACCCACCCATATACAATGGAGAACCTGAGCCAGAGAAAGCAGAACATTGGCTCAAGGAGATTGAGTTGGCGTTTAGTGCCCTGGATTGTCCTGAGGAGAAGGTCACCTTTGCTATGTTCCGGTTGCGAGATCAGGCAAAGGATTGGTGGGAGACCTGTAGAGGTGTGCACTTCAAGGAAGAGCAAGACGTGACTTGGGAAGATTTTGTGAAGCACTTCAAGGATCACTTCATTCCTATGCGAGCAAGGATCAAGAAGAGGCAGGAATTCATTGACCTGCAGCAGAATGAACTGAGCGTTGAGGCATACACTGCTCAATTTTATCATCTCGAGAAGTATGGCAAGGGAATCTGCAAGACTGAATGGGAGAGAGCAAAGAAGTACGTGATGGGTTTGAGGATTGGATTGCGAGCTAAAGTCTTAGGGAGCATGCCTAAGACACTTGCCGATGCAGTGGATGCAGCGGTAGCTATCGATGGGGAACATCAATTAACCCAAAACCAACTGAAAAGGCATGGCAAGGGGAGTGGAAGTCTTGGTGTTCGTCACGATACTTTTAAAAGCCCTAACAAGAAGATAAAGATTGGTTACTATGGCAAGGAAGAGGCTAGAGCCAAGCCTATTGATAGACCTGGTGTCCCAGTTTGTCCTCATTGCACGAGAAGCCATCGGGGTGAGTGCTATAAGATAACTGGAGCTTGTCTGAAATGTGGTCAGAAAGGTCACTTCATTCGCGATTGTCCAAAGATGAAGCACACAGATGATAGGCAGAGGAATGCAGATCCGAAAAAGAAGATCATGGGACGAGTATACTCCATCACAGCTGAGCAGTCAGAGGATCCTAGTCAGGTGGTAGAAGGTACACTTCTCGTCTCAGGTTTTATGGCTAGAGTGCTTTATGATCCTGGAGCTTCTCATTCGTTTATATCAAGTACATTTGCTAGATTGCTTAATTTACAACCCACCAAAATGACATTTACGCTATCTATTTCTTCACCTGTCGGGGAGATTGGTACTTGTGGGTCCTTCTTGCACGAAGTACCTATAGAGATTGAGAACAAACAATTTATTGCAAATCTAGTCCTCCTAGAAATGACAGATTATGATGTCATTTTGGGAATGGATTGGCTCTATGAGAACTATGCACAGGTTCTTTGTAGAGAAAAGAAAGTCCTGCTATGTATGCCGGGGGAATCTGAATTCCAAATCAAGGGTTTTAAGAGACCCATGAGGCAGATGTTTGTCTCCTTATTGAAGGCAAATCGAATGTTGTCAAAAGGCTGCAAGGCGTTTCTTGCCAGTGTGGTGAAAACAGAGGCTCAACATGTTCCTATTGAGGATGTGCCCATTGTTCGGGAGTATGCCGATGTTTTTCCCGAAGACCTTCCTGGCCTACCTCCTCATAGAGAGATTGACTTCACTATTGAAGTCCTGCCGGGATCATCTCCCATCTCCAAGCCACCTTATCGCATGGCTCCGGCAGAGTTGGCAGAGCTTAAGAAGCAACTTGATGAACTTCTTGAGCAAGGCTTCATTCAGCCTAGTGTCTCCCCATGGGGTGCTCCTGTGCTCTTTGTCAAGAAGAAGGATGGGACACTTAGACTATGCATTGATTACCGAGCTCTTAATCAGATTACAGTCAAGAATAAGTATCCCCTACCTCGAATAGATGATCTATTCGATCAATTGCAGAAGGCTGCTATCTTTTCAAAAATTGATTTAAGATCGGGTTATCACTAGCTGAGAATCAAGGCAGAGGATGCTCCAAAGACTGCTTTTAGATCAAGATATAGGCATTACGAGTTTTGAGTAATGCCATTCGGATTAACCAATGCTCCAGCAGCATTCATGGACCTTATGAATAGGGTGTTCCGTGATTTCTTGGATAAGTTTGTCATAGTTTTTGTTGATGACATCCTTATCTATTCAGAAGATAAGAAGCAGCATGAGGAACACTTGAGGATAGTTCTAGAGACTTTGAGACATCACCGTCTCTATGCTAAATTCTCTGAATGTGAGTTTTGGCTTGATAAGGTGACATTTCTTGGTCACGTTATATCCAAAGATGGGATATCTGTTGACCCATCAAAGGTCGAGGCAGTTCTGAACTGGAACCAACCAAAGACAGTTACAGAAGTTCGTAGCTTCTTGGGCTTGGCCAGTTATTACAGGCGTTTCATTCGGGACTTCTCGAAGATAGTTTTACCTCTCACGAAACTAATGAGGAAAGAAACTAAATTCATCTGGAGTGTGCAGTGTGAAGAGAGCTTCCAAAAATTGAAGGGGATGTTGACTTCAGCACCGATTTTGACACTTCCTTCGGATACGGGAGGTTTCACAGTGCATACTGATGCTTCGGGGTCAGGACTTGGTGCTGTTATGATGCAACATGATAAGGTTGTGGCATATGCATCTCGGCAATTGAAAATTCATGAGAGAAACTATCCTACTCATGATCTTGAGCTAGTTGCAGTTGTATTCGCCTTGAAGTTGTGGAGACATTATCTGTATGGCGAGAAATTCCAGGTCCTCACTGACCATAAGAGCCTTAAATATCTTTTCTCTCAGAAGGACTTGAATATGAGGCAACGGAGATGGTTGGAACTATTGAAGGATTATGATTTTTCCTTAGACTATCATCCGGGAAAAATTAACGCAGTGGCAGATGCGCTCAGTAGAAAATGGGAAGCTAAGTTTTCTTGCATGAAATTGCAATGGAAGCTTGTCGAAGATTTTGTTCAGTGGAAGCCTTTTATAGATGGGAAACATGATATTTTTGTTGCTGGACTGCAAGTTCACTCAGCATTGATTGAGAAGGTGTTGGCAGCACAAAAAGTTGATCCAGAACTATTTCTGTTGGTTGAAGCATCGAAGAAGCCTTCTAGCGAGTTGTCGATTGCAGTCGACGGTGGATTGAGATTTAGGAATCGATTATGGGTTCCTAATAATCAAGAAATTAAAAAGGAGATCTTAGAGGAGGCACATAGTTCTATACTCTATTCATCCAGGGAGTACAAAAATGTATAAGGACTTGCAAAGGAACTTCTGGTGGAAAAATATGAAGCAAGAAATTGCAGAGTTTGTTTCCAGGTGTCTTGTTTGTCAACGGGTAAAGATTGAGCACCAAAGGCCATCTGGAGTATTGCAGCCGTTGGATTTGCCAGAGTGGAAATGGGAGCACATTACTATGGATCTTGTTGTGGGTTTGCCTCCCACAAAGGGTACCAAATATGATGCAATTTGGGTGATCGTGGATCGATTAACTAAATCGGCACACTTTTTACCTATACGGTGTGGTCAGTCTACAGAGAGTCTGGCGAAGTTATATGTTCATGAGATAGTGAAGTTGCATGGTGTACCTGTATCCATTGTCTCTGATAGGGACGCACGTTTCACATCCAGATTTTGGAAGAGCTTAAATGATGCATTGGGTACAAACCTAAAGTTTAGCACATCATTTCACCCGCAGACTGATGGACAGTCAGAAAGAACCATACAGACATTGGAAGATATGCTTAGATCTTGTGCTTTGGACTTTGCTGGGAATTGGGATTTTCACCTTCCACTTGTTGAATTTGCTTACAATAACAGCTTCCATTCTAGTATTGGGATGGCCCCATACGAAGCTCTATATGGTCGACCGTGTCGTTCTCCCTTATGCTGGGATGATGTGGGTGAAAGGAAAATTCTAGGACCAGAAATTGTCTTGGATACTACAACAAAAATTGATATAATCAAGAAGAGATTGCTAGCTGCTCAAAGTAGGCAGAAAAACTATGCTGATCGGCGGAGACGCGATCTTCAATTTGAAGTGGGCGATCAAGTCTTTATCAAAGTCTCTCCTATGCGCGGAGTTGTCCGATTTGGTAGAAGGGGAAAGCTGAATCCAAGATACGTTGGCCCTTTTATGATCACCAAGAGAGTTGGTGAGGTTGCTTATCAGGTCAATCTCCCTCCTCAATTCAAAAATATACATGATGTGTTTCATGTTTCGATGCTAAGGAAGTACATAGCTGATCCCTCGCATATAATAGAGCATGAGATTCCAGAAGTGCAAACAGATCTATCTTACGTAGAAGAACCCATCAGGATCATCGACCGCAAGGAAAATCAATTGCGACGTCGGATAATCCCCATGGTTAAGGTCTTATGGAAACACCAGAAACGTGAGGAAGCTACTTGGGAGTTGGAGGAGGAAATGCGAGCCAAGTACCCCGAACTGTTTGGTAAGTCCTTATACCTTTAAATTTCGGGACGAAATTTTTTTTTAGTGGGGTAGATTGTAACGGCCATGAATTTTAAGGTCCGAAATTAAGACCATAATTTAATTAAAATATTAATATGAGGGATTTAATAGAAGAGAGAGTGGGCATGGGGCAATTATCGACCTCTCATTACAACCCTCCACTCCTTATACTTGATTCCATCTTTGGAATACGAAAGGGACCTTCATCTCATTACTTAAGAGAGGGAGGAAGAGAGGAGAGGAGTCTAGTGATCAACCTCTTCTTCTTCTCCCTTGGTCGAGTATTACACAACTTCCATCACCGTGTGGGACGTCATCTTCGGGCTGCGAGGCTAGTTGTGATCGGAAGAGGAGGATCACGATTTAGATCCAACCCTTGCGGTGTATATCCCTTGCGGATACGGTATGTGTTCTATTGTTCCATGATCTCGATTCCTATCTTGACTCAAAATGTAGGATTAACATTATATTTGCCGATTCCTTTTTAACCCGACTATTATTGATAAATGAATATTGCTCGTAGAAGATGTTAGCCCGTCGTTTTTTTTTCTATAGAGCTGATCATGTTTTTCAACGTCGGATATTGATATTGCATATTGTTCTTTCATAATCCCTTGGTTATTCATTCACATTCGATCACTTTTGATCAACCTCCTTGAAGGGCCTTGACAATCCAATTGAGGGATACTCCGTTATTTCTTCATTCTCTAAGATAGGTCACACACGCATAAAAAGAGAAAGATGATATTGCACTTATAGAAACTATAAAAGGGATTGAACATTAGATCCCTTGAATTTTATTTCGTAGACATATCCGTTAGTATGGGATTCTGTTGCCTTCTTAGGCCCTACGGCTATAGACTTCTTTATATGTAATTTACCTTATGAGAATAACGGATACATGGGTTGGGATCAGGATTAAACACTCGTAATTGCCATAAAAACATGACGCCATTACCATTAATGGTGAAATGTGAACATGCGTGTGTTACATGGAAGCAATTGAGAGCATAGTGCCAATTAATTAAATCATAGTGATATGGATTGGAGTCCCGAGATCATACGCCAACTCCTGTCTATATGAAATAATGCATGTGATTATTCTGTATATTCTAATTAATAACGAATCTAGTGGAAAAACTACTGATCGGATTCATCTTGAATAGCAGTAACTGTAGTTATGTTGTGTAAAGTATGATTATAACATGTTAAAATCATGCCTGAGCAAAGATAAATGGAGTATCGATCTTCGAGTGAGCACATAACTTTTAGATATTAACCACTGTATTAGTTTCAAAATAAAATAAGTAATTCTAACGAAAGAGCTAAGGGTCAATTTGTAGAAGAACAAAGTATCAATTGGCACATTAACGGTAAGTGGAGCTAAGTGCTACACATCATGGTGGGAGCCACCTCTAGAGTCCCCTTACCGAGTCCGATACGGACACATGGCCTAAAGGGCAACACCTTCCGGGGGTGTCAGGTTCAGTAGAACCTAGTGGAAAGTCCACCTATTGACTCAGCTGATGTCATCACGAAATGAATACAAGTGAATGATTGTAATTGTATGGAAAAGCCGCTAGTGCCAGCGGTAGTTAAGAAAAGGCTTATTCTATGAAAAGAATGAGTATAAGGGTATACGTGCAACTTTAAAGCTAAATTATTGAGAATATGAAATCCTTATATATTATGGATATAACAGTAGTGTCATACTCCGTGGTAATTTATCAACGCACTCTTGGAATTTTTGTATCCCTCTTTTCGCATGCTAAGCTGTTTGGCTTACGAGCATTTTTCCCGCTCCTGTGGTTTGCCCTGCCGCAGGTTCCTCGGAGGAGTAGAGCACCTGGGAGCAGTTTGGTGGCTGGTTGAAGACTCATCGTTTTCTTTTGGTAGTGCTAGTTACTTTTCTTTATCTTAGCCATAGATGTATCCAAGGAACATTTTATGAGTTGTTATAGTCTAGTGATTGTCTTCGTCAATGAAATCTCTTGTAGGTTGAACCGAACCTTTGATTATGTCATGTTGTTAAGTGATGTCATCCTTTTATTTGAAGTATCTCAAGTTGCTTATTATTTTGTCCTTTCAATTGCCTTCCTTAATTGTGGATTTGATATGCATGAGTAACGTTCGGATCCGACGTGGCATGTCGTTTATTATTGCTTCCGCTGGTCACGTGGATCCGGGTCGTTACAATATTTTTTCCAATTTTTATTTTGCATTTGATTTTCTCTCTTCTGATCCTTCTCACAAGTACCATAGCTCTTCACGCGAGTCAAAGCCATCCTGACATTCTTTGTGTCCCTTCGAGTCATAAAATCCATGAGACAAAGTTTGCGAGTATGTTGAATTGATCGAACCACTGCGACTAGGAACAATTTAAAAAATTCTCAAATAACAATGGAAGCGAAGTCAATAAATCAAAGTATTATCCTCATGAAGCATCGATAAAATCCTTCTTTTTGCGAAGCTTTGGAATTTTTCTAAATAAAAATCTTGCAGATCTTGCTTACCATGTCCTTATCTCGGGATGAAGGAATTTTATTGTAATATAAGCTACCCTAGGATGAGTGATCACATCATAATTACACCACCCATTATATATATATATATATATATATATATATATATATATATATATATATATATACACACACACACACACACATTATTTATTTCTTTCTTATACATTAAAATAATCAAACAAAATGGAAATGATGGATGAACTACACGGCACTGATGTCGTTGTGGAATTGTCTGGATAATTAAAATAATCTTTTGTCCTACCTTATTCCTTTTTCATTATCCAGACAATTTCATAAGGATCAAGGACTCTTCGTGATAGGGTTTGGGGGCACTACACTACAGGGCACTGATGTCGTTGTGTATAGCATGTAAGTTCTGGTAATTTCTAGTTGCAATATATCTGTACTCTGGTTCTAGTTTAATAAATTGGTGCTCCAATCTTGGGATTACATCCTCGTTCTCCTAAAAAAATAAGGATCAAGGACTTTTAGAAAGAACAAAGACTACATTTTTAATCTCAATCTAAGTGACAAGGCGGATGGCTTTATCTTAGTTTTCACTCATATGTCACAGTAAACTCAAGATATACCGATATAGGACAATATCAACTTGGACTTTAAGGTTACATGAGTTCAGAAGGTACCCCTATTGTTTATATCAAGTAAGCATCATATGAGACGACTTTGGCATACCATCTTTAAAGAAATAGGTAAGAAATTACGTTAGCAGTCATCTATATAGTAGTTTCTTAGGTATCTCCTTTCTCAGTTTTCATAGTGTTTATCTTCCTTTCTGCAATGGGTATCTTTTTAGATATTCCTTCCATCTTTGCATAATGCTACCTATTATAATCATAAATACACAAATAGCAAAATCGTAAATTTTATATATTTTTATCACTTGTGCCCTTCTTAACTTTTGCAATATCAACTATGCCCCACTTTTTTGCAATATTAGATGTGTCTGACTTCTTACAAAATTTACAGTGCCCGTTCGAAATATCAGTTTTGTCCCTACTTTACTTTAACAAGCAGGCAGAACTGTGAATTTTGTAAGAAATTATGAGCACAATTCACATTAAGGGAGGAACATAACTGTTATTGCGGAAGTTAAAAAGGGCAAAAACTCAAAATTTAGTATTATAATAAAAAAATATACCATGTTCAACGTGCACGGATGCAAACCCTGCCTTCTAATTCTTTATATTTTCAGAGGTATCTTACCAAGTTAGTGCCATTTACAACAAAATATCCCTTCGGTCAAATAAGTCTTTTAAAGGAGTTTTTTTATACGCACCCTTTGAGATTCTACAATTACGATTATATCTCTATCTTTTTTATAATAGCACTTAACCCTTAGAGTGCATTCGTTGTTGTGTTTTGGTGTTTGGATAGAGGGTTAGGGGTTGAGCGGGTTTGTTGTGATGTGATTGTACTGAAGTTTGAAAACGTAAATAGTTATTGTGATATAATTGTATTGAAGTTTGGAAAGAAGTCAAGTAGTTTATAATTTTTAGATTATATGATGGTATAATATATTATTTTTTGATGAAATGGATGAAAGAAAAATAATTTATTTAATGATTAAATAAAGAAGGGAAAATAGGCCCCACAAGTGAGAGAACATGAGGGTTTTGGAGGTTAAACCCCTAGGGGGTTAACCCCCAATCTGAACCCTTTGGGTTCGTTTGGTTGCAGGGTTGGGCAGGGTTGGGTACTATTCACAAGGCTGGGTGAATAGTAAACTGTGAGGAGGGGGTACCCCTGTGAATAGTACCCAACCCAACCCAACCATGCCCAACCCTGCAGCCAAACGAACCCTTTGAGATTCACAATCCCTCTATTCTGTTATCACACTTATGCCACTATTATAGCTAAATAGAAGGATAAACGATTCGCAATCCCGCCATTCTGTTATCACACTTATGCCACTATTTTAGCTTAATAGAAGGACAAAATTGTAAATTTTGTAAGAATATAAGAGCACACGTGTCATGGCAAAAACTAAGGGTACAACTGTAATTGTAGAATATCGGAGGGGTGCAAGTTTAAAACTCCTTTTTAAAATACAAAATGCCAATTTCGGTCATACAATAATGGTACTTGTATAATAAAGAATGTTAAGGGGCTCTTTGTAAAAAATCCCATATATGAAATTGCCCACCTAACTACCAGTGAAATACCGGTCCTCTTGTCTCTTGTCAAACAATTCCAACTCGTTTTTAGTTTCTCTAATTTTCAATTGCGGTAGACGGACGCGGGAGGGGAAGCCAAATCCATTTTCCTCGTCCTTTCTTTTGACCACTCCTCCTACGATACTATATTTTTCTCCTCGACTTCGATAAAATTATCGATTGCGAAGATAGGAAAAGTCGTAGTGTAGTCAGAGCCACACAGCCAATTCCACTCTCAGGATGGCCGGTGGTGGGAGGAGGAGGAAGCTCAAGCTCAGCAAAATCTACACCTTCACGTGCGGCACCGCGTCGTTCCGAGACGACCACTCGCAGATCGGAGGCCCCGGTTTCTCCCATGCAGTCCACATCAACAGCCCCGGAGAGGACCCCGGCGGTGGCCGGGGTTCCAATTACGTCTCCACGACCAAGTACAACGTGCTCACCTTCGTCCCCAAGTCGCTCTTCGAGCAATTCAGGCGGGTGGCTAACATGTACTTCCTCGCGAGCGCTTGCTTGTCGTTCACCTCCTTGGCGCCGTACTCGAACACCAGCGCAATCCTCCCTCTCATCATCGTCATCGCCGCGACCATGGTGAAGGAGGCCATCGAAGACTGGAGGCGTTTTCAGCAGGTGCTTCTACTCTGCACCCGTTCTTGCTTGCTGAATTCGTAAAAAAAACAGGCAGTGCTAATTTTTATTGATTTTATTTCGATTTTCCAGGACAAAGAAGTGAACAGTAGGAAGGTCAAGGTGCTTCTTGGCGATGGCTCATTTGGATACACAGAATGGAAGTCTCTGAAGGATGGGGACATCGTCAAGGTGGAGAAGGATAACTTCTTCCCGGCAGACATGCTGCTGCTCTCTTCCAGTTACGAAGACGGCATATGCTACGTCGAGACGATGAATCTCGACGGTGAGACGAACCTGAAGCTGAAGCAATCCTTGGAGTTCACCTCAGGATTGCAGAAGGGATCCGGCATCGGTGAATTCAGAGCCTTCGTCAAGTGCGAGGATCCGAATGCGAACCTCTACTCGTTCCTGGGGACCATGGAGCATGAGGAGCAGCAGCATCCTCTCTCGCCGCAGCAGCTTCTTCTCAGGGACTCGAAGCTCCGCAACACGGAGTACGTCTACGGGGCGATAATCTTCACTGGGCAGGATACCAAGGTGATGCAGAATTCTACCAGCCCACCTTCCAAGAGGAGCAACGTTGAGAAGAAGATGGACAAGCTGATCTACTTCCTGCTGTTCCTTCTAGTGCTGATATCTTTCGTCGGATCGATCTTCTTCGGTATCGAAACCGGAAAGGATATCGAGAACGGGAGGCCCAGGAGATGGTATCTTAAACCAGATGATGCCGACAGCAAATTCGACCCCAAGAAGCCGGTTGTTGCCGCCTTCTTGCATTTCCTCACCGCGATGATGCTCTACGGGTACTTCATTCCGATCTCTCTCTACATATCAATAGAGATAGTCAAGATCTTGCAGACAATCTTCATCAACCAGGACATCCACATGTACTACGAAGACGCCGACAAGCCGGCACACGCACGCACGTCGAACTTGAACGAGGAGCTCGGACAGGTTGATACAATTCTATCAGACAAAACGGGAACCTTAACCTGCAACTCCATGGAGTTCATAAAATGTTCCATAGCAGGAACGGCATACGGCCGTGGTTTTACCGAGGTCGAGAGAGCGATGGCTAAGAAGAAGGGATCCCCATTGCTGCAGGGGATTGAGTACGATGATAGTCTTGCTGATAGTCATCCTGCAGTTAAGGGGTTCAATTTCAAGGATGAGCGTCTCATGAATGGCAACTGGATCAACGAGCCTCATTACAATTCCATCCAGATGTTCTTGCGCTTGTTGGCTATCTGTCATACCGCGATACCCGACGTCGATGAGGATTCCGATAAGATATCCTACGAGGCTGAATCGCCGGACGAGGCAGCTTTCGTCGTTGCAGCTAGAGAATTGGGCTTCGAGTTTTTTCAGAGGACGCAGTCGAGTATCCTCATACGGGAACCCGATCACGTCACTGGGTTGAAATCTGAGAGGTGAGATTCAGTTCTTGGCATCATAGATGAACATGGTATGTTTTTTCTCATTAAAAAAACTCACTTTTGTGGTTAATCCACTGCAGGTCTTATACTCTATTGAACATTCTTGAGTTTAATAGCACAAGAAAGAGGATGTCTGTAATAATCAGAGATAACGATGGGAAGCTGTTGCTGTTCAGCAAAGGTGCAGACAGGTTGGTTGGTTGATCATGTTTTTGTGCACATTATTTTCGTTTTCCCCCAACTTAAGTATGAGAATTAAGTTAACAAAATTGTATTATGTGCAGTGTTATGTTTGAAAGACTCTCACCAGAAGGGCGGATGTTTGAGGATGAAACCAAAGAGCACATAAATGAGTACGCGGACGCGGGTTTACGAACGTTGGTATTAGCCTATCGCGAATTAGACGAAGAGGAATACGCTAATTTCAACAAGGTGTTTTTGGAGGCCAAGAACACGATCAGCGCGGATAGAGAGGAGAAGGTAGATGCTGCTGTGGAGATGATAGAGAAGGATTTGATTCTTCTTGGCGCAACTGCTGTCGAGGATAAACTACAGAAAGGAGTATGTAAATTTTTTTAAGAAAATGTAATGAATTTGCATGATTGAAAATCTATCATTATTGCTAATTTAGCATTCTATTCATCTTTCAGGTTCCAGAGTGCATTGACAAGCTTGCTCAAGCTGGAATCAAGATATGGGTGCTGACTGGTGATAAGATGGAGACTGCGATCAATATTGGGTAATAATTCTGTTGTTTGATAATTTTGTTTTGTTGTTAGTATTCAATTGCTTTTGTTTATTTTCAACTGACTCGGATCAAAATTGCAGATTTGCATGTAGTCTTCTAAGACAAGACATGCAGCAGATCATTGTAACTTTGGATAATCCAGAAATCATTGCATTGGAGAAAGCAGGGGAAAAGGATGCCTTGTACAAGGTTAATTCAATACTTAGCTTCTCCAGTTTTCATGTCAACACCAATCAACTATCTCTCACAGTTGTCATGTTTGATAAAGTTTGATTGATTAATCTTGAGAAAGTTATTATCTTAGCTGTTCAATTGCATGACATTTGAATGATTTAATTTTCAGGCATCGAAAGCGAGTGTCATTGACCAGATAACGAAGGGACAACAACTTGTTAGCTCATCAAGTACAGTTACATTCGCTTTGATTATCGATGGCAAGTCGCTTACATTCGCATTAGAGGAGAAGCACAAGAGTGAATTCCTAGCTCTGGCGACGAACTGCGCTTCTGTTATCTGCTGTCGATCGTCGCCTAAACAAAAGGCTCTTGTGAGTACAATTCTCATCATAATTCAATCCTTGTTGAAGTTCCATTTCTCCTTTCTTGTTCTTGATTATGATGGATGTAAATTTATGTTGATCAGGTTACCAGACTGGTGAAGAATGGCAGCGGCAAGACAACGTTGGCCATCGGCGATGGGGCCAACGACGTCGGTATGATTCAAGAAGCTGATATCGGAGTTGGCATAAGCGGTTTCGAAGGAATGCAGGTATTACACTGAAAATTTCTTCTGATGCAAATCTAATATCCTCCCCATCAAGAAAATCATCAGCTTATGTTGATATCTGATTCGATCTCGCAAATTCTGCGCTTCAGGCTGTTATGGCAAGCGATATCGCTATCGCGCAATTCCGCTTTCTGGAGAGGTTGCTTCTTGTTCATGGGCACTGGTGTTACAGAAGGATTACATCTATGGTATTGCATCTTTTCACATGAGAATCAATGGCAATCTTTTCTTTCTCAAACAGATGCTGATGCTGACATTCTATTTTCGTGCACTTGTTCTCGCAGATATGCTACTTCTTCTACAAGAACCTGGCGTTCGGGTTTACGCTCTTCCTGTACGAAGCATACACATCATTCTCCGGGCAAGCAGCATACAATGATTGGTTCATGGCATTCTACAACGTGTTCTTCACCTCGCTTCCCGTGATCGCCTTAGGCGTATTCGATCAAGATGTTTCGCCGAGGAACTGCCTGAAGGTATGCTCATTGCACATAATTATGTGGTACTTTAATCGCGCAAATTAAAACTTTCAAGTAACTGATGGTACTTGGTACTCTTTTCCAGTTCCCTCTTCTGTATCAAGAAGGCGTGCAAAACGTACTCTTCAGCTGGATTCGAATCCTCGGCTGGATGTTCAATGGTCTACTGAACGCAGTGATCATATTCTTCTTCTGTATGGCTGCACTGAAACACCTGGCGTTCAGGAAAGGCGGCCAGGTCGCGAGCCAGGAGATCCTTGGGTTGACAGTGTACACTTGCGTGGTCTGGGTGGTCAACTGTCAGATGGCCCTCTTTGTGAGGTTCTTCACGTTTATACAGCACATGTTCATTTGGGGTGGCATAGCACTCTGGTACCTTTTCATGCTGGCGTACGGTGCGATAACGCCTGCGATATCGACGAACGCGTACATGGTGTTCATCGAAGCGGCTGGACCTGCGCCTTTCTTCTGGATCCTAACGTTGTTCGTCGTGATCGCCACCCTCATTCCCTACTTCTCGTATTCGTCGATTCAGATGCAGTTCTTTCCTATGTACCATGAGGCAATTCAGTGGTCTAGAGTTGAAGGGAAGTGCGAAGACCCCGAGTTCTGCGACATGGTTCGACAGCAGTCCGTCAGCAGGAACACGGTAGGAGTCAGTGCCAGGATGGAAGCCATAGTGAAGAAGATGAAGAAATAAAGTCCAGGATGCAATTCAGTCCTTAGAATAGCATCGCTCAATTTGGCAGACCAATGTTGTGCAGTGTATTTATTGATTAGTCGATTTTGTCCATACATTTGAGATGTACATTCTTAAATTCTTCTTATTATTATTATTTCATGGGATTGTTTCCCTTTCCCCTCTTTTTTGGGGTAATGCATATTAATCATTGTTCTTGTTTCCACAGAGAAAAAAAAAGGATTGATCAGATTTAACTATGAACAGAAAGAACTGCATCCGTTGTTGCCTTTATCATGCTACCTTCATTTCTGAACGTCCCTTGATTATGGTATGTCGATTCTACGAACTGTTGTGATAAAGATCCTAAGAACATGCAGAGATAACACGTGAATTGTGATGGCAGATAGTCATCCTACTCAGTGGGAGAAGCGGTTGCATGCTCCTGACTGTCTCAATACAGAGAGTCAATTCAGTTCTCAATAATATTTCTATTGTTTGCATTGTACACATTGGGTAAATTAATTTATATGATTAATTTGAAATCTGACCGTGAAAATTCCAATGAGATGTTTCGAAGTACCAGCCGTTCTTTGAGAATCTGATGGGTGTCCTTTTTGATGGGTGGTTACGGATATGAGGAGACTCGACTGTTCTCCCCACTTCCCCTACTTCTAACATGCTAGATGCGACCTGGATCAGTACTATGAATCCTTGATTCTCAGTTTTATCCGCGCCTGAATAAATCTCTGCGCACTCTCAGCTGCTATTCTATGAGTGGTTTCGAGGGCTTTCAATGTCAAAAATGCATATACATCTATCGTGTGTTGTCATATCGTGAGAACAGATTGTCTGACCCACGGCTCCACTAAACTGAAGGAAATATCTTCTCCGAGGATAGTTTTTCATGGATGCTTTGCTGATCTCTGTCTTACTCTGATTTCTATTGTTAGATGCTATTGATTTATTTATTTTCTTTTGTAGATCTTGCCAGATTTTATATCATATTTTATATACATGGATTTCATGTTATTTGATGAATGTTCGTAATTGGATATTTATTAATGATCCGTTGAATATTATTGGAATTGTTTTTTATATTGTCAAATTAAATTTTATTGATTCCAAAAATGATTATTAAATTTTATTATTACTATTACGATAAACAAAATTGTTATAAAAAATATGCATAGCCATATTTAAAATTATGTCCGCTACAATGTTCAAATCAAGAGTGGATATGATGAGGATGCCTAAAAAATACAAATTTCAAATGTTGGCAGTAACACATGAAAAATTGATTTACCACCATCCGTTTAATATCAATGTTTGAAACTGATTGTCGCATGAAAACTCTTTCTAAAAGCCAAAAAGCACAATTTGCATAGACATGTCAATTTGCATTTTGTTGTTTTAGTCCAATACCTTGTTTGACATTAATGTGCATCCATATAAAGTATGAATGGGTTGAGAAATAACTTGACAAAAAAACATAATATCGAATACATCGGTATTGAGAAATCCTCAATCATGTAGGTTTTTTTAAATTTACTGTGTCTAAAAGGAAATCGTATTCTAAACAGACAAATTATTAATCCTACTTTAAGGTTTGGAAGAAATGGAATGATACTTTCCAATATGGTTTAAGTCATGTCAATCATATAAAAGTTCCCTTAGTGGTGAAAAGACTTCGGGATGACCCTTAAACAATAAAGCGGGAAAAATCTATATGGATAACTTTACGATAGCAATCACCAATGAGGAGGCATATAGGAAACAAAAACCAGTGGTCCCTGTGTATCTTCAGGATATGGACAATTTCATGACTTTGAAGGGAAAAGAAAAAAATGAAAAAATAGAAACAATAAGAACAAAATCAAACTCAAAGGTAAGATTTGAAAAAAGGTAAATAATAAAGTTATTGGTATTGTAATCAGGATACACACTTGAAGTATGATTATCCAGTTAAAATCTTGATTACTCTTATTTTAAAGCTTTCACACACATTAGATCTACTTGCATAAGTGTATTGTCTTTGCATGATCTTTAAACAAGGTTCATGACCTCAACGGAAACTCTTCAGAAGTTCTTTTTCATGTTATATATTGTTAAGCGTGTTTAACTTGTACTTATTGTATAACTCTTTTTGAATTATTTCTTTTTTATTTATTTTCTTTATTTTATGTTTTCATAAAATACATTAATTCAAAATCTGAAAAAAAATCTAAAAATCATAGAAAATAGTGTGTTGTGACCCTGTATATAATGTCAATACTTTTTCTTTCTTGATTTTTATTTTACTTTTTTTAATATTAAAAATCCCAAAAAAATATATTTGTGTTTATTTTATTTTTGTTATCTTATTTTATTTTTTATTTTGTAAATATATTTTAATTAAAAATCCAAAAAAATAGAAAAGCCATGAAATTAGCGTTTTATTGTTTAAAATGCATTCCAAAAATATTTTTTGTAGATATTTCTTATTTTGCATTTGAGGTATGCATGAAAAATGTAGATCCCGTTTGGATCTACATTATTCATGTTGACATTTTTATTTATTTTCTTTTTTACCTTTTCTTTTATTATTTTAAGTAGCCTACTTTATTTTTATTTTTTTATTTACCCATTCTCTACACATATCCCACTACTTCTCCAACTTCTCACCCAAGTTACATTCTCCACCTCTTTTCTAACTTCCTCCTCCTTCTTTTTATTCCATTCTCATCCTGCATTCTTCTTTATCTATCGTTTTGAGAGAAGAGAGGTCGAGGCCCTTTAACCTCCAGGTGACAGCTGAAGGAGACGAGTTGAGCGACAACAACCTTTTAGGCGAGATCCACAAGGTCCACCTTGTGTAGCTGCTCATCTACTCGATGAAGCAGCTGAGCTTCGTGGTGTTTCATCGTCGAGCACCACTTCGAGGTGACGACTGGAGTTACTGCATAGTTGCTCCATAATCCAGTGAACACACGTAAGAATCTTCTTTTTTTTCATCATTGTTTTTAGTCATTTCTTCTCTTTTCCTTGTTCTATTATACACCCAAATTCACATCAAAATCAAAAGCAACATCTTGACCATCATCATCATCGCTGCCATCCCTTATTCATTTTATTTCTACAGCTACACGAACTTTCATCGATTTACTCCTCTCCATCACCTCTGCGGGAGCGTCATCCACCTTTCCTTTTATGCGCTTCACGTCAAAGGTCGAGCCTTGTTTGCTCGAGCCATTTTTTTTTACACATGAACACCTTGCTACAGTCGCAGCAGTACGTCGCACGCAGCCCCCATCTGCGGCACCACCTCCCGTGCACTGCCTTTGCTCTCTCTCTCTCTCTCTCAATACCGCAACTCTTCCCTCCATCATGGTAGAAAACAAAAAAACTAAGAAAGCCACCCGCAGCTGTGCGCTCCCACGCCCCGCCCCTCCAGCGCATGGTCTCCACCACACCAACGGTCCGCGGGTGCCCCTGTGTGCCTCTACCTGCGGTTGCACAGCAACCATCCCATCTGCATCCTCTTCTCCTCCGCTACAACAACTCCCCCATGTGTGGGCGTGTTGACCCTTCTCCCTCCGTCGTTGTAGGGCGCCCCCTGATGAGCCGAAAATCCCGAGAGACTAAGGGAGATAAATATCACTGTTCGTTACGACCTCAATCCCTCGAATCGGACTCAACAAGAAGATAAGACCACCAAATGAATCAAAAAATCATGAAAATTGAACAGCAGACTTCGCTATTTATTTAACCTGGTATAGCGACCAAGATCGGACAAAAGGAGCACGGATTGGCCAAATGGCCTAAGAAGTAGTCAGAAAAAAATAAAATAAGGAAAATATTTTTAGTGGATTTTTTAGATTTTTTAAAAAAATTTGTGATTTTATATTATGAAGAAAAAAAGGAAAAAGGCAAAAAGAGCACAATCAATGAAGTATTAAACACCACAAAACAACTCCAAAAATTACAATAAAAATATTTTTTGAGTTTTATGAATTTTTAAGTATTTTTGGTAATTTTCTTATATTTTTATATTTTTTGTTGATTTTATAAAAATAGAAAAAGGCAAAAACAGAGAACTAATGTGCAGCCAGATTTGAAAGGTTATTTAAAAATATATAAATAGACTATAAAAATATGGAGATCATTTTATATCAAACTACAAATAAAAACTAAGGTACATGAAGAGAAATTGCTTTTTTGAATTTTTTAGAATTTTAATGATTTTTATAAGGTTTTTAGGTTTTTTTATTTTTAGGTGTTTTATAAATCCAAAAAGCGCAAAATTGGACTGAAGTAAGCAAACAGTAAAACAAACAGTACTTAATTTTTTAGAATTTTTGGATGATTTTTTATATTTTTAGTTGATTTTATAATCCAAACAGTGGCAAAAAGAGAGGTTTTTGAATTTTTAAAAATAGAAAAACAACTCAAAATGTCCCAAAAAATTATTGAATTTTTTACACAGTAGCAGGGGCCATGTTTCCAAATTTCACTAAATTTGGAGTTAATTTGGTATTTTATTCAACCAATAAACAAGCCACAGCACACAGGGACCTAATCGCAAGAAAAACAAATTTCATGGGCTAAACAGAAACACGTGCAGAAACTACAGGGCCAAAGTTACAAAAAGTCCTGAAGGGCACGAGGTAGGTACGTGGTTCACAATCAGAGGGATTAAACTGACATTCTTATTTATAAAGATTCAAATCATAACATCCAGAAACCTAAACCCCTTACATGCAATTTACCCAAAAACTCATGTGTCGAAGCACGTGTTCCACACATACAGGGACTAAATCGCAAATACGAGAAAGTATAAGGTCTACAGGCAATTTTTCAAAAATAAAAACAACTACACTTAATATTTACAGGACTAAACTATAAATGCTAAAGAGAGAAGGGGCCTAAGTGATGTTTACCCCTTTATTAAGATCCGACGGCTGATGGGCGTCCTCTCCAGATCTAACGATCATGATGTGTGGACTCCTCTTTGCGATGGACGTCTCGGATCTGATCCTCAGATGGATCGACAGTCGAGAGCCACCCACAGAAGGAGGGCTGAGATCTAATCTGGCGCGAGGGGGGGCTCGATCGACGGTAATGGAGTCTCCTGGAAGAACAGCTAACCGGCGAGGTTCGTTGGGCTACCGTGTGCGCTATGGACCTCCTTCGGTGCTGCTGAGGAGGGGAAATCGACGCTCGTGGTCTGCCACAGCTGCTAGGGTACTCCGATGGGGCCGGGAGCCACCGGGGTGCTCCGGCGATGTCGGGGACCTGGGACTCCTGTTCATGGGTACTTGAACCTCCAGATGAGGCTCTTAAGCATGGAAACCTGCACAGGAAGCAAGAGGGGTCGAGGGCAAACTGCCTCGACCCATTAGCGGGTGAAATGGGTGCGTGGGTGAGTCGATGCGTGGTCCTCCAGCAAGCAGCGGCGGAGGAGGACCTAAGTCCTGGTTCCGGGGCGAACCAGGATGATCGGAGGGGCGAAGAACGTGCGGAGAGGTCTCATGGAGATGATGCGATAGTCGGATGATCGAAAGGATAGTCGGAGCGGTGTGGATTGGCCGGCGAAGGCCGGCGGCGTAAAACCTAAAGATCGGAATGGAAGCGAAGCTATTGGCTAACTAGGGTACCTGATGATCGGAAGCGTCTGGGATGGAGGTCAGCTACCTCCTGGGATCCTCGCCTCAATGGAGAAACGCCTCCAGAGGCTCGAGCTCGCTGATGGCGAAGCGCAGCGGCGATGACCATCGGACCTGGGGCTAGGGTGCCTCTTTCCTCGTTGCAACACCTCCTAGGGCTTGCTATAACTCAAGGCAAGAAGGTGGAGGTCCTGGGAGTAGAAGACGGTGGCAGAAGGTGCGTGAAGTTACGGCTGGAGGTGACGCTATATAGGAGTGAAGGTCCGAGAAGATGGGAGTCGGGCATGCATCGCGAGGCTCGGGTCCCTAAGAAGAAGCTCGGTTGTTAATTTCGGATGTATGCTTGACAATCAGAGCTCGAGGTTTAAGGAAATGGGAGGCGAATCGAAGCGCGAAAAAACGGCGAAAACGGATTGTGCGAGGATCCGCGGAAATGTGGTACAGGGGGAGAGTTGACCGAGGGTCAACATCCCCCGTGGACCAATGAGAATTCAACAATTATTAATTATTTGTAAATTAAATAAAAAATAGTAAATAATTTTATTTCAAACTACTTTCAAAATAAAATATGTTTATTTATTTTCAAAGAACTTTTTAGTGATTTTCATTTATTTTTTTGAAAAATAAATTATGTATATACATTATATAATATTATTTACAGGTATAAGTATTTTTTTTATTTTTTTTATTTTTATTTTTGTATTTTATTTATTTACATCATAAATTTTGGGATATAAAATAATTTTTATTTGATTTTTATTAATCATTTACAAGGGTAAAATAAATGCTTCTTTTATTCTTATATACATGGTATATGTACACTAAGGAGAGAGAAATTATTTATTTTTATTTTTATTTTTATTTTTATTTTATTTTTCTCATTTTTATTTTATTTTTATAAATATATATAAAATAAGAGGAACACATAAATATTTTTATTTTATGAAAATAAAATATATACACTAAGAGGGGGATTTTGTGCAAGGTTGAGTTACCCTATCTCTCTCTACTTATTTTATTTTGCGGCCAGGCCCATATTGGGGCCTCCCTTGGGTTCAGATCACTCAATATTTATTCTAAATATTTCCCTCTTTTTCTTTATTTCTTTATTCTTTTATTTTTGCACAATAACATGCTAATTATTGTTATTTACACAATGCATGCTATTTGGTAATTTATTTTATTTACAAACATATACATGGTGTTTTGCAAAGATTTTTAGCTAAAATAAAAGAATAAAGAGTGATGAATGAAAATTCATCACTCCCCATACTTTACTTTTGCTAGTCCCTTAGCAAACACTTATTTGAAAAAGAAGTGAAAAAGAGAAAAGAAAAAGAAAAGAGGGGAAATGAATCAATGCTGATTATTAAACTTGCCTTCATTAAATTGAAGTATGGAGATCAGTCAGATCTTTGGATTATTAATGTGTCGGAACCTTATTTGAACTTAGGTTTAAAACTTAACAGCCTCTAAGTTCCACTAAGCTATAGTCAAGACTCTTCAATAATCCAGATCAGAACAAGTCTACATACACAAACCCTGAAGACCATGGATCTTCTCTTGTACTGTGTAAGTGAGGTACAGCTCTCCACCTCGGAAGTAGCAAAATGACAACCCTCCCCAACAAGGTAACTCTAAGATCCTAGTCTGGCAACTCTTTCCTCGAGGAGCGGGGTATTCCCTTAAGTTCAAGTTCAACCGGCTCAAGAAGAGGGGGGAAGAAGAGAATGGACCATGGCCAATGTAGCCATGTATCCTTAGGAGCTCAACCAGTGTAGCTAAGTCTCCCTGCTGCAAGCTTCATAAGATGGAACATGGATATCAAGCTTTGCTTATTGCACTATATACACTCCGGTGGGATTATCATTTTCTCTCAGACCCACCACTTTTTTGGATTTTTCTTTTCTTTTTGCATTTTTTTGTGCATATTTACAACATATCTACAAAGTGCAGCATATATACATAAGAAGTTTTTCTCCTTGAGCCAGTAGACTATACCTCTTTTGAAGCTTTATTGCAACCCACAACTCCTGTCCTTAGACCTCACGGCTACCAGACCAAGTTGAGACGCACTTCCTTCACTATAAGAAGACGAGAGGTTCCGCCTAGAAGTACTACCCTCATATGCTACCCCAAGTCAAGGAAGACTGCCTCCTCACCACCTCATCCGTAGAGAGCTCGGTGTAAAGTGCTGGTCCAAGTAAAGTCATTATATGTAAGAGTCATGTGTATGTTGTTAAGTGCTCTACTTAGGCTCATCGAAATGACATATGATCATAGCCTAGTGGACTCAATGAATTAAGTCACCATGGACATGAAAAGTCTCAACCCTAAGCCCTATAAGGTTCCTCTTAGAATTAGGTGGATTAAGATCTTAACCAAGCTCCGTTTTTCAATTTAATTCCAGGCCAGTTTAAATGTCAACTATGATTAAGGAAAAATTGTACAGATATTTACCAAGATGCAATTTACAAGATTTTACAAATGTGCAAAATTTTTGAAAAATGTTTTGAAAACATGGATGTATGCATGAATGCAAGTTTTGCAAAATATTTACACACATTTTCACAAGGGTTTTGCAAACTTTTGATTTTCAAAGCATTTTACAAAAATGTTGTACTATATACATAATTTTGATATCAAAATATTTACAAACTATTTACACAAAAGATTTTTACAAACATTTTTACAAAAATAATTTGTACAAATAGCTATGTATGTGCAATAAAAGAATTTTATTTACAAGAAAAATTTTTAATTTTTATGGATTTTAAGGTTTTTAGCCATTTTTATTTATTAACACACTCACACAAAGTACGAGTTATGGCTAAAGTATATATGAAATATATACGACACTTCCCTATACTTAGCTCGAACGATGTCCTCAGAGTGAATCAAGAGTGATGAAGAAGACATAACTCGTGCTTAGTATAGGGCAGTGAAAAGGAAGGCTATATATAAAGACGAATGAAAGAATAGAAATGAAAGAAGAAACTGGGGGTTCCCCCCTATACTTAGGATCAAGTAATCATAAGTATAGCAGGTTGTACACAAAGGGAAATCCTAGTGGAGAATCTCCCCAAATACTTGGTGCGGCTGGTCCGCCCGAGTGGATAGTACTTGTTCAAGTACTCGGTGCGGAGCTTCTCCCAGGTAGTCACAAATCTCCCTAAATGCTTCAGCCAGTTGGCTGCTCGGTCAACAAGGGAGAAAGGGAAAGCAATCATCCAAATGGTATCCTCGTCCATCTACTGATCGTGGACGGTGTTGCAGATCATCTCGAACTCCTGGAGATGGAGATGGGGCTCTTCCGTCGCGAGCCCGTGGAAGCTGGGTAGAAGCTGAATCGTCTGTGGGGGAAACTTGAAGTCCCCCTCGATCGCCGGAAGTACGATCCACCGATAAGTAAGCGTCGATCCGGGGTTGTGCAACTCCCGCATCAGTCTGGCTGTTGTTGCCGGCTGGACTGGCTCCTCAGGCTGGTCTGGAATGTCCCCCGCTCCTACGGCTCTTGGATGATCTCGCTCTGTCCTCAGCCTCTCCATCTCTCTCCTCATCTCCACCATGAAAGCTCCCTGGTCTCTGATCTGCTGCTGCATCGTCTTGAGGGAAGCTATCAAGGTGTTGCTGATCGCATCCTGATCCAATACATATGTCTGCTCTGCTCTTGGGCCACCGGTGCGGTTCTCGCTGCTGCAGGCCATGGTCTCTGCAAAGGAAAAAGACCCAAGCTCAGGTGCCGAAATGTAATCTTTCTACTGCTCTCTCTGATCGGGCACCTCAGGACTGTCAGAAGAAATGTGATCGGGGGGAATAGGATGGAAGCGAACTCGGGTTTGGAGAGCTGGTCTCGGCTCTCACGAACCGACTTAGATGAACGGGCCGGAGTGCTCATAAGCGATACAACCAGAGGCTGCATAAGGGACCTCCGACCCATCATCGTGATCGTGGCGAGTCAGGCAGATGGGATATGGAAAGCAAACAGGATGGACAAGCAAACCCCAAATTCACCAACGCGACGCGAACTGATGACCGTAAGAGTTCGGTCTTTTATCTTGTTTTTTTATTTTTGGTGATAAAACAGTATAACAGAGCGATTACGCGAGCTGTTGGGAATCCAACGCCCCCAGGAGACTGTCCCAATCCCGAACTAGATCTTTCCCAGCCAGTACAAGCCGCAGACCATTTACCGGCCACCCGATCAGTTCGCTCTGTTAAGGATATTGTAGTCCGCTTTATCGGAGACCGGAGTGATCCTCACTAGAGAACGACTAGCCTAGAAGCAGTAGTCTGAAGAAGGGTCGGATATGGCTCTACCTAAGGTACGGGTCACTCTCTCGCCCAATCAAACCATACAATGTGGGGGTTATTATCCTAATACAAGAATTTTTTGGTGAAGTGAATTTTAAGTCCAATTTGCTTTAGCAGTCCCAATTTTATGATTTTTCTTTTTTAGGTATTTTTCAAATAAAAGCAACACCTAACAAATTTTTGGTTCTCCTGATTTTATTAGGTCCAGAAATCGGGGGGAGAAGACGAAAAAGCCGATGCACGGTCAAACACGATGATGCATGTAGAGTAAGAGATGCGTACCTGACTCCAGCAGTCTACATGCAGGGTGATCCACGCATAAAAGTAAAGACAGAAACAAAACTACATATATGATGTACGAGGAAAACGGCCTTAGACGAAGCACTTTCTACACGTGGAGAACAGTAGCTAACGGGTCAACTGGAGGGGTCGGGGTCCGATCTCTGATGCCGATCGGTGTCCGCCACAACGGATCTTGCCAGTGTTGTATACGATCTCTAGCGGCATGTGACCTCTCGAGTGACTAGGTTAGCTTTTTCTTTATTAATTAATTAATTAGGTCCAATTAGAAGGTCTTTAGGAACATGCAATCTAATTAGGCTGGGGTCCTAATCAATTATGTCACAGTCAATAAAAATCCTACGACTAAGGCTTAATCCTCAGAAATCAAATAAGCAGTAAAAGGTGATAAAACTCAAAACCGACGAAAAAACGCATTGAGGTCCCCCGAGCACACGTTGGTCGATGAAACAGACCTCGATATCACCAAAGTCTCTGAGTCCAAGTTCCTGTATTATTACAATAAAATGGTTCTTCTGAAAATAAACTAAATTACTCTACGCTACACTACGGTATCTGCGGCTATTTACGGCTCCCACACTCCTGCTCGCCTCCTCACGCTCTCCTGCGGCTCTATGCAGAAAGGAGCCACCTCTGAATCCCACAGTTGCGTCGGCTTTTTGAGAAAACCCGTCTCGGTCCTCGGGCCCCTCGCAAGAAAACAAACAGAGGTGTATCAGACCAGGTTATTATAAAAATATGCAAATAAAGATAAAAGAAAATATATGCAAAAATAAAAACAAAAATAAAACGAAATAAAAACAAATACAAAACAAACAAACAAAAATAAAAGAAAAGAAAATGAAAAAGAAATCAAAGAGAAAATAAAAAGAAATCGAAAAGCTGCAGAAAAAGCTGTGAAGCTCAAAACCGAACAAAAAGAAAAGGAAAACGAAAAAGACTACTAAGCCGTGCTCCCCGGCAACGGCGCCATTATGATGAGTCGAAAATCCGAGAGACTAAGGGAGATAAATATCACTGGTTGTGACGACCTCAATCCCTAGAATCAGACTCGACAAGAAGATAAGACCACCAAATGAATCAAAAAGTCACGAAAATTGAACAGCGGTCTTCGCTATTTATTTAACCTGGTATAGCGATCAGGGTCGGATACAAGGAGCACGGATTGGCCAAATGGCCTACAAAGTAGTCAGATAATAAAAGAAAATAAAATAAAATAAGGAAAATATTTTTGGTGGATTTTTTAGATTTTTTTGTGATTTTATATTATGAAGAAAATAAGGAAAAAGGCAAAAAGAGCACAATCAATGAATTATTAAACATCACAAAACAACTCCAAAAATTGCAATAAAAATATTATTGAGTTTTATGAATTTTTTAAGTCTTTTTGGTAATTTTCTTAGATTTTTATATTTTTGTTGATTTTATAAAAATAGAAAAAGGCAAAAATAAAGAACTAATGTGCAGCCAGATTTGAAAGGTTATTTAAAAATAGAAAAATAACCTATAAAAATCTGGAGACCATTTTATATCAAACTATAAATAAAAACTAAGCTACAGGAAGAGAAATTGCATTTTTTGAATTTTTTAGGATTTTTAATGATTTTTATAAGGTTTTTAGGGTTTTTTAATTTTTAGGTGTTTTATAAATCCGAAAAGAGCAAAAATTGGATTGAAGCAAGCAAACACTAAAACAAACAGTACCTAATTTTTTAGAATTTTTGGATGATTTTTTATATTTTTAGTTGATTTTATAATCCAAATAATGGCAAAAAGAGAGGTTTTTTAATTTTTAAAATAGAAAAACAACTCAAAAATTTCCCAAAAATTAGTGAAATTTTTACATAGTGGTAGGGGACACGTGTCCAAATTTTACTAAATTTGGAGTTAATTTGGTATTTTATTCAACCAGTAAACAAGCCACAGCACACAGGGACCTAATCACAAGAAAAATAAATTTCAGGGGCTAAACGGAAACACGTGCAGAAACTACAAGGCCAAAGTTGCAAAAATCCCCGAAGGGCACAAGCTAGGCACGTGGTTCACAATCAGAGGGACTAAACTGACATTCTTATTTATAAAGATTCAAATCATAACATCTAGAATCCCAAACCCCTTACATGCAATTTACCCAAAAACTCACGTGTCGAAGCATGTGTTCCACACACACAGGGACTAAATCGCAAATACGAGAAAGTATAAGGTCTACAAGCAATTTTTCAAAAATAAAAACAACTACACTTAATATTTACAGGACTAAACTATAAATGCTAAAGAGAGAATGGGCCTAAGTGATGTTTACCCCTTTATTAAGATCTGACGGCTGATGGGCGTCCTCTCCAGATCTAACGGTCATGACGCGTGGACACATCTTCGCGATGGACGTCTCGGATCTGATCCTCATATGGATCGACGGTCGAGAGCCACCCACAGAAGGAGGGCTGAGATCTAATATGGCGCGAGGGGGGGCTCGATCGATGGTAATGGAGGCTCCTGGAAGAACAACTAACCGGGGAGGTTCGTTGGGCTATCGTGCGCGCCATGGACCTCCTCCGGTGCTGCTGAGGTGGGGAAATCGACGCTCGTGGTCTTCCGCAGCTGTTAGGGTACTCTGATGGGGCTGGGAGCCACCGAGGTGCTCCGGCGACGTCGGGGACCCGGGACTCTTGTTCCTAGGTACTTGAACCTCTAGATGAGGCTCTTAAGCATGGAAACCTGCACAGGAAGCAAGAGGGGTCGAGGGAAAACTGCCTCGACCCATTAGCAGGCGAAATGGGTGCGCGGGTGAGTCGGGGCATGGTCCTCCGGCGAGCGGCAGTGGAGGAGGACCTAAGTCCTGGTTCCGGGGCGAACTAGGATGATCGGAGGGGCGAAGAATGTACGGAGAAGTCTCGTGGAGATGATGCGATAGTCGGATGATCGAAAGGATAGTCGGAGCGGTGTGGATTCGCCGGCGGCGCAAAACCTAAAGATCAGAATGGAAGCGAAGCTACTGTCTAACTAGGGTACATGATGATCGGAAGCGTCTAGGCTGGAGGTCAGCTACCTCCTAGGATCCTCTCCTCAATGGAGCGATGCCTCCAGAGGCTCGAGCTCGCCGATGGCGGAGCGCGGTGGCGATGACCACCAGAGCTGGGGCTAGGGCGCCTCTTTCCTCGCTGCAACACCTCCTAGGGCTTGCTGTCACTCAAGGCAAGAAGGTGGAGGTCCTGGGAGTCGAAGACGATGGCTGAAGGTGCGTGAAATTACGGCTGGAGGTGACGCTGTATAGGAGTCAAGGTCTGGGAAGATGGGAGTCGGGCACGCAACTTGGATCCCTAAGAAGAAGCTCGGGCGTGAATCTCGGATGTATGCTTGACAATCGGAGCTCGAGGTTTAAGGAAATGGGAGGCAGATCAAAGTGCGAAAAATCGGCGAAAACGGGTCGGTGCAAGGATCCATGGAAATGTGGTCCTGGGGGGAGAGTTGACCGGGGGTCAACATCCCCCGTGGACCAATGAGAATTCAGCAATTATTAATTATTTGTAAATTAAATAAAAAATAGTAAATGATTTTATTTTAAAATACTTTCAAAATAAAATATGTTTATTTTTTTTAAAGAATTTTTTAGTGATTTTTATTTATTTTTTTGAAAAATAAAGTATGTATATCCATTGTATAATATTATGTACAGGTATAAATACCTATGTATTTTTTATTTTTATTTTTATTATTTTTATTTTTGTACAATTATACCAATTTTATATTTTAATTATCTATGCCATAAATTTTGGGATATAAAAATTTTTTATTTGGTTTTTATTAATTATTTACAAGGGTAAAATAAATAGTTCTTTTACTCTTATATACATGGTATATGTACACAAAGGAGAGAGAAATTTTTTATTTTTATTTTTATTTTATTTTTCTCATTTTTATTTTATTTTTATAAATATATAAAAAATAAGAGAAATACATAAATATTTTTATTTTATGAAAATAATGTATATACACTAAGAGGGGGATTTTGTGCAAGGTTGAGTTACCATATCTCTCTCTATTTATTTTATTTTGCGGTCAGGCCCATATTGGGCCCTCCCTTGGGTTCAGGTCACTCAATATTTATTCTAAATATTTCCTTCTTTTTTTATTTCTTTATTCTTTTATTTTTGCACAAAAACATGCTAATTATTGCTATTTACACAATGCATGCTATTTGGTAATTTATTCTATATACAAACATATACATGGTGTTTTGCAAAGATTTTTAGCTAAAATAAAAGAATAAAGAGTGATGAATGAGGATTCATCACCCCCCTCAACATTGTTGCCCTCGTACGTATGCACCAGCCGCCCGCGGCCCTCCAACAGTGGCGCGTCCACTTCCTCGCGCATGGTCCAAGTCGTGCCCACTCGTACCCTTCCAACCCGCAACGCTCATCACTGCTGGTGGCTGAGCCTTAGTCGTGGGTTGGGAACCCACATTTCCAACAAAGACATTTCTATCTCTTAACAAATTGCAAAAAGTACCCTGAAGGTATAAGTAATTAAAGAAGTGACCTTAGGCACAACTTTATTTTGTTGAACTTTTATTTCAATATTGCAAAGAGAAGCTTGTATTTGAGAATTGCTTTGGACGTCATTTTATTATCAAATTGCAATTTCAAAAATAGAATTTTATATGCAATTTAATTCTCTACATTTCTTAATCTAATTTGTATTTTTCTGATTTGTGGTTGATTTATGAAAAATCTATGAGTGGAAATTAGTGCTATTTTACCCATTTGGCTTCTACATTTTTTTTGCAAACTCAACCGTTGATCAAAAAATTACTAAAAAATCATATGTTGTAGAATTAATTTTGTTGGATTTTATATCAAAATTTTGTTGCAATTGGAAGCTCAATGTGTTCTAAATAAATTGTTGAGTGGAATTAGTAATTGATTTTTAATTAGATTCACACAAAATATTCCTCTACAAACTCAAGTCTCCTAGATTGCCTATTAAAATATATTTTTGGGATAATTTAGTTTGATGTGAATTTACATTTGGATTTATTAGAAATTATTTACTTGGATTAACTCTATTTCGTTAGAAAAGTTACAAAAAATCATATATTGTCAAAAAATCCAAAAATATAGTGTAGATTCATTTCATCATATTTGAGTTCCTGACCAAGTTTTATAATTTTTGCATTTTGTTTGCTCAAAAAATTGCATAAAATCTTTAAAAAGAGTACATTTTCATTGTTGTATTTTAACCCTAAAAATTCCATAAAAATATGCTTTGTGCATATCATTGAAGTAGGATAATAGAAAAAAATACCATTTGTCTAATTTTATTTGATTTTGAAATACAACTTAGTTGGGCTAAGTTGCATATTTTCCTTAAGAATCAAGTTCATTCACATTTTGCATTTGCACTCTTATTGCATAAAAATGCAAAAAAAATATTCTTTGAAAATCATGCATTAATTGATTTAATTTGGTCCCTAAGTTGTTCCTTTGCCTCCTTAAGTCGACTCTGGAGCTTGCCCATGTTGAAAATACATTGAACCAGACATTGTTTATTTGATTGAATCATTTATTTATGTGGTTATTTTTTATTGATCCCGATTGCCCGACTACAATATTTAAACAACAAATCTAATTAGGTTGATTTTCAAATCATCTTGATGGTATTTTTACATGTTTATCATTCAAATTAAGAAGCCTAAACTAAACCAGCAAACTACACAATTTTATTTTGTGCGATTCTGAGTTTGATAGCCCAAGATATGTAATATTTTGTGGACTAGGATTGGAGAATGATATGATTATCTTAATGGTATTTTTTCATGTTTATTATTCGAAATAAACCATGGAAATATGTGATATACAGTGATTAAGTTAATGTTAATGTTAAGATATTATTTTAAGTATAAAGTTAATGTTAAGTTGATATCTTATTTTAACTTTATCTGATATTTCTCTAATTACTGAGTTTTAAGGTGTTCCTTATTAAAGATCCATTCTTTAAGAAGTCTATGTGTATTGTGTCTTTTATCTTGGTCATATCAATGGATGTTTGTTCTTCATCTTCTTCATTTTCAATAACATTTTCTTCATTGTTTAATTCTTGTGGATTTTCGTTGAATCTTATGTGCATTGATTATTCCACAACTAGTGTGTTAAAAATCCTATAAACTAAGGTTTGAGTAACCAATGAATATGCATTCTTTTTTTTGCATCAAAATTATCTAAGTTATCTTTTATGTTTATTGTAAAACATTTACTTCCAAACACTTTAAGGTGGTTTATCTTGGGAATTTAACCCTTTTAAAATTCAAAACTTGTCTTTTTAAGGATTAGTCATATTAATACTCTATTTGGTACATATCCGGCAGTAGTAGTAGCTTCTATCCAAAAGTATTTAGGTAGACTAGATTCTATTAATAAAGTTCTAGCATATTCTTCTAAAGTTCTATTCTTTATTTCTACAACTCCATTTTGTTGAGGTGCTCTTGGAAAAGAATATCCGTGTCTTATTCCATATTTTTCTACAAAACTTAGTGAATTGTCCATTTTCAAACTCTCCTCCTTGATTTGTGTGAATTTTAAGGATTTATTTATTATTTTCTTTTTGAACAAATTTTAAAAAGTTTATAAAAGATTCTATTATTTGATCTTTTATTTTTAGGAAGATGGTCCAAGTGAACCTAAAGTAGTCCTCTTCTATTACAAAGACAGTATCTACATGCACTAAGGCTTTCTGCTCTTCTTCTTCTTCCAAATAGATCTAAATGAAGTAGTTCTAAGGGTCTAGATGTTGGAACTACGTTTTTGCTTTTGAATGAGCTCCTGTGAAGTTTTCCTAGTCAGCAAGCATCACATGATCTTTTAGGATTTATCCTATTGATATGCATTCCACTTACTAAGTTATTCTTAATCAACTTATTTAAGTACTCATGGTGTAAGTGACCTAGTCTTCTATGGCAAAGATTAATCTCATTAGTATTAGCAACTAAGAAATCATAAGAATTATCTTTGTTAAACTCAACAACATAAATATTTTTAAATCTTTTTTTCCAATTAAAAAAGGTTCATTACTAGATCCATTTAGAATTTTAAAGCAGACTAGTGAAAACAAAACATTAAAACCTTTATCACAAACTTGGCTTACACTAAATAAGTTATGCTTTAAACCATTAACTAAAGAGATACTATTAAAATTAGCTTTACCCTTACAACTGAACCAATACCTATGATACGACCCTCGTGGTTGTTCTCAAACGTGACTGAACCCCCTTCTTTGCATTCCAGGATGGTAAACAGTTTCTTGTCATATACTTGGAACATCCTGAATCCATGATTCATTGGCTTCCTCCATCTTTTTCCTGCCATAATTGAGGTTGGCATCACTCTTGATCCAATTAACTTTGAAGTTGTTATTCCAGTTTGAGTGTGTACATCTATTTCTTGTGATCTACATTATCTCCATCTACAAAATAAGTTTTAAGAAGATCTTTCAGTGCCCATCTTTTGGGTCCATGGGAGTTAGATTTTTTCTCTCCTATTTGACTAAGCAATTTGTAATGAGATACAGAATTACCAGTAAATCCTACACTATTTTTATCATGAGGGTCTCTTTTATAACCAATTAGTCTATCTAAGTTCTCTTTTCCTTTAGCAAACATAACAAGATCATTTACAATATTATCATTGTTTAATTAGGAATATAATTTCTTTTTCAAGAAAGGAAATATTCTCTTTTAAGCAAGATGATTCTTCAATAAAAGATTGCTTTTTCAAGAACTAACTTATTTGTCTTCTTTACTATTTTTTAATTTTCTAATTTAGACTTCTCTACTTCTGCAAAGACTTCATGAAAAGCATCTAAAAGTTTAGCATAAGTTTCTTGAGTTGCCTCATCTTCTAGAGCCATCAATCCGAGGCATGATGCTTCCTCTTCGCCTAAGTATGAGTCGAAGTCGCTTGAATCCGAGTCACTCCATGTGGCTTGTAATTCTCTTTTTTTACGAACCTTCTTGAACTTCGTGTTGGATCGCTCCTTCTTGTTTTCCTTTTGTTTCTTCAGTAGTAGGGTGTCTCTTCATAGATGTTCCTTTTTCTTGCACTCATAGCATGTGGGTGCATCTTCATCGTCTTCTTTTTTTGAATTGAAGCTTCTTTTGTTGCCCATAAATTTCTTGAACCTTCTAACAAGTAGGAAAATTTTTCTATCAATTATCTCTTCATTAGATGGGTCTGGGTTACTGTTTAACCCACTAGGAGAAGAGCAAGATGATCGTACGCTCCATACAAGGCTAAAGCGCACTCGCTGCGATGACCTCTCACTAAGCCCAAGCGACTTAGCAACAATTAACCACACAATAGTATGAATCAATGCAAACTGAGGTGTGGATAAAAATTTATTATAACCCTAAAAACAAGTGTGTATAGTGACATGCAGAGTAGGGTGTCGAATATATTAAGGAAAGTTGGTGTAGCGGGTATATTATTTACAAATAAATAATGAATTAATAATATAGGTATATTTTGTACAATATTTACTTAATGAATTGTTAATTAACTCGTATTTTTGTGGGCTTTATTTTAAAAAAAATAATTCTTTTTATATTCAAGTATATAATTTATATTTATTATTTTCAAAAATTTATAAATTTGATTTTATTCTAATAACTTTTTATTTTTTATTTCTTTTTCTTTTAGATATATAATAAATGTATATATACAACTATATACACGCAATATGTATAATACAAGTAATATATAATAATAAATAATAAATATATAAAAACAAGGAAAAATACTTGAAGAAAAGTCTTTTTATTATTATATTATTATATATTCCTTTTTTTAAGATTTCAAAAATATTTATATAATATGTATAATAGTAATACGTATATATAATTAAATATAGGTATATAATGCAATATAGGATAATGTAATCATAAATATAGCTAAAATTAATCAAAAATTGCACAATAAAATATTTTTGAATTTTTGATATTCTTCTAATATTTTTATGATTTTTTGGAGATTTTTACTAATTTTTAGATATTTTTAAATTCTAAAATAGTCAAAAACAATGACTAATTAAATAGACAAGATTGTTTCGAGATTTAAAAATACTAAATAAGGTCGAAAATTCTTAAAGATAATTAAATACTTGAAAATATATATAAATAAAATATAAAATAGAAATGAATATTTTGGTATTTTTGAAGATTTTTTTATAATTTTTATGAGGATATTGGAGCTTTTAATTTTTTATGATTTTCTTTTTCTATTTTTAGGGATTTTTGGTCTGGAAGTGCTGAATATAATAATAAGCAACTACTTTTTTCGGAATTTTTAGAGAGGTTTATTATTTTTATGGTATATTACTGTTTAGATACTAAACAAATATATATTGTTTGATTTTTGATAAATAATAAAATGCCTCAAAATGCAAAATAAAAAATGAGGTGTGAGAGAGTATCATTGCAGATATCTACATTAATTTTTGTAAACTAAAAACCAAAAAGGAGCTATTTGTAATAAAAAGAAACATAAAAACAAAATACAACAGAGGCAGGGTCCTTTTTGAAATTAAAAATAAATTAAAATGCATTTAATAACAAAGATATAAAATCCAGGGGTAGGTATGCAAAATTTTTATATATATCTATATTACATGTGCCTGGTAGGGGTATAAATGTAATTTACAATTCATTGAGGTCCATACTTGCAAAATTTCCATAAAATATTACACTGGATGTACATTTTATTGGAATAAATATAAATCAAAAAATCGGAAGGGCATTTGTGCAAAAATCACTCACCTCGCATGGGGGGCCATGTGAGGTGAGCTGGCAAGGACCAAAAAACAATATCAAAAGTATGAGGGTTCACTTGTAATTTTTATAAAAATTTTACAACTACAAATGAAAATTTAAATATTAATATAAAATGCAGGGTCTTATCAGATGTTGACCCCAACATGCGCGCGGATAGACGGTCAGGAGTACAGCACGTAGGCGCATTTAAAAGGATCAGGCGGCTGAGGCGAGGCACCATTTCACTTGAGATCAACGGGCCGAATTAGATCTGGGAAGTGTGCGGTATCCGACGGCTCTAAAGGTATAATCAAGAACATGGAAGAACACTTCCATGTCCTCACTTCAATCGTGCATATCTCCTCGCTTCGTCCACTTGAGGCTTCGTTGTTCGACTCCTGAGCTTCTTGGAAGCATTCCGTGACGTCTGGTACCGGTAAGAAGGTATGGGCCTCATTGAGTAGAGACATGGATCTCAATGAAGGTCGGGGCACTTAAGGGCCTACTCCTACTCCAGAATCTACCCTCCTTGGGTCTTTGGCGTGATGTACCTACAGAAGAAGGCCGGGGTTTTGAGGCGACTTGCCTTGATCCAAATTGAAGTTGTTGCACATAGAAATGGGGGTGAACAGAGGAGCTCCGACGAAAGACAGAGGATGAGCTCCAATTCGTTGATCTTGGAAGGATCAGGTTGGATCGAGGGGTGGATTCGATGCAGAATATGATGAGGAGCGAGATGAGCGTGGAATGGGGGGTATGAACGATCGGGAACACAGCAAAACGTGGTCGGAGAAGGGAACTCCGATGATTGAAGATAATTAAATCTAAGCTAAACCAGGATGCAATTAGAGAAACCTAATCTACGATTACGCTGAGAAATGAAAAGGCGACATGGAAAGCTAAGAAATACAGCTCGCACCAGGGTATTCCATGCAACAGGGACCCTCGCCGGAGCTGCGAAGCTTCAGCAGTGGTGGACCACCTCTCCTCCTCCTTTCTCCTCGCTAATACCTCGAGGGCACTCCTGCTATCACCAGGAAGCACGCATGCACATAGGATTGGAGTTACATGGCTCATAGAGGGATCAAATCGGGCAAGGAGGAAGTTGGGTTTTATTTATAGACAAGATGATAGGCGAAGATGCGGATCAAAAGGAGTCCGATTCGAAGCAGATTGATGGGATATAAAGATCCTACATAAATCGCGGAGATCCCATCAATATTTTTTGTTCAATGCTCAAGGTAAATTGATCGTTAGGATCTTTAGGAAAATGGCGAAAAGTTGAGTCCTCGAGGCAGGTGTCAGAGTAGAAAAGGTTGAGGGGCAGTTGACTCAGGTCAACAAATGAAACGATATGGTTGGTCCACATGGACCAACAAGATAAATGCAAAGTAAAAATATTATGTAAAATTATTAATAATGAATTAATTAATTTTAGGTTATAAAATAAAAAAAGTTCGTTATTGTGTGTACCATTTAATTCCTATTTTTATTTATTTTTATGAGGTTATATATTATGATTTAATAATTGCATGTATAAACATAGGTATATTTACCTATATATTTTACATTTTATTTTTATATTGTATTTTACATTTTATTATTATATATATTATATTTATAACTTGTTTAAATATACATAAATATATTGTTATTGTATTTTTCTGATATGGTATGTACACTTGATTAATTATAGCCTTTATTATATAGGTATATATATAGGTAATTCATCTATGTATTATTATACATATTTATTTTAATTTATTTTTAATTGTTTTATTCTATTTGTATTATGTACATGTACTATAAATAATATTTAAAATTATAAAAATACAAAATTGTGAAAATTTTAAAGAATAAATAAAATGAATATTTTATTCAGGTATATTATACAATAGGGGTCCAAAATCTGACTTTTGCATCTTAACTCCAAATTAAGTAAAACATCCTTCATTAAATAGCTAATTAAAAGTTATATACAATTAAAGGTAATTTTGATGAATTTTGAGTTCATATGGAGAAGATATGGGTATGGAAAGTTTGGATTTTAGGTTCTTATTCTGGTGTATAATGTACATTGTGTATTATTTTTATGTGAAATCAATTTTATATTTTTTTATATTTTTATCTACAACTTTCATGTACAAAGTGTATTGATTTAAGCTATAAGTAATAAAGAATAAAATAGGTCTCAAAATGAGTTATTGAAGAATAAAAATTAGTGTTTTAATTGTGTTTATGGGCCCTTATCTCTCCCTACTTTATTCTTTGTCAATCCAGTCATCATGATGCCTGGGTTTCAGGGTTTAGGGTCATAAAATACCTTTGGCTTTTTATTTCTTTTTTTTCTTCCTTTATTCTCTTATTTTAGCTTTAAATGCAATACTTTATGTAATAAATACAGAATAAATAGTGAATGTTATTTTGTAGAAAATAATGTTATTTTCATGCATTTAAATAGGGATTAAGGCTAAAATGAAAGAATAAAGGTGATGAAATGGAGATTCATCAGTTGTTGACCTTGAAAGCTAGAAACTTTTTCTTAGCTTCTTCGATCGGCTTCGTTGTTTTCTTCTTGACTTCATAGGCTATCGGATTTCCTATGAGGTCGTCCATCTCGATATCTTCTACAACATCCGCTTCTCTATCATATTCACCTTTTGTTACCATGCACCTGAGAGTGAACCAATGACTTCCTTTATAGCTCTCCTTTGATGAAGTGCTTTCCCAGAGCTTAGAAGTTGTTTGCGATGGCGGTGAACCTCATATACATCTCTTTTATGGATTCTCCTTCTTCATCTTGAAATTGTCGTACTCTCTGGTAAGCATTGTAACTTCAGATCTCTTGACTTTGCGTGCACCTTCATGTGTAACTTGGAGTATCTTCCATATCTCATGAGTTGTCTTAGATTGAGAAGTGTGATTTTACTCATCTGTGGAAAGAACACAATACAACACATTCATAGATTTTGCATTTCTCTCTAGATCTTTGATCTCTGCATCGATGAACTTCCTACACCTTTTTTCGGATTGGCTTTACGAAAGGTCATTGTCGTGGATGTCCACATCTTGTAGTCTATCGACTACATGTAGATCTATATATGATTTGCCCAGTAAGGATAATTTGTATCGTCGAAATAAAGTGGTTTAGTAATAGAGTAAGTAGACCTTCTTAAGCTGATGGATATGTTTTCTTGTGCCATTGAGGATGTACAAGTAAATAGTTACGCCTACAAAACTAAACCCGTTCTGATACCAAATGTGAGTCCGACGCAAGAGGAGGGTGAATTGTGCAATATATAATTATCCAATAACAATATCAAAATAAAAAAAATTCACAAATCACAGATATAGAAGAATATTAAACCACAAATTGGAAAGCGATTTTTACGTGGAAACCAAGCAAGTGAAAACCATGACACAAAACCATATTATAGAATTTCCCCTTTGCTCTCTCGGTGAAACATGTTTCCATTATTCTAGTACTATTTTAAGCTGAGGGTAGCACAACCTCTCGCACAATGCGTACCCTTCCTTGAACAACTCTCAAAGGAAGTTTTTATCTCTCTCCCAAAGAAAGAAATCCATAACTCAGATACCTATATTGAAAAATACTAAATAGAATATAGTTAAGCAATGAAACTTGAATTCACAAAATTACAGACTTTAAGCGTAGAATATACTCACGAATGATGATGAAGATTGATGTAGAGAGCAGAGAGCACAAACAACTTCAGTAGCTAGATAGTTTTGGATTGAAGAGATCTTGAGAGCATAAAAATGTTGTAAGAACTTGAAAATTGCATAAAATGATCACTTTTCTTTTGAGATTAGAGGATGTTTCTCTTAGTTGTGTGTCTCAAACAATGATCGATAGCATCCCTTATATAGGGTTGCCTTCAAAAGAGTTGTTGGTGTCCAAAAATAGAAATTTTAATGTTTTGATTTCCAAAATCCATGAAAAGCTCGATCATAGAAACAAGTTGATCGATCATGGGTGATCGATCAAGTCACAAAAGTGATTGATCAGACTTGACCGTTGGCTTGAAATTCAAAAGGTGATTGATCGTGGTCAAGAGTATGGTCGATCAGGGTTGATCGAGCATGAAAAGCAAAATGGCCGATCAAGGGTGATCGATCATGGGTGCCAAGGTGATTGATTATGTGACCAAAAATCAATTTTATGAAATTAATTATTATGGCTTAAGTTTTCTTGTTGATCAAGAACATGCAAAAACTATAAGATTGCTTTTCGCATAAAAAAAACTATGTAATGTATCACATCAACATCCGAAGTCTTCAAAACTTGAGCTTTTGAAATAGAGTCTTTCTTTGATTCTTTCATTAATTTGATTTTGAATCTTGATCCTTCAAGCAGAATCTTTCAGAGTCACTTTTAGGCTTCGAGACAGCTTCTAATTTTCTACATTTTTCATCGAAGAGCTTCTGCGCGCGTCTGCTTGAAAAGTTAACCAAGTTACAAAATAAATATGCAACTGAGTTATTAGCAAAATCTGTGTTACTAACACATATTATATATTAATATATTAATACTGTAATATTCACATATTAATCTATTTTTTGGATTTTTAATAGTTAAGAAAAGGTAGAAATAAAATAGGAATGTATGGTATGCATAGGTGGTCAAGAGTGATTCTTTTTATATGTTTTGATGTGTTTCATGTTTTTTGGATTTTACTTCTTTTGCAGTTAGTTATGCAAAATAAAAAAAGAAAAAGAAATAAGTGATAAGAGGGAGTTTTGTACATGAAAAATTGAAATTTCCGAATGTATAGTTGCACTATATACAATAATAACCCAAAATTCAAGCTTCACATATGAACTCCAATTCCTTTAAAATTTGTCTTACTTTATAGATAACTGTACGTACATTAAGTCCAAGGTGAGTAACTTGTTGTGTGATTTGTATGAGTGAAAAATTGAGATTTTAAATGCAGACATACTGCAATTTGAGTTTGTGTTTATTTATCGTATATTTAGATTAAATTTTTTTTGGTATATTTCAAGTATTTAGGTTAGTGGTATGTATATTAAGATGTTTCATGTTAATCAAAAGTAGCATGAAATTTATTAAAAATGAGTGAAGTTCATGAGTATACATATTTTTTTCTTTGATTTTTTTCTTTTATTGACCTGGTCATGATGCTCAAATCTTTAGATGAAGCGAAATAAACGGGCTTTTAGTCCATTCATTTGTTATTCTCGGTCAATCACTACATGATACACCCTTCTTGATTTTTAGAATTTGTTAATTTTTAAGATATTTTTTGTGTTTTTTAATGTTAACTATGAAATACTAACAATACATGCACAAATGACAAAAATCACAAATTAAATGCAATTGCATGTGTTTGTTTGTGGCAAGTGGATAACACATAGAAAGACAAGGAATCCAAGATAAAGCAACAGGACAGAGTCTATATTCAAAAAAGCTAAAGTAATGTTGACACTACTATCATAAGTTGATTGCGTATTTGCCAACAATTTATTGCATCTTTCTTTCCAAGAAAATCAGATCACATCACGATCTTCAATAATCTATGTACTTCCAAAACAAGAGTTGAGAATATCGTTAGTTAAGTTTTGTTGAACCCCAAACAATGCATGTCTCGTCTAATCGATGACACATTTAATAATGGAATCATAGTCCATTAGGTAGTAATATAAGGTTAACTCCAAGATGATATAGAGAACAACGACTGGCAATATGCTAGCCACGGGCCCACGTCTTTGCAAGTTGAGTTGAGTAAATAATTTATGGTTTATATAATTTGTGTCTGTAACGCTCCGCCTCAGCGGGAGCGTATCTCAACGTCCATTCACAAGTATTACCAACAACAATTATATACAACCTGCATGATAAAACATTCATACAAAAAAATGATAAAAGAAAATTTTCATTACTATATAAAATGTCCACAACTTAAGATAACAAGAATAGTCCAACTCTTATTATTACATCATCATTAGAGAAGATGGAGAAATAATAAAAGTAAACTACCCAACTAGGTAACGACCTCAAAAATGGTTCTCAGCTGCGCTGCCAAAAACCCTCGCCTCGGTCTCCTGCTCAAGACTTCCTGTTAGATTTCCAAGAGGGGTAACTTGTGAGTCAAATGAATCATTACGTATATAACAATAATTTATAAATAAAAAATTCTAGGTAGGCAATGCAAATGAAGTAACTAAATAGGTAGAAAAAAGTATATATTTAAAAGACTCAAAAAGGATGCCTCTAATAATATTCCAAACCTCAAGTAGAATTTATGACACTTACATGATTATCCACTTTGACTTTATAACACTCCACACAATTAATCCATTTCTTTCTATTCTTTTATTCGTAGCTTTGTTTAGTTATTAATTAATTCTGGGCTCACCCATTGAAGGAGAAAATCTATGCTAGGAATGAAACATGCATCGCTTCATTGAGAGTGCAAACTAAGACCTGTACGCAAGCGTGATCCTTCAGCTAGTCTGGTTGGTAGTACTCTGACACTCGAGACACGATGCATATAGCCCAAGGAACCATGATTCTGTTAACCGAGTCTGTCGGGGGAGTCTTGCTAGCCCCAAAACCAATAGTCACAAAACAGGTCTGCATGGTATGACGCACGTGTGCATCCACCCAAACTCTCCGGAGTACCTACCACCACCCCACTCTATAATGCCCCTCGAGTGGGGGTGACTCACTGTCGGCTCAGCTGGACCACAAGAGTGTGCACTCACATTGTAGTATTTATCTTCTTGTACCTCAAAAGTATAGATTGTTATGATGGTGAAATTGGGATTTAACAAGGAATTTCATCAATCTTTAACCGTCCCATACAATATTCTTGTTGCACAACTCAATCGTTTGGCAAATTGCTATTCATTTTGAGGCATGTTAACTAGTGTATGATATAAGATACAACAAATTAGATTTCTCCCAATTTCCGGTTGGTATAAGAGAGACTCGAGCACTTAGATTGATACCTCTCACTGAATCATATATGTGAATCTTGAAAAAAAAACAATTTATCCAGCGTTATTATTCATGGCATAGGAATCGTGTCCCACATGACACTGATACATGCATTAGTTATGTAATTCAGTAAATCCAACCATTACTAGTAACTAATAGACTTTCTAACTTTACCAACATTTCTTTAACTCCAAAAAAAGATCGTCATTAGAAAAGGTAACATCTCATAATATCTAATCTCGTCTCATGATATCATAGCATATTCAAAAAGAATAAACAACATATACATAAGAAGGGATAATGAACATCCGATCAAAAATATCATCTACAAGGTGAAATCCCATAATACCACATTCGTTAGGAGTTGGTCCAACATTTAAAGGCATAACATATTCAGTAATATATCCCACTTGCATTAAACGATACTTTAACATTTAATATTTAATTTGACACAACATGTAGCTTCAAGCAATATCAATTAGGTCAATAGAAACTATACCCATAAGTTTCTACAACTAAAGAACATTCATGTATGTGTTAACTACTACATGTAGTACCAACTATTGTTTAGTCATATTCTTCAAACTTCTTTGTTAGGACTAAAGGTTATATGCTCTTGTAATCACCGTTTAAAAAAATCCATATTTAATGACATAAGATTTCTTGGATGACTAACGATTATTTATAGGGCATGATAATCATGGATGTTATTTTGTGAGTGCATTAAACTTGCTTTCCAAAACCGTCCAGTAAATTGTAGGGCCATTACTACCATCTTTATGTATAAAAGATTACAAAACGGATTGCATTCATGCCAGGACATTCCTTTGGTAAACTTTCCATAACTGACTAGTTAAAACTGATATGGAAAGAATCCGGACAATGCAGGAAAATAATTCACGAATTGAGAAAATCCAATATAAACTACATTTATGTCAATGGCCTTTCAACCATTGTCGACCATAATCCACAGCATGGGGATATGGTCGACACAAGTATTTTCTAAGACATGGTATCGATGGCACCATCTAATATCACAAGCCTTTAAAAAAAATCAACCGAAAATTTTGACTTCAATATATTACAGCAATGGATTAAAATTGATCATGGACGTGATATTAATACATAGTTTTACATCTCCTAAATTAATCTGGGACCCTCTTCTTGATGTAAAACCTTGATCTCATCTCAGTACAAACTTTCTAACAAGCTGAAAAAGTTTAAGATGCGTAAGTGTTATTCATGTTATCAAAAAAATTAGCGAGTAATAGGGTGACTCGTACTAATTATCGCATGAAACCACAAGGAAGTAATTTCACAAAAGACATGCGATAAACCAACAACAAGAGTTGATCCGAGGAACAAATCAAAACCAAGCAATCATTCCCCTCAAAACCACATTCTCCAATATCGCAAGATACACGAAAGCAGAAGGAGAAGGGTGAAGATCCGTTGCCTACTCGCGAACCTTTTGATCCACACTCGATTAATGACCTGAATGCTGCAAAGCCTTCCCCTTGCGACGACGTTCTTCATCCTCTCCTTGCAACGAAGCTCCGGAATTTCATGCCTTGCCAACGAGAAGACCCTCTTCCTCTTGTCTCTCTAAGGGGGAAGAAAGAAGAAAATAAAATTTGGAGGGAGGCGCAAGAAGGAAAGGGATCAATGAGAACTTAAAGATAATTCAATGGGTGAAAAAGGAAGTAAGAGTGTCAAAATTAAGATAGAATATGCTCCAAAATATCTCCCCAGAGTGTAGATTAATTTAAAACTCATGGGTCCAAGATTGCATAAATGTCTCCGGTTATGGTTCAGTAAAAAGGGCATAACTTCCTCATACAAACTCGAATTCGTGCATTCTTAGTCTTGTTGGAAAGCTTCGATGACATTCTTCTTTTGAGTATGATATTGTGTATGTTTTAATATTTCAGAAAAAACTGAAAATTCCAGGGCATTACATCATAACAACCTTAAAACATTCTTGTCACTGAGACATAAGATGCATGGGATGTAACATAATAACCTTTAAAGGTTGAGCCCAATTGATTGACCGATAAAGACATAAGTATGATTTAGAGATTACCTTAAAAAAGATGTGGGTAGCCCGTTGCATATCTGCTTAGGCTCCCAAGTGGCCTCCTTAGAGTTATGTCGTTGTCAAAGGATCTTCACCAATGGTATCTCCTTATGCCTCAACTTTTTCATTGAGCGATCTACGATCCGGTCCAGTTCCTCGGGATAGCTTAGGTCTGTGTCCACATGAAGATCATCGTAGCTGATCACGTGCGATGGGCCATACACATGCTTCCTTAGGTTGGAAATGTGGAAGATGTTATGCACTCTCAACAAGTGAGGGGGAAGTACCGGCCTATAAGCAACATTGCCAATTCTGTCAAGAATCTCAAAAGGCCCAACAGACCATGGGGGTAACTTCTCCTTTACTCCAAACCGTTGCACTCCCTTGGTTGGAGATACTCTTAGGAAGACAAAATCTCTAACTTTGAAGCTAATATTGGTGCATCGTTTATCATTGTAGCTCTTTTGTCTACTCTGTGCAATCAGCAGCTTTTTCTGAACTGTCTTAATGGCCTTAGCAGATTCCTCTAAGTATTCCACCTTATGCAGCTGGTTATGACTGACCTCCTACCAACTCAAAGATGTAGTACATCATCTCCCATATAATGCCTCGAAAGGGGCCATGCCTATGCTGGCATGGTAACTATTATTGTACGAGAACTCTATTAACGATAAATAGTTCTTCCAAGACCCTTTCCACTCTAGCACACATGCTCGAAGAAGATCCTCTAATGTTTGTATAGTCCTCTCAGATTGTCCATCAGTGTGCGGATGATAAGCTGAAGTGAGGCACAATTGCACTTCCAAAAAATTTCATAAACTCACGCCAATAATTTGAGGTAAATCTTGGATCACGATCAGATATAATTTTCTTTGGTAGACCATGAAGCTTGACAATATCTTTGATAAAACCGTTACGAGTTTTACTGGAGTGCAAGCCATACTCACAGTTATGAAGTGCGCTAACTTCGTAAGTCTATCAACTACTACCCATATGGTATCATGACCGCTAGAAGTTTTAGGAAGCCCTGTAACGAAGTCCATAGATATGCCTTCCCACTTCCATTCGAGAATTGGAAGGGACTGCATAAGTCCAGGTGGCTTCTTATGCTCAGCCTTAATTTGTTGGCATGTCATACACCTTGCCACAAAATCAGCCACATCTCTTCTCATCTGCTTCCACCAGAAATTTATCTTTAAATCTTTATACATCTCGGTGCCAACATGATGTATCGATAATCGAGAGCTATGTACCCCACACATGATCTCATTTCTTAGTCCCATATCTGCCAGAACCACAAACAGATGCAATTTCGTAGCACACCATCTTCATATGAAAAGCCAACCAAGATCCTCGCAAGGACTTTTCCCTTGAGCCTCTGTAGACTCTCACCTGTAAGCTATCCTCGAATGATCCTCTCTACTAGCTCAGGATGAGAAGGGGACAGAATTATAACAGTCTTTCGACTACTCTGGAAGGGGTGCCAATCACAAAAAGATGCGAGAAGATCCCATGTCTTGAGCTGGGGATGAGATTCACTTGTGTGTGGCCTACGACTCAGTGCATATGCCACCACATTTACCTTGCCAGGATGATATGATATAGTGCATTTATAATCCTTCAAGAGCTCCATCCATCATCTTTGCCTCATATTTAGCTCTTTTGGATCAAACAACTGCTTAAGACTTTTATGATCTCTGAAGATCTCAAAAGCCATCCCCATATAGATAGTGCCTCGACATCTTGAGAGCAAAAACAATTGCTGCAAGCTCCATATCATGGATTGGATAATTTTTCTCGTGTGGTTTCAATTGACGAGATGCATATGCAACAACTTTGCCATGTTGCGTCAAAATGGCACCTGATCCATTCTTTGGCGCATCAGTGTATACTGTGAATCCGTCAGTTCCTGGTGGAATCACTAATTGGGAGTTGTAGTAAGTTTGTCCTTTAACATCTTGAAGCTTTTCTCACACTTGTCTATCCAAGTGCACATTGTCTCCTTCTTGGTCAGTTGAGTAACATGAAGGGTAATATGAGAAAATCCCTTCACGAACCTTCTATAATATACGGCTAAGCCAAGAAGACTACGGACCTCCGACACATTCTTTAGTTGTACCCAGTTAAGAAGTGCTTCACTCTTTGTAGGATCCACATCAACTCCTGCACCTGAGATGATGTGGCCCAAGAATGCCACTTGTCGAAGCCAGAACTCGCACTTACTATACTTCGCATATAGCTTGTGTTTCCTCAATATCTCTAGCACTGTTTGTAAGTGCATTCGATGTTGCTCCTCATTGCTCGAGTAAATAGGGACATCGTCAATGAAGACCACTACAAAGTTATCAAGAAATGGCCTGAACACCCAATTCATCATATCCATGAAAGCAACTGGGGCATTTGTCAGGCCAAAGGGCATTACCACGAATTCACAATGTCCGTATCTGGTCTGACATGTAAACTTAGGTATATCGACATCTTTAATGTGTAGTTTATGAAAACCGGACCAAAGACCAATCTTGGAGAAAATAGATGACCCTGGTAATTTCTCAAAAAGGTCATCAATCCGAGGCAATGGGTAACGATTCTTGATATTCATCTTATTTAGATGTAGGTAACCTATAGACATGTGCATATATCCATCCTTCTTTTTAACAAATAGGATGGGTGCCCCCCATGGTGATGTACTAGGGCGTATGATGAAGCCCTTCTCCAATAATTCCTGCAGTCGCACCTTAAGTTAAGCCCTTCTCCAATAATTCATGCAGTCGCACCTTAAGTTCCTTTAGTTCAATTGGCGTCATCCGATATGGTGTAATAGAAATTGGTTGAGTTCCCTGGATAAGAGTTATTTCAAACTCTACTTCCCTTTGCAGAGGAAGTCCAGATAATTCATTTGGAAAAACATCTAAGAAATTCTTAACAATTTCTACATCAGAATTCTCATTGTGCCGCATTTGATCCCCAATGACATGGGCAATGTACCCCTCACATCACTGATCAAGCAAGAGACGTGCTTGTAATGCTGATATGCATGCTACTCCCCCAGATGAGGTACTCCCATCAAATACGAATTCTTGTAAATCGGGAATCTTGAAAATGATTCGTTTATGGATGCAATCAAGGCATGCATGGTGATTCTCAAGCCAATTCATACCAAGAATAACATCAAATTCCTCCATTTGTAAGAGTAATAGGTATTCTTTCAGCATATAACTCCCGATGTAGATTGGACGGTCGGGAAACACCCAATGGACCACAAACAATTGACCTCCAGGTCCCTTGATAAGATAAGGGTCTGTAACTATGGTAGGCTCTCGGCCTAAGATACTCGCAAAGCTCAACGATATGAAAGAATGTGATGCACTAGAGTCAAAGAGAGCATGAGTTGTAAAGTCGCCTACAAAAATCATACCTCTCACTACCGAGCCTGAGGCATGAGCTTGTACGTAAGTAATAGCATTCAATTTTCCTTCTCTTTGTGGTCTACTTGAGCATGCCCTGCTTCGAGTCTAGTAAGGTTGTCCCCTTCCTCCACGAGGTGTAAAGTTGTGTCACTGTTGTTGGGGGCATCCTCCTCGTATTGTACCTCCGGATTGTGAAGATCCCAAGGGACAATTTGACCTAAGGTGGCCTTTTTAGTTGCATTGATAACAGACATGATTCTCTACACGTGCATCTATAATGGTACTCAACATCGGTCGGGATGTCTCTGTTGGCTCAGAAAGTGCTTGCCCTAAGGTATGGGCTCCTCTGTAAGTAAACCTGGTTGATATTCCAGAGCGATGAGGGTGGAAGTGGTGTCCTGGACGTGCTCCTACTCTGTCATTATGAGTTGTCCTTCCACAAAAGTTCGATCTACCTGCACTGATTGACTCTCGTGTAAGTCTTGCTCCACTCGTGCAGCAGCATCAATCACTTCCTTCATTGTGACCAATCGTAGAGGCACCAATCTCTCGCGAACCTCCTTGTGAAAATCATGGAAGAACTTGAATGCATTGTTAGACTCAGCCAGCACAGTGCTCGCAGCATACTTCAGTAACTCCGTAAATCTGTTTAGATAAGCAGTCATGGTTCTGTTCCCTTGCTCGAGTAGTACGAACTCCACGCGTCGCTGCTCTATCCAATATTACGGCTAGAAATGCCCTCGAAAAGCCTTAGAAAACATCTCCCCAAGTAACCGGCATTGCAATATGTGGCTCCATAGAAGTCCATCATTCCTCAGCATAGCCAGCTAAGGAGTATGTAGGTAGGGTTACCTTCTCTTCATCTTGCACATGTATGGTACGGAAGACCTTCTCTACTCGCTTCAGTCGTCTCTCTACCTCATCGGGGCTTGTGTTTCCCAAAAATTCCATAACCTTCTCCTTACGGTATTTTGAAAAGACATCTTCATGTCGTGGTGGTGGAAGAGGTGGAGGTGGTGGTGGAAGATCACCACTTTCCCCATCCATGTCAGACCCGCATTAGACAAAGATCTAGAGAACCGCTCCTCAAGAGCGAGAGTCTTTGTTGCACATCTTGCAACAATGTCATCATTGCAACTAATTGTTATGTAGCTGGATTCCTATGAGGTGGCATGATCTGCATTAAAAATGTGACCATTAAAAAGGTCATATAGGGAAGAGATTCAAGGTTTTAATGGACTGTGATATTTTCAGGTGTGAGTTGGGGGTCTACTGGTCTAATGTATGATGTTTTTCTTCCTATCATACGGTTGTCTACAACTGATGGGGTAATTGGGCTCGGATACCAAATGTAACATCCTGCTTCAGCGGGAGCGCATCTCAAAGCCCATTCACAAGTATGACCCAAAAATAGTTATATACAACCTGCATGATAAAATATTTATACAAAAAATGATGTAAGGAAATTTTCATTACTATAGAAAATGTCCACAATTTAAGATAACAAGAATAATCCAACTCTTATTATTACATCATCATTAGAGAATATGGAGAAATAAAAAAGGTAAGCTGCCCAATTAAGTAACGACCTCAGAAATGGTTCTCAGTTGCGCTGCCAAAAACCCTCGCCTCAGTCTCCTGCTCAAAACTTCCTGTTGGATTTCCAAGAGAGGCAACTTGTGAGTCAAATAATCTAGTAAAGATATTACAGTAATTTATAAATAAAAGATTCTAGGTAGGCAATGCAAATGCAGCAACTAAACATGTAAAAAAGTATATATATATATATATATTTAAAAGACTAAAAAAGAATGCCTCTAATCATATTCCACAGCTCAAGTAGAATTTATGACACTTACAAGATTATCCACTTTGACTTTATAACGCTCCACACAATTAATATATTTCTTTCTGTTCTTTTTTTCATAGCTTTGTTTATTTATTTATTAATTTCGGACTCACCCATTAAAGGAGAAAGTCTACGCTAGGAATGAAGCATGCATCGCTTCATTCAGAGTACAAACTAAGACCTGTGTGCAAGCGCGATCCTTCAGCTAGTCCGGTTGGTAGTACTATGACACTCGAGACACGAGGCATATAGCTCAAGGAACCATGATTCCGTTAACCAAGTTTGCTAGGGGAGTCTTGCTAGCCCCAAAATCAATAGTCATAAAACAGGTCTGCACGGTATGATGCACGTGTGCATCCACTGAAACTCTCCAGAGTACCTACCAACACCCCACTCTATGATGCCCCTCGAGTAGGAATGACTCATTTTCGGCTCAGCCGGACCATAAGGGTATGCACCCACCTTGTACTATTTATTTTCTTGTACCCCAAAAGCATAGATTGTTATGATGTTGAAATTGGGATTTAACAAGGAATTTCATCAATATTTAACTGCACCATATAATATTTGTGTTCCACAACTCAATCGCTTGGCACATTACTATTCATTTTGAGGTGTATTCACTAGCGTATGATATGAGATACAACACATTGGATTTGTCCCAATTCCCAGTTGGTATAAGAAAGACTCGAGCACTTAGATTAATACCTCTCACTGAATCATATTATATAATATATGAATCTTGAAAAAAACAACTTATCCAGCATTATTACTCATGATATAAGAATCGTGTCCCACATGACACCGATACATGCATTAAATATGCAGTTTCGTAAGTCCAACCATTACTAGTAACTAATATACTTTCTAACTTTGCCAACATTCCTCTAACGCCAAAAAAGATCATCGTTAGAAAATGTAAAATCTCATAACATTTAATCTCGTCTCATGATATCATAGCATATTCAAAAAGAATAAACAACATATACATAAGAAGGGATAATGAACAACCAGTCAAAAAATATCATCTATAGAGTGGAAGTCCCAAAATACCATATTCGTTAGGAGCTGGTCCAGCATTTAAAGCCATATTATATTCAGTAATATACCCCACTTGCGTAAACAACACTTTAACATTTAGTATTTAATTTGGCACAACATATAACTTCAAGTTATATCAATTAGGTCAATAGAAACTATACCCATAAGTTTCTACAACTAAAAACATTCACGTGTGTGCTGCATGTAGTACCAACTATTAGTTGAGTCATATTCTCTAAACTTCTTTGTTTAGGACTAAAGGTTATATGGTCTTATAATCATCGTTTAAAAATCTATATTTAATGACATAAGATTTCTCAGATGATTAACGATTATTTAGAAGGCATGATAATCATGGATGTTATTTTTTGAGTGCAATAAACTAGCTTTTCATAACTGTTGGCCACTATTACCATATTTATATATAAAAGATTACAAAATGGATTGAATTCACACCAGGACATTCTTTTAGTAAACTTTCCATAACTAATTAAACCTTATATGGAAAGAATCCTGACAATGTAAGAAAATAATTCACAAATTAAGAAAATCCAATATAAACTTCATTTATGCCAATGGACTTTCAACCATTGTCGATCATAATCCATGGCCTGGAGAATGGTCGACACAAGTATTTTCTAAGACATGGTATCGATGGCACCATCTAATATCACAAACCTTTAAAAAATCAACCAAAAAATTTTGACTTCAATATAGTACAGCAATGGATTAAAATTGATCGTGGATGTGATATTAATAACATAGCTTTACATCTCCTAGATTAATCCAGGACCCTCTTCTTAATGTAAAACCTTGATCTCATCTCCGTACAAACTTTCTAACAAGCTGAAATGGTTTAAGATGCCTAAGTGTTATTCATGTTATCAAAAAAATTAGCGAGTAATGGGGTGACTCGTACTAATTATCGCATGAAACCACAAGAAAGTAACTTCACAAAAGACACGCGATAAACCAACAATAAGAGTTGATCCAGGGAATTGATCAAAACCAAGCAATCATCCCCCTCAAAACCACATTCTCCAATATCGCAAGCTCCTTGCAAAGCCTTCCCCTTGCGACGACGTTCTTCCTCCTCTCCTTGCAACGAAGCTCCGGAATTCCGTGCTTGCCAACGAGAAGACGGGGAATTCTCCGCTTTTCCAGCGGCGGGACAGAGACGGACCAGATTGGGCTATTGGTGCCTACGGCAAGGAAGGTGAGACGCTATTCAATTCAGCTAAGCCTATTTTTGTCTCTCGCCTACGATTTCAAGTTCGCTGAGGGCCCGGACCTTCATCTATCGCCTGCCCCTAGTGTAGCATCTCAGACAACTAGGATATATACCAGACATTCTTCCTCTTGTCTCTCTAAGGTGGAAGAAAGAAGAAAATAAACTTTGGAGGGAGGCGCAAGAAGGAAAGGTATCAATGAGAACTTAAAGATAATCCAATGGGTGAAAAATAAGGAAGTAAGGTGCGTCAAAATTAAGATGGAATATGCTCCAAAATATCTCCACGACATGTAGATTAATTCAAAATTTGTGGGTCCAAGATTCAATAAATGTCCACGGCTATGGTTCACTAAAAAGGACATAACTTCCTCATATGAAATCGGATTCGCATATTCTTGGTCTCGTTGGAAAGCTTGCAACGACGCGCTTCTTTTGAGTATGATATTGTATATGTTTTAATATTTCAGAAAAAGCCAAAACTTCCGGGGCATTATAGTGTCCTTCTTAACTTCTGCAATATTAGTTATGCCCATCTTTTTTTGGAATATCGGTTATGCCCCTGCATTCTTACAATATTCACAGTTCCATCCTTCTATTAAGGTAAAGTAGGTGCATAACTGATACTATGAAAGGGCAAAACTGCAAATTTTGTAAGAAGGTAAGGGCACAACTAATATTCCAAAAAATGAGAGGGGCATGACTGATATTGCAGCAAGTTAAGAAGGGCACAAGTAAAAAAACCCAAAAATTTGTCATTAAAGAATAATCATATGAATTTAGATATTCTTGGGACATATATTCCAATGAAGTTCTTTAAAAGGGAACCTCTACTAGCCATATTCTTGTAACATGCCCTATGAGGGAATTTGCTAGATTCTAGAAAATTTGTAGCTAGACACATCTTATGTAAAACTGATGTTAAGATAGTCTTCATAGAAAAAACCTCCATAGCCCTAGTGAATAATATTTGACCCTATTCGGTTCGGGAATAGGCCCTGAAATAAGGGTCCTATTCCCAATCTATCTCCTCCCAACCATCGTACTGCAATTCCCGATGTGGAGAACCCTCCACCCTATTATTGTCCTCCCTTTATTTCCGACCTTGTGCCAACGGTTCCCGCCGCCCTCTCTTCTCATCGGTTGCTTTCTCTACTCCTCGATGGCCCTGCCCCAGACTACACCTTCACCCGTGAAGCGCGATTCTTGGCCTATGCATGCCTTAACATTGTCCTGTGAATGGAGAACATGAGGTAGGTTACTTTTATTGTGGCATTAATGGAATGTTTGGACCTTGCATAGGTTCCTTTTGACCATTTTCCGTAAAATCATGGTGTCCTCCACTACCCCTGAATAGTCATCTCGAGCAAGTCCCTCTCTATGGAGTCTAGGGTTTCTAATAACACATCACAACCATATGAATTGGGCTGGAGATCGACCTCTGATGGTTCATCGCGGGACCTTGTTGTGCATTTTGTCCTTTCCTTGTGCCTGCACATTTGTTCATTCCTTTGCTTGATTGCGGGGTAACCACTCAACCAATGCTCCATTTTGGTTCTCCATTCCATTTGATTCTCTGTGTATGATGCCTTGTTATTCTTCTTGGATGTTGATATTGCTTGGTTGTTTGATAGTGCAATGTTAATGATGACAAAATCAGGTTCCATTATACTATGATCTCATATTGCTTTTATTACAATGCCTTGTTTGAATTGTTGGTAATCATATAACCCTTTTTTGTGATTTGAGCTGCAATCCTACTATGATGTTTCCTTCATTGAAACACCTCACAATGTCTCCCTTGATGGGAGGATCTGTATGGACCCTACTTGTTGTGTTTTGCTCTTCATATGATGCTCTATTGGGTGGAGCTTGAGCTAAGAGCTACTTTGTGGCTGCTCTATGATGCATTGTTGCTGGTCTTCGATGTCCATGTTGGTTGCTTAATTGATGGTACACTGTTAATTTGGTCTGAGATTGGCATTTAGTGGGAGATGTTAACGAGCTTATTAGAGTGTTCATTTGTTGTGATCACTATTCATTTGATGCCCCATTGGCAGAAGCTTGAGTTGAGGGTTTCTCTGATGCTGCTCTACGCTGCCTTATTGGTGTTTTTTTAACGTTCTTCTTCGTTGTTTGATTGTTGTTGCTAAATGATGCCTAGTTATTGTTCTCATATGTATATTTGTTATGGCTTGTTTGATGGTATATCGAAATTTGCTATGAGAGGACTTTGTGGACCCTATTTGTTGTGTTTGCTCTTCTTTAATGACCTACTGGCAGGAGATTGAGTGAGAGTGGCTTTATTGATGCTTTGTGATGTATTTTTATTGATCTTGGATGTCCATCTTGGTTGTTGATCTATGATATTTGAGTTTGATTTGAGAGATGCAATTTTGCAATGTTGCAAAGATGTTTTTCATTAAAAACACCCCATGATGTCTCCCTTGATGAGAGGATTTGTATGGACCCTATTTGTTGTGTTTGATCTTCATTTGATGCCATATTGCTGGAGATTGAGAGAGAGCGGCTCTACTACAGCTCTGTAGTGTATTTTTGTTGGTATTGGATGTCCATATTGGTTGTTATTGTTGTATGATGTTTGAGCTTGATCTGAGAGATGTAATCCTGTAATGATGCTACAATATTTATTTCATAGAAAATCCCATGATCTCTTCCCTGATGGGAGGATTTGTATGGACCCTATTTGTTATGTTTTCTCTTCATTTTATGCCCCATTGGTTGAAGCTTGAGCTGAGAAGTGCTCTGTTACTTCTCTACACTGCCTTGTTAGTTTTTTGGGATGTTCTTCTTCGTTATTTGATTGTTGCTATTGAATGATGCCTGGTTATTGTTCTGGGTGTACATTTGTTGTGACTTGTTTGATGGTATATCTAAATTTGCTGTGAGAGGATTTGTATGGACCTTATTTGTTGTGTTTGCTCTTCATTTGATGCCCTATTGGCTGGAGATTGAGCTGAGAGCAGCTCGACTGCTGCTCTGTGATGCATTGTTGTTGGTTTTTGATGTCCATCTCGATTATTGCTCTGTGATGTTTGAGCTTGATCTGAGAGATGCAATCTTGCAATGCTACTAGAATATTTGTTTCATTAAAAAAATACCATGATGTCTCCCTTGATGGGAGGATTTGTGTGGACCGTATTGGTTGTGTTTGCTCTTCATTTGATGCCCTATTGGCTGGAGACTGAGTTGAGAGCAGCTCTACTACTGCTCTGCGATGCAATGTTGTTGGTTTTCTATGTCCATCTCGATTGCTGCTCTATGATGTTTGAGCTTGATCTAAGAGATGCAATCCTGCAATGCTATTAGCATGTTTGTTTTATTAAAAATACCTCATGATGTTTTTCTTGATGGGAGGATTTGTATAAACCATATTTGTTGTGTTTTCTCTTCATTTGGTGCCCTATTAGTTGGAGATTGAGCTGAGAGTAGCTCTACTACTTCTCTGTGATTCATTTTTGTTTGTATGGGATGTCCATCTTGGTTGCTGCTCTATGATGTTTGAGCTTGATCTGAGAGTTGCAATCATAAAATGTTGCTACGATTTATGTTTCATTAAAAAAAACCCCATGATGTATCCCATTATGGGAGGATTGTATGGACCCTATTTGTTGTGTTTGCTCTTCATTTGATGCCCAATTGGCTCTGAGAATAGCTCTACTACTACTCTGTGATGCATTTTTGTTGGTATTGGATGCCCATCTTGGTTCCTGCTCTATGATGCTTGAGCTTGATTTGAGAGTAGCAATCCTACAATTCTGCTACGATTTATGTTTCATTAAAAAAACCCATGATGTCTCCTCTGACAGGATGATTTTATAGACTATGTTTGTTGTGTTTGCTCTTCATTTGATGCCATATTGGCTGGCGATTGAGTTGAGAGCAGCTCTACTGCTGCTCTGTGATGTATTTTTGTTGGTCTTGGATGTCCATGTCGGTTGTTGCTCTATGGTGTTTGAGCTTGATCTGAGAGTTGCTTTGTTGCTACTCTATGATGCATTATTTTTGTGGTATATCCTAATTTGTTGTGAGATATTTATATGCTCATAGATGTTAATGAGTTTAGATATGTTCATTTGTTGTGTTTGTTGTTCATTTGATGCCCTATTGGCTATAATGCCATTAGAGTGTTGTTCATTCGATGGGAGATGTACAACTCCTGATGTATTAGAAATTTGTTCCTCAATGGATTCAATAATTATGGAGTCTTATCCAACTTTTTTTATTTTTGCTTCATGAAGAATCATTGACCTATCCTGCATTTGGGCCAATAAGGTGCTACCTCTCAATTGGAACGTGCTTAAGCCATTTAATCACAACCATACAGGATGGCCATGGGAGGTGCAAGCGCATCGGGGTGCACACTGGGGACGATGAGTCCCCTGCCCACTAAGTGAAATGGACACCCACAATGGACGAGTGTCTTATTCAGCTATTCAAGCACCATTTTGACATAGGGGACTGGGTTGGAGGGTCGTTCACACTGCCGGCATGGCATAACATCATTGTACACTTCAACATGCATACCGGGAAGAAATAGGACAAGGTGAAACTAAAAAATCGATGGAAGACAATAAAGAAGGACTACATGTCGTTCGTATACCTGATGACTAAGAGCGATTGGGGATAGGATCCGGTCTCCTATAAACTAGTCGTACCTGATGAGGAAGCCTGGCTTACGGTATGTTAATACGTTAGATCATAGTATTTCTAGATCATTTGTAGAATTTCATCATGTAATGTTGCCTTCAGATTGACAAGGCCTACAAGCACTATCGAAGGAAGTCCTTCCCTCATTACGACATGGTGGATGTAATGGTAGGAGACTACACCGCGAAGGGTACATATGTCTTCTCATTCCAGACCGCAACAGCATGGTCGTTTGCTGCTTTTTTGAGGGGGATACCAGGACACAACATATATTCGAGGATGAGCTGGAAGTGGAAATTGATGAGCTCGAGGAGCCCGATCCGATTGACCAAGGGGGCCACCTACTCAACCCTTCAAGAGGAGGCGACACATGGATTCAGGGGTACATACCCTGGGTACCAAGCGTTCCCGGAGTGATGGTGCCCCCTACCTTCACAAGTTGTAGGTGAGGATGTGGTTCTCTAACGACACAAATGTTGGAGCAGCAAAGGGAGTAGATCCAAGCGTGGAACCCCAAGGATCCCCATGAAGGGGTGGAGGAGATTATGGATGAGTTGGAGTCATCGCGCCCGGACCTGCCTTCGGAGGTACAAATCCGGGTATCATACAACCTTCGTGACCTGTATGAACGGATCATCTTCAACCACGCCAAGCTCGTGCCTGCTAAGTTAGTTGTCTGGGTAAGCATTCAACTCGGCAATCCATAGGGATGATTCACCATTATTGTTTCGAGGGTTGCGATGATGTTGTCAAGATTTGATGTCTTCCGATATTGTATGTTTAACCATAAGAACTATCTTTGTTGTTGTATTTGATTTGGCTTGTATTAATTTTATGTATTAAAGAACACTATGTAGGAGTCTAGCCTCTAGTTGGTGACACTTTTTTATATAATCATCTAGTTTGTGATACTTTTTTATATAACCGTCTCTATACCCAGTTATTTTGCATCATGATGTTCCCATGACATGCTTTTGTCAATAATCTAGGAGCTCTAGCTCATCAATGGAAGGCACGTCAGCTATCTTCGCGATGAGGTACAACTCGGTCATGTTGAACATGACATATCTGCCTACAGTCCTACATGATGAGGAGGATGGGGGGAGCACGCATGGTAGTTGCATTCCCCGAGTGCCAAAGCACACCTCCATGCGTATAAGCCACATATGGATCCAAGAGATGTTGCACGGTCACGTTGGCCGATCGTACGCTGTTTTTTGGATGTAGAATGACACCATCTTATGGCCATGTGCCATCCAAAAAGAAAGGGAGGGCCTAAAGAATTCGACATACCTAAAGGCCGAGGAGCCCTATACATATTGTTGTATTACATTGGCCATAACGCAAAGAATTGGGTGCTTTGTGAACATTTCCAACACTCTGGTGATACCATTTCAAATCATCTCAACGATATCCTGACACTCATCGTCTCCCTCAGAGATGATTTAATTCACATGCCGGTAGAAGATTGCCCGGCCCCGGATGTTATTGTCTATAATAGCAACTTCTATCCATATTTCAAGGTAAACCTTCAAAATTGTTATCTCATGCTTATGTAATTTCCAAACGAGTAACGTAGTATCTATTTTTAGGATGTGATTGGAGAGATTGATGAGACGCTTATCCCCACAAATATCCCATCAAATATTGTGAAAAAGTTCAGGGGTAGGCACCAAACACTAGCATAGAATGCGATTGCATGTGTCGACATCAGTTACAAAATTCTATACATGGCTGTCAGATGGGAGGGTTCAGTTGCTGACATGAAGGTGCTGAGGTGGGCCCTGGACATTCGTTTACCGAGTTGATAGAAGTCCCTTTTGGACCGTAGATACGGAAACACGGATACATGTCTCATGCCATACCATGGAGTCATTACGCACCTACCTCAATTTAGGGCTTGGAGGGGCCGCAACTATGTCAGGCCCGAGGAGATGTACAATCACCAGCACTCACAACTCCGGTCATATGTTGAACGGACATTCAGGATAATGAAGACTCGCTTCAAGGCAATCAGTGAGCGACCATTATACAATTTCGAGAAACATGTGATAGTTGTAATGGTGTTTTACATGATCAACAACTTTATACGTGATGTTTAGGGAGAGGATCAAATATTGAATGCATTTACCTATGACTCAGCACAATGTCAAGTCTTGTGGAGTCCATGACGAGTAACAATGACTTCGATAACAACTTCACGGTGAGCGATATCAAGGTCTCCGAGGAAGACATCCGAGCCCGAGAGGTGTTATGTGACAGTTTGGCAACATCCATGTGGGAGAGGCTAAGCTATCTTACTGAGTCGATGTCTATCTATCTTTTCTTAGTAATGTTTTATGTTTTACTGCTTGGGAGAATACATCGATGATTTATCCATATTTTATCGAGAAAAACTTTATGTCCAACAATCCCATTGAATTTTTTTCAAAACTTACATGTTGTTTTTTAATAAATTGTACAAAGCTTCATTCTTTCACGACTCTTTTCTTTACTTAATGGTATTTGAAATTCTCTGGGAACCTAATCTAGTTATGGCTATGCTTCTTTGCGATTGGACTAAGACTCATGGTCGTAGATGCTTCTGCCTGTACGATGCAGACCTGCTCTTCAAGGACTTACACATATACGAGGACGCCGAGGATTGTTTGTATTGAAGTTGCCTAAAAGAGGTAATTTCTTCTCATTAAATACATTTAAATTCGATTTATCCACCCCAATGAGGACGACTACCAAACCATGTAATTCTGTGCAGATATCATATGGATACAAGGTAAAGGCATCAACGTTGACCCCAACGCACCAGTCCATGCTGGCAGAGAGGCTATTCTTAGTTGATTTAATAAATGTGTTGGAGTTTTTGGAAGAATTCTTCGTTGAGAAACTGGAGGAAACACAATGTCAGCTGCGGGAGAAGTAGGGAATGATCGCCCAGATGACAACTGTATCAACTTCCACGCATGATATTGTAGAGGAACCGGTGTATGATAAGCATGTCATAATGTAATAAATAGTGTACCTTGAACTTTGGCTTATTGGATTTTGTGTATTTAATTTTCGAATTGAAGTTCATATCGGTTTGTTAGTGACAATTTTATACTATGAATTTACTATATAATTTATCTCACCAAAACAAAATAACAACCAACAACTTTAACTAACTTTTAAACATTATTCCTTAACACCCAATAGACAGTCGGGCAGAGAATAGCACTTATTCCAACTTATTCTCCTTATTCCTATCCTCCAACCGAACGGAGAATAGATCCTTATTCTCCTTATTCCTCATCATTATTCCTGCTTATTCTCGAAAACGCCCCTTAGTTCTCGATTGTAAGGTCCTTGAACAATTGTATATTTCGTTTCTTCTTTCAAGTCCCCTTTCCTTTGTAACTTTTCTATTCTGGCCAATCGTTGGATGCCAAAAATTCATGCAACTTCCGTGACAAATTCCGTGAACCACAAGGGAATATTAGATCCCTTACCCCCGAGTAGAATAAAATAGACCTAAACTGATCCCAAGATTTGATGAAATCGTTCACAGAAGAGGAGAAGTATCTAGACTTGTTCCTTGACATCATAATAAATTGTTCCTAGTGAATCAAGTCCACCATGGGGAATAAAAGGTGACTAACATTAAGAATTTTTCATATATCATTTATTGTTACTAATGGAATAAATGCAGATTGGCTAAAGTGGAGAGGAACCTCTACTGTTTTATGTGATAAGAAAATTCCTTTGAAAATCAAATGAAAGTTTTACAAAGCAATTGTGAGACATGCTATGCTCTATGGATTCTAATGTTGGCCTGTGAACCATAGACATGTGCAGAGAATGATAATAACAGAAATGAAAATGTTGAGATGAATGTGTGGACACACACGTAAAGATCAGATTCGGAATGATACAATCAGAATGAAAGTTAGTGCATCTCAGATATGCTTAAGGTGGTTTTGACCATTTGCAAAGGAGGTCAGCTGATGAACTGGTGAGTAGATGCGGGTTTTGGGATGTTGAGTCGTCTAAGAGAATGTGATGGAGGCCCAAAAAGTGTTGGAATGAGACTATATGAAAAGATCTTAGTTTTTTAGATCTAAGTCCGAGAACGACCCAACTTAAATCTGAATAGAGGTAAAGAATCCATGTAACCGACCCTACTTAATGTTGGAAAAGACTTTGTTGTTGTTGTTTGTTGGGTCTTATGAGATTGAAAGATTGTAAAATAATGATATTCGAACTGCCACTATTTTTGTGTCTATTTGTAATATTCCACTTGACCACATGCATTTTATTAGTATTTTTACCCCCATTCCATAGGCATTTAACCCTAAGGTCCTGTTTGGTGGAGAATAAGCCTTGGAATAAGGGGTCACTTCTCCTCCCGACACGGTTCCCAGTGGTACAACTATTCCTCATTATTCCATCTTATTTCACTCTTATTCCTATCTTTATCCCACCTTACCTATCTTTATTTCGCCTTATTCTCCTTATTCATATCCTCCAGCCGAACAAAGAATAGACCGTTATTCTCTTTATTCCCTATCCTTATTCCTGCTTATTCCCAAACCGAACGGGCCCTAAGATTATTGAGTTTCGCAATTACTTTTTTTTGATATCAAGATAGTCAACATATAGTGCATTGTAATCAGTGTTGTAGTCTCATTAGTGATGATTATTCTGGAGGCTTATGAGAAAAAGTATACTCCTATTATAAGGATAACACCATTGAAATATTTGTGTTTATAGTAAGCTAGGTATATCATGTTTTTTCCATAAACTTATTTTCTCCCTTCTAAATAGGCAGGGTATATTTTGAAATATGAATTTTTGTTTTCATTAACATATATGGAATCGAAAAAACCCACTATGTGGACTTTTATAAAAACATATATTCGGTCACTTGTAAGATAGATAGTTGCAAAATATCTCCTGAAGAAAATTTTTGTAGGATAAAAGAGATAACTTTGGTAGCATTGGTAAGAATGAGTTTTGAGACACATTTCACATATGGAGATTGTCAAGTTAACAAATTAATTTGTTGCAGCAATGGAAGATGACAATTTTTATGTATTATTAATTAGGAAGTCCTTACAGCATGAGACAACATGAAAAGATTAATTAAATATATGCATGTGGTGACTAAATATTACAAGGTGGATGCACGACCTTATGATATGAGAAAATTGTATTGGAGTCATTCTTATTTGAGATGCATACAAGATAACGGTAGAAGCACCATTGGTTGTTCGGAAAACAAATCAATACTTGATCATATGGATTTGTGGTTCTTAGTTTTGTTGAATGGCTCGAATAATCGTGTGATCAAGCAACCACCTTTGATAGTCGTAATGAGGCCATGTCTCATGGGGAACCTTGTTGGGTTTCTTTGAAAAAGTTCCAGCCCCAACTTGGGGGCAGCAGCTATTTACCAACTTTGGAGGGGCATACTTGACATTTGCCCACATTTGTATCCCCATTCCAGGGATTCACGACAGAGAGCATCAGCCTCTATTTTCTTCCACCCGTTTTCTCCAGAACGAGAGCAAGGGTTTGAGAAACCCTCAATTTTCAGCCGCTGGACGGAGTTGCTGAGAGAGAAGGGAGAAGGTGCGCCAGTCAGGAGCTCAGAAGAGCAACAGCTCGAGCTCGTTTCAGCCACGGTTTGGGTTGAAGGTGCAGCGGGAAGTCAAGCTCGTGGAGGAGCAGCCGGAGGTCGTTGGGAACGACCTCAAGAGGAGCCGAGCGGCAAGTTTGGGTCTCCATCCGGGAGCCAACAAGGGGAGTTACTTTGTCCTCCTTGTTTTAGAGCACAATATTGGTATAGTTAGATACCTAGGGATAGTTTGTTCCTTGTTGAAGAACTATCCGTTGTGTGTGCTTGTACCTCGGTTTTGTGGGCAACAAAACCGGGAAGAACTTTGATACTCTTGACCGTAGTGATTGGTTGCCGGTCTTGCCCCGTGGTTTTTCCCTTGCTCACATTGAGCAAGGGTTTCCACGTAAAAATCTTTGTCTCATGTGGTTGCTTTCTTGCTTGTTTGTGCTTGTCATTGTTTCCATTTGAGTTCCCGTGTGGGGAACATATATTGTGTTGTGCCATCTTTGCTGCAGGACAGTTTAGGGGGATATATCCTGGTTGATTGATTATTCCGCATTATCCATATATCCCCAACAAGTGGTATCAGAGCTCTGGTTTGAGCAATGGGCAAAGATGATGAAGGCACAATGATTAAGCTCACAAGCAGCAACTGGCAGATCTGGAAGGCCAAGATGGAAGACATATTGTATTGCAAGGACCTCCACGATCCCGTGGAGGGTGAGAGCGCCAAGCCAGAGAATATGTCCGCTGGAGAGTGGACAAAACTGAACCGAAAGGCCATTGGTACCATTCGGAAGTGGCTTGACATGTCCGTGTATCATCATGTTGCCGAGGAGACGAATGCCAAGGAGCTATGGGACAAGTTGTCCGAGCTCTATGACCAGAAGACCGCTACCAACAAGGCTTTCTTGATTAGAAAGCTTGTGAATTTGAAATACAAGGATGGATGCAAGGTGGCGGAGCACTTGAATGACTTCCAAAGCATTATAAACCAATTGACCTCAATGGGGTTGGTACTTGATGACGAGTTGCCGGCACTTCTCTTGTTGGGTTCCTTGTCAGACAGTTGGGAGACTCTAGTAGTCACCGTGAGCAATCTGCGAAGGACAGCAAGTTGACCATGGCTATGGTCAAGGACAGTCTCCTCAATGAGGAGATTAGACGTCACTCTTCGGGAGAGGCATCCTCCTCTTCACATGTGTATGCAGTTGAGAGGAGAGGAAGATCCAGCAGCAGAGGAGCGTCACAAGAGAGGCAGAAATCCAGAGACAAGTCCAAGGGCAGAGGAAAGTGTCACCATTGTCAGAAGCCAGGTCACTGGAAGAGAGACTGCAGGGTTTGGAAGAGAGAACAAGTTGAAGCCAAGAAGGATCAGAAAAAGGAAGATGGCAATGTAGCTGCAGTTGTGGCAGATGACAGTGCAGATGAGGTGATTCTCACCATCCAGGACCAGTGCTTGCACGCAGGGAGCGATTTGGAGTGGGTTGTTGACACAGCCGCTTCATATCATGTAACTCCACACATGGAGTTCTTCACCACCTACACTAGGGGTGATTATGGGAGAGTCTTGATGGGCAACGAAAGTTACTCTAAGATCATTGGCATGGGCACCATCTCGATCCAGACGGATGTTGGGTGCTCAATGATTCTCCAGAATGTGAGGCATGTTCCTGATGTGCGGCTTAGCTTTATATCTGGTTCACAGCTAGATAGTGAAGGCTACCATCTGAAGTTCGGCGACAACAGATGCAAGATTAGCAAGGGTTCTCTCATTATGGCGAGAGCCAGTTTGTGTCACACGCTCTACATGACTAGAGTGAAGGTCATGGACGGCAGTTTGCATGCTAGTGAAGCAGATAACTCAGATTTGTGGCACCGTCGGCTTGGCCACATGAGCCAAAAGGGCTTGCAGCTTCTTAGCAAGAGAGAGTTGATCCCCTACCACAATGACATCACTTTGTCACCTTGTGATGCATGTGAGGTTGGGAAGAGCAGGAGTGCACCGTACAGAGCGAGATCCAAGGTGAAGGGAGACCTTCTACAGCTAGTTCACTCAGATGTTTGTGGTCCTATGGACACGGCCTCTTTGGGAGGCAACAGGTACTTTGTCACCTTCATTGATGATGCATCTAGGAAGGTGTGGGTGTATGTGCTGAGGTCGAAGGATCAAGTATTTGATTGCTTCAAGAAGTTCCATGCCATGGTTGAGCGCGAGACAGGAAAATTGTTGAAGTGTCTACGCACAGACAATGGGGGAGAGTACACCTCCCATAGCTTTCAGGGCTATTGTGCAGAACACGGCATCAGGCATGAAAGGACAGAGCCAGGTACACCCCAGCACAATGGTCTAGCTGAGAGGATGAATAGGACCATTGTTGAGAGAGTTCGTTGTATGCTGAAGACAGCGAAGTTGCCCAAGACTTTTTGGGCTGAGGCGGTTCGCACCGCTTGTTACTTGGTAAACCGATCTCCATCAGTTCCTTTGGGTTTTCAGATTCCAGAGCGAGTTTGGACAGGGAAAGACCCCTCATATGCTCATTTGAGGGTGTTTGGATGCAAGGCGTATGCATTGGTACCCAAGGAGCAGCGGAAGAAGTTGGATGACAAGGCGGTGCCTTGTATTTTTCTTGGCTATGGAGATCAAGAGTTTGGATACCGTCTTTGGGATCCAAGAAAGAAGACAGTCACCAGACACAGGGATGTGATCTTTTATGAGAACCAGACATTGGCTGAGGACACCACTGAGAGTGGTGATGGAGATGAGATCTCCATGGAAGATGACAGTGATGAGGACACAGAGCCCTCTCCAGTACAGGGTACAGGTGGAGAGGATGGGCAGCTAGAGCAGCACGAGCCAGATGCAGACCCCATTGATGTAGGTCCAGGGGACCTAGGGCAGGGGGAGCAGCCTCATCCAGTTGCAGACACAGCAGAGCCTCAGGTCAGGAGATCTGAGAGGACACGCCAGCCATCATCCCGCTACCCCACTTCCAGGTACGTGATGCTCACAGATGCAGGTGAGCCATACACTTTTGAGGAGGCACAGGTGCACAAGGACAAGGGTCATTAGCAGAATGCAATGAATGAGGAGATGCTATCCCTCAAGAAAAACCACACGTATGACCTTGTTGAGCTTCCTAAAGGGAAGAGAGCCTTGAAGAACAAGTGGGTCTACAAGCTGAAGTCAGATGACAGTGGCAAGCAGGTGAAGCACAAGGCCAGATTGGTAGTGAAAGGGTTCAGCCAGAAGGAAGGAGTGGACTATGATGAGATCTTCTCCCCAGTGGTGAAGATGAACTCAGTGAGAATGGTGCTAGGACTTGTTGCTAGCATGGTCCTTGAGCTAGAGCAGATGGATGTGAAGACGGCATTTCTTCACGGTGATTTGAAGGAAGAGATCTACATGGAGCAGCCACAGGGTTTTCAAGAGAGAGGGAAAGAGCATATGGTATGCAGGTTGAGGAAGAGTCTTTATGGCTTGAAGCAAGCCCCGAGACAGTGGTACTTGAAGTTTGATGCTTTCATGGGAAAGCAGGGCTTCAAGAGGACTACAGCCGACCCATGCGTATATGTTCGTCGTCTTCCCAATGACAGGTTCGTTATTCTTTTGATATGTGGATGACATGTTGATTGTAGGTCATGATTCCAACTTGATTGCAAATCTCAAGAGGGAACTCTCCAAAGAATTTGAGATGAAAGATTTGGGCAAGGCAAGTCACATCCTTGGGATGCAGATTAAAAGGGACAGGAAGAAGCGCATGTTGTGGTTTTCACACGAGAGCTATGTTGAACGCGTGTTGGAGCGGTTCAACATGAAGAATGCCAAGCATGTCAGTACGCCCTTAGCTTCTCATTTCAAGCAAACCAAAGAGTCATGTCCTTCTACTTCTGAGGAGAAAGCAGAGATGTCCAAGATTCCATACCAGTCAGCAGTTGGAAGCCTCACGTATGCAATGGTTTGCGCTAGACCCGACATATCCCATGCAGTGGGCGTGGTGAGTAGATTCATGTCCAATCCGGGGAAGGACCATTGGGAGGCAGTGAAGTAGATCTTGAGATACTTGAGAGGGACCTCAAGTATGTGTCTTGCTTTTGCGAGGTCAGATCCCAAACTTTGTGGCTACACTGATGCAGATATGGCAGGTGACACGGACCAGAGAAAGTCCACTTCAGGTTACATTTTCACCTTTGCAGGGGGAGCCATATCATGGCAATCCAAACTACAGAAATGTGTTGCTCTCTCTACTACCGAGGCAGAATACATTGCAGCAGCAGAGGCTGGGAAAGAAGTGTTGTGGCTACAACGCTTTCTTGGTGAGTTTGGATTGGATGACAGTGAGCCGGTTGTGTTTTGTGATAGCCAGAGCGCTATAGACTTGAGCAAGAGTACCATGCACCATGCTCGCACAAAACACATTGATGTGAGATACCATTGGCTGAGGGATGCAATTGAACAGAAGCAGCTCGTGTTGAAGAAGATCCACACAGATGAGAACCCCTCAGACATGTTGACAAAAGCAGTCACTCGTGACAAGCTTCAGCTCTGTAGAGAGCTGAGTAGTGTCACCTCTTGTTGATCTCCATCACAGGACAACACCTCCCCGTTGGGGCTGGAGGGGGAGGTTGTTGGGTTTCTTTGAAAAAGTTCCAGCCCCAACTTGGGGGCAGCAGCTGTTTACCAACTTTGGAGGGGCATACTTGACATTTGCCCACATTTGTATCCCCATTCCAGGGATTCACGACAGAGAGCATCAACCTCTATTTTCTTCCACCCGTTTTCTCCAGAACGAGAGCAAGGGTTTGAGAAACCCTCATTTTTCAGTCGCTGGATGGAGTTGTTGAGAGAGAAGGGAGAAGTGCGCCAGTCAGGAGCTCAGAAGAGCAGCAGCTCGAGCTCGTTTCAGCCACGGTTTGGGTTGAAGGTGCAGCGGGAAGTCAAGCTCGTGGAGGAGCAGCCGGAGGTCGTTGGGAACGACCTCAAGAGGAGCCGAGCGGCAAGTTTGGGTCTCCATCCGGGAGCCCACAAGGGGAGTTACTTTGTCCTCCTTGTTTTAGAGCACAATATTGGTATAGTTAGATACCTAGGGATAGTTTGTTCCTTGTTGAAGAACTATCTGTTGTGTGTGCTTGTACCTCGGTTTTGTGGGCAACAAAACCGGGAAGAACTTTGATACTCTTGACCGTAGTGATTGGTTGTCGGTCTTGCCCCGTGATTTTTCCCTTGCTCACATTGAGCAAGGGTTTCCACGTAAAAATCTTTGTCTCGTGTGGTTGCTTGCTTGCTTGTTTGTGCTTGTCATTGTTGCCATTTGAGTTCCCGTGTGGGGAACATATATTGTGTTGTGCCATCTTTGTTGCAGGACAGTTTAGGGGGATATATCCTGGTTGATTTATTATTCCGCATTATCCATATATCCCCAACAAACCTAACATATAGGGTGTGGGGAAGGGGCAGATGATGCGAGGGCATAAGCTGTTAGTACATCTATTAGGAGGGGAATCGAACATTTCACCTCGACCCAAACCTCATTCACCACGAGTCCCTTCCCAATCCCTAATCCCATCTCCCCCACCTCCCTCCATCCCCCCTCCCCCCCAAGAACCCGACATCGTACCTCGATCAACTGGTATCAAAGTGCACAAACGACCATCATGATCTCAGTCCACACTTGTTCATGGTATTGCTTCCTATCGACACTATCGCCATAGTCGCGGCTCCAAGAGCACTTGAGGATAACATGCCTTCATTGTTTCCTAAACCCAAAGGGTCTCAGGCTCCGTTTTTTACTGGTCTGTTGGAGTATGAGATAAAAAGTCATTTTCTTTGTTACGTGAATTCATCTCTTGCCATTTTTTTAACATCAATCTATTTCACTTTTAGAGCAAAAGACAACAGTTAAAAAATGACATACAATTAAACCACATTTTATCTATTGCACATATTTATTGTTAGAGATTTTATCACTTGTGCCCCTCCGAGATATCGCAATATCAGTTATGCCCCTATCTTTTTGGTAATATCAGTTGTGCCCCTCAATTCTTGCTCAGTCATCGGTTGTACCCTTCCGTCAGATTGACCGTCAAAAAATTAAAATAACTATAGTTTATTTAAAACATGATGTAGTTACGAAGGGTATTATGGTCAGAATGAAATTAAAGGTGGAGAAAGAACTCGAAGGAGGAGCTCGGAGCGGATAGCTCGAGCTCGGATGTGGGAGCAGGGGGGAAGGGGGAGGGGGAGCAGGTGGGGAAGGGGGAGGGGGAGGAGGGGGTGCGGGAGCGAGCGATGGCCATCACGCTGGAGACGCTCTCGCAGTGGTTCCTCCATAGCCTCTCCCCCGATGCCGGCCCGCGCCGCCAGGCCGAGTCCTCCCTCTCCTCCGCGTCCCTCCAGCCGGGATTCTCCCTCGCCGTCCTCCGTCTCGTCTCCGACCCCTCCTCCGCCTCCCACGTCTGCCACGCTGCCGCCGTGCACTTCAAGAACTACATCCGCTCTCGTTGGCCCCCCCGCGACGCCGACCCCCTCCCCATCCCCGACTCCGAGAAAGAGCAGATCAAGGCCCTCCTCCTCTCCTTCCTCCTCTCCTCCCCTCCTCCCATCCAGAGCCAGCTCTCCGAGTCCCTCACCCTCGTCAGCTCCCACGACTTCCCCCACCGCTAGCCCTCCCTCCTCCCCGAGCTCGTCTCCCTCCTCCGCTCCTCCCCCTCCCCCGCCTCCACCATCAGCCTCCTCTCCGCCGTCAACTCCGTCTTCAAGAAGTTCCGCTCCGCCTATGACACCACTGACACCCGCCTCGACCTCAAGTACTGCCTCGACAACTTCGCAGCACCCCTTCTTGACATCTTCCTCAAGACCGCCCATGCCCTCGATGCTGCCCTCGCCTCCGCCTCCCCCCTGGAATCTCTCCTCCCATTGTTCGAGTCCCAACGCCTCTGCTGCCGAATCTTCTTCTCGCTCAACTCCATTGAACTCCCCGAATTCTTCGAGGATCACATGCGGGAATGGATGACCGAGTTCCGCAACTACCTCACCACCGCCTATCCTGCTCCCGTCGAGGCTGATGGGAAGGTTGACGAGCTCCGTGCCGCGACATGCGAGAACCTCCAACTCTACATGGAGAAGAATGAGGAGGAGTTCCGAGACTACCTCGAGGGATTTGCCTCGGCGGTTTGGACTCTTCTGATGAACCCATCCAAGACGTCGTCCCACGATCACCTGACCATCACCGCGATCAAATTCCTCACCACTGTCAGCACGAGCGTCCACCACAAGCTGTTCGGGAACCCTGGGGGAGCTTGGGGCGGAGCTGGGAGGAGGTGCGGGCTGGGGAGGAGGAGGTTGGAGGAGGAGGAAGAAGATGGGGAAAGAGGAGGAAGAAGAGGATGTAAAATGACGATATAACCTAAAAAATTAAAACTATTTCCGCTTTTGTCCTCAAAGTTAACGGCCATTTGCACTGTGGATGGACGGTCACTAACCCGAGGGGCACAAGTGATAAATTAGCAAGAATTGAGGGGCACAACTGATATTACCAAAAAGATAGGGGCATAACTGAAATTGCGATATCTCGGAGGGGCACAAGTGATAAAATCCCTTATTGTTATCGTTGCTCTTATTTTGAAGTCCATCTCTATTTCTAAAGTTAAATACAATCACATGATGTAATGTTTTTTGTTGCATATCATGTTCGATGCCCAAGTTCACGAAATATAAGGCCCTTTTCTCCTTGATTGTTTTAGACAAAGTTGGGAAAATAGATGCAAGGTTTTAAGAATATTGAAAAGCTTACTCTAATTAAATTTTTTATTAATAAGTTTTGAATCTATTTCTTTAAATAAAATTAAAGTCAAGTTTTTATTTTGTAACGAATTATCTAGCCTAATCTAGTAAGTTTTTTGGAATGGTGATAATAAAAGGTTTTTTGGGTTTCACAAAAAAGGCTTGATTCATCACCAAAATTATTATTTTCGTCACGCTAATATTAATCAAGAAGTGTTTCTTGATACATATGTTTGTTGCAAAATCAAAGTCAGTTAAAGTTGTGGGAATCTTATTGCAAGTAGTCTTGGTTGATTAAAATTGAATCTATCTTAATTACTCATCCTTAAAAAAATCATGTACCTTTGCTTATTCCTGTTAAAAACACATTCTTATATTCCATTTATATTTATTTGTTTAGATCCAAAGTGATAAGTAAGATTATTGCTACTGAGATGAGGAAAGCTAAGTACGTTAAAGATACTAAATATGAATTGTGGAGTACAGATATTTACTTGGTATGTTACATGATGATGTATGCTCCATGATAGATAAACTCAACCTCACACTATTTGAAAATCCACAATAAAGGAAAATCAAGTCCCGTGAACAATGGGCAAAACTTGATAATACAGTTAGGAGTTTTATGCTTACAAATATGAAGTTGGATCTAATGATGAATCACCAATTCATCATATCAATATGTCTGAATTAAAAAAAATCTTGAATTAAGCTTAGAGATACGCTAGACTTCAAGACATTAAAGTGTAGAATTTTTTAGATATATGTTTTTCAATTAATCTAAGGTTCTATCAAAAGTTGTGACACAACCTTCCTTGAAAATCATCAAAAGAAGGAGCATGAAGTAGAGAATCGTATCATTTTATTATTTATACATGATAATGAAGATGGCTTAAAGATAAAACATGATTTAATGGATGTTATTGATCATCCATACATAGAAAATGAACCTATGGGTAATAATGATCATTTAAAGGAAGTGAGTGAACCCACAGAACTCACGAATATGATTAATGACAAGAGGCCCGGAATAAGACCCATATGGATGGAAGATTTATTATTTCTATGAATACGAGGTATCACATTACATTGTACATGAGGATGTAGCGGACTGTATAAATCACATATCCTTTGATGAGCAATGGCTTTGAAGGAGTTGGAATAATGAACGATCGTCATGAGGGATACGTTGGAATCAATTAATTGAAACACTGTATAAGAGTTATGTTTTTCCATAAGGTAGGCAACCATAGGATGTAAGTGAGTATTCAAGAAAACCTACCAAGTTAATAGAACCGTTAATAAATAGAAAACAAGATTAGTTGCCAAGAGTTATACTTAGCAAGTTGTAATATACTTCCAAAAGACCAATTCTCTTGTTGCTAAGTTTTCATCAATACAGACGATCTTAATTATAGTCGCACATATAGATATGGAATTATTCCACATGAATATGAAGACAACCTTTCTTAATTGCTAATTAAGAAAGGATATATATATATATATGCGACAACTAAGTGTTTTCAGATGGAAGGTCAAGAGAAAGAGTTTTATAAGTTCAGAAAGTCATTATAAGGCCTGAAACAGTCTTCATGGCAATGGTATTTCAAAAAGCATGAGAAAATTATAAAATTTGACTTTGTTGTAAATAAGTTGGATAATTATGTATGTGTCATGAAGATTGAAGCAAGTTTGCATATTTATTCATTGTATGTGTATGACATTCTACTCGTGCTAATAATATAGCCATGCTCAATGGAATTAAAGAAATATTGAGCAATGAATTTGATATGAACGACATGGGAGAAGCATCATATCTTCTAGGAATTCAATTAATAAGAGATACATGTTCAAGAACATTGAATCTTAGTCAAGAAAAATACTTGCATACATTGAATCTTAGGCAGAATACATTGCACGTAGCATGGGCACCACGCGCGCGATTCAGGCCAGACACTTTCTGGAAAAAATGTGTTGGTTAAACGGCCAATTGAAATGTATTCATCAAGATGCACTAGGATTGATCAATGGTGGGGTAATAGTTATTAATGAAATCACATTGATATCGAGTGTCACTATATACAAGATATAGTGGCAAAATAAGAAATTATCGTAGCATACATACCTACAAGTGGTATGTCAGCCTATTCACTAGCCAAGAGAAGAACAATATGTGCATACATTAAATGTGTTGGTTTGGCAGGACTCGGTAACGCATGGGTCAAACAAGAGATATCTATGAATAATGATCCTCGTAGAATTTATCTTCTGGAATGCACTACAAGAATACTGAGAGAGTAATGACCACACCGATCAAGAGGGAGATGTTGAATGGTCTCGAATGTTGTGTGGTCAATCAACCGCCTCCGATGATTTGCATTGGGGTTGGGTATCCCAGAGACCCTAACCGATGGAACGTTGGGGAAGGTACATGCGACGTGAGGGCATGCGCCCAATAAATACCTCCATTGCGATGGGAATGGATCATCCCACCTTAATCCGAACCTCTGTTCATTGGGAGTCCCTTCCTAATCCCTAATATCATATATCTCTCTCTTTCATTCTCTCTTTGGGAGAAACCGACGTCATACCTCTATCTTCAACAAGTTTGTTGTACTTAAAGGACTTTGATTTTCGGTTCCCAATTAAAAGATGATGCTCGTGACTTGCTGCTTGTTGTCTGTATTCATTTAGCTCTCTTCTCTCACTAAGATTTGGAATGGTTGAGCATGAGGGAGACAAGCTTAAAAAGCATAGGGGGTTAAGGTCATAATATGCGATTATGTCTACCACACAAGAATTATAAAATATTTTCATCAGAAACTGGTTCCCATAATTTTAGATATGATGCAAACCAATAAAAAGTATTTTGTTTGTTATATTTTAGGAGGATGGCATACAAACTCCCAAAATTAGTCACAACAAACTCATTTACATTCTCTTTTACATTTGTTGCACGTTCTTTCACGTGCAATTAGTACCAACGATAAGAATGGAGGTTATTTTGAGCTCATATCGTCTCGTTTTCTATTCTTAAACACCTATTCAATTACTATATTCTTTAGTAGTTAATATTACTAATGGATATCTTAGGGCAAATTACAAAAAAGGAGCCAAATTATACATTAAAATCTCAGTTATAGACCTCATTTTCAAATACAACAGAGGATCATCTTATTTTGTCTCAATGCAGTTTTTCGTAAGCTTCACGACCTTTTTATATAGAGATTAAACCATACAGTTGAAAGTTAGGACCCATCTTCTTTACGTTTAAACAACAAGACCATTATTTGAGAATCGAGGCACAATTATATCTTTTTTTGTGATTTACCCAATATCTCAAACTAACTTCAAATCAACACACCATATCCAAATTAATCAAGTATCATACAACAATAAAGCCTTTTCCCACGTAAGCATGGTCAACTACATGAATTCTTTGTCTCCATTTACATCTATCTTGGGTCATTCTCGAGCTCAGATAAAAAAAACTAAGATCCCTTCGTATAGTCTCAATCCAACACTTATTGGGCCTTCCTCACCCTCTCTTAGCCGGCTCAACATCCCAAAACTCGCATCTCATCATCGGTCCATAAGCTGTCCTCCTTTGCAAATGGCCAAAACATCTTAACCGATTTTCTCGCATCTTATCCTCGATCGAAGCTACACCAACTTTCATTCTGATTGCATCATTTCGAATCCGATCTTTACGTGTATGTCCACACATCCACCTTAACATTTCATTTCTGCTACTACCATTCTCTACACATGTCTATGGTACAAGCCAACATTCAGATCCATATAGCATAACATGTCTCACGACTGCTTTGTAAGACTTTCCTTCGATTTTCAAAGGATTTTTCTTATCACAATAAACAAATAGAGGCTCCTCTCCACTTTAGCCAATCTGCATTTATTTTATTTGTAACATCTTCATCAATTTCCTTATCATGTTGCAAAAAAAGATCCCAAGTATCTAAAAGAATCACTATTCTGAATGTTATAATCACTAATCTTCACCTCGATTCCTTCACCATTGCTTCTTAAAATTAATAATGTATCATATTTAGGTTAAATGTTTAGCCACAAATCAAGTTACCATGGTATTAAGAACCAAAGAATCAATATACGTTAACTATTCACCTCCAACAACCAACCCCCCTCAAAGCAAGTAATAAACGATCATCTTTGCTGGTAAATAAATAATAATAACTCCAATAATAACAAGTATAACAACAAATAATCACCAACAATTGTTAACAATTGTTTAGAGTTGCAGGGTTGGGCAGGGTTGGGTTGGGGTACATCGGTGTACCCCTCCTTCCAACCCTCCCAATTTCCTCACAGTTTACTATTCATATGGTTACCCCAATCCAACCAACCCAACCCAACCCAACCTAGCCCAACCCAACAACCAAACGAACCCTTAAGTAGCGTTCGGCTACCGGGGTAAACTATCCTTTGGGAAAACTCCCCCTTAACCAACATCCCCTCTCTCCCCGTGGGCCCCACTTTATTCATTTTTCAAAAAATTAAATAAATCAATTTTACACCATCAATCCTATCAAAAAATAATATATTATTACCATCACATCATATAAAAATTATAAACTACTCCACTTCTACTCATTTTTCCAAACTTCAATACACACACATCACAATAGCTACTCATTCTTTCAAACTTCAATACAATCATATCACCCCAAACCCACTTCTAACTAGACCTGGCCATTGGGCCGGGGGCCTGCCCGCCTAGCCCGTCCAGCCCGTTCATGAGCCGGGCTTGGGCAAGCGATTTCGGAAACGGACCCGTTCGGCCCGCTCTTTGGCCCGTCCGTCAGTTGGGCGGGCCGTGGGCATGTGTCATAAAACCCAGCCCGGCCCGGCCCGCACATATAAAAATATATGTTTAAATATTATACTTTAGATAGATTTAATATAATATACTTCAAATTTTTGTTTTACATTATCAATATTACATCTTATTTTATACTCTACATGCAAAGTAACACATATTATGGTTACTTGGATTTAGAAAGATTAGATGCTGCTAAAAAAACTTAATTATTTCCATAAATTTGATTAAAAAATTAATAAAAAAAAATTACATTCGGCCCATGGGCCGGCTCGGCCCAGACCTGGGCCGGGCTTGTGCCTTGAAGTATGGCCCATGGACCAGGCCGGACCTTAGACAAGGGGTTTTAAAACCTCGGCCTGTTCGACCCGGCCCATGGCCCGGCCCGACCCGAACTTTGGTCAGGTCTACTTCTAACCCACCCCCAGTTCAATCCTCTATCCAAATATCAAAACCCTAAAATAGATTACCCTCTACCAGTTTAACCTGCCTTAACCCGTCAACCAAACCCAAGCTAAGCCAAAGTGGCATAAGATGGTGTGAACCTCAAACGCAGGACTGGTACATAAATTTCCTAAATATCCGTCCATACATAACCCTTGGCTTTGTCATTCCACCGATCGTCAACCCCACGACAAGCACAATGTCCCAGTCCTCATCCTCCTCGGCGATGCTGACCATCCCGGAGAAGAAGGGCACCCCGGTGGACCTCTACTCTGCCCTTCTCCGCCACATCTCCTCCCACTACCCCTACGTGGACCCCCGCCCCGTCGAGGACGACCTCCGCACCCTCCAATCCCTCCGCTCAGACCTCCTCCGCCCATCTCCTCCCCCTTCCCCCTCCCTCCGCCGCGACCTACTCCTCCGCTACTCCCGTGCTCTCTCCGCCGCCCTCCCCCGCTTCCCCTCCCTCCCCAACCACTTCACCTTCCACGACGCCTTCCGCCCCCCAAAACGCGGCACCGCTCAGGGCCTCCCCTTCGAGCGCGCTGCCGCGCTCTTCAATCTCTCCTCCGCTTACAGCGAGATCGCCGCCGCCGCCGATCGCTCCGGGGAAGAGGGTAGGAAGCTCGCCTGCAACTCCTTCCAAGCTGCAGCGGGCACACTCGCCTACCTGCGGGGCTCGGCCGAGGGGGTTGGGGCGACGACGACGACGGACATGACGGCTGAGTGCGTCGGGATGCTCGAGAGGTTGATGCTCGCGCAGGCGCAGGAATGCTTCTTCGAGAAGGTGATCGCCGACGGCAAGGGCCCCGCAATTTGCTCCAAGGTCGCCAGGCAGGTGTGGAAAATGTTTTACTATATCTTCTTGCGGAATTCTTAGATGCTTAGGCGCATACGATGTAGTGTGAGGAAGAACAGTTCATCTCTCGATAGGTTTGGAGTATTCAGCACGAGAATTGGAGCGAGTTAACCTCAGCTTATCCCCCAAGCATCCAACATATCAACTTTTATCTGCATTCTTTTATTCTAACAAGATCAACCACGGAGATTGCTGTTTATTTTTCGTAGAACTTTCAAGACTATGGTCTTACTAAAACATTAAAGCTTTTCAAGAAAAGAAAAGAAAATTCTCTTGAAGCATTTCCTTGGATTTTGAGAAACTTATTCTAATAATCATGGTCTGTCTGGTCTGGTTTTGATTTTTCTGCATAATGCTGCTATAGGATCACTTCGTGCTTGAATTTGCACCAGTGTGATGACTGCTTGCATTGACAATTGACAAAGTAACTTAGCTGAGATCTTCATGAAGTTGACTTTTTTTAACAGTGCATTATCTGAAGATTGTTGCAGGTTTCTTTATATTATGAGGATGTTAGCTCATCCCTGAATTTGCCACTTCTTCACCAACATTTTGATAAGGCATGGATATCCCATGTACAATTGAAGGCCGCTTTGTTCTATGCTGAAGCTTGCTACAGGGCTGCACTGGATTTACATGAGAAAGAAGCAATAGGTGAAGAGATAGCACGGTTAAAGGATGGTATAAAAGTGCTCGGTAAAGCAAAGAAATCGGTCAAGGGTGGTGCTGCAACTCTGTCTGATGCTGTTGGTAAGTTGGAGAACATTATGAATTCCAACCTTGTCAAGGCACTGAAAGAGAATGATCAAGTTTATCTTGTCCGCGTTCCGGAGCCCGAATCCCTTGCACCATTGCCTGGAGTTTCATTGGTCAAGCCCATGGTAATGGATGAACTCCTGGACCCAAGCAAAGAGAGATTGTTTACCAACCTTGTGCCGGATGACAGTGCCAAAGCCGTATCAAGGTATACCGAGATGGTTGATGATATTATTCGCACCCAAGCTGAAAAATTGCAACAGGAAAGTGAACTCACAAGGGTTAAGCTCAAGGAGATGGACTTGCCTGATTCTATACTCGCTTTGGAGGGGAATCTTTGCTTGCCAGTGGATCTCAAGGAGGATGTGGAGGCCGTGCAAGTTGTTGGGGGACCTGTCACATTTGAAGCTGATCTGAAAGAACTCAGAGACTTGAAAACAGCAAGTCAGTCATTTCTTATTGAGATTGAAGACATGTTAGAAAAGGAAGAAAGGGATGATGATCGGTTTAGAACCCAGTTCGGGACTCGGTGGACAAGACCTCCATCTAAAACCTTGACGAAAACCCTCTATGAGAGGCTGAACAAGTTTGCTGCAACCATTAAGCAGGCTGCTGCTAGTGATGCAAACATTGAACGAGCTGTGAATGACAATTTGCAAGTTATGGAAATATTGAACAATCGACCGGTATGTTTGCTGGTGTTACTCGTACTTCCAGGAATAAATTATAGATCTTCTTCAAACCGGGGAATAAATTATAGATCTTCTTCAAACTGCTTTATCTCGTCCATGTCTTTAAATCTATAAGGTATAAAATCCTGATTTAATTCTATATCTATCTTCTTACTTCCATGTAACCTTTTGCGTATATTCTCTTGCCATACTAATATTGCCTGATAGCATGTTTTCTCTCTCGAAATGTCTGATAGCATGATTTACCTGTATCTTTGTTTATTTCTTTTGTCTGCCTGCAGAATACCACTAAGGAATTATGATATTTCTTTTTTGAAAAGAGTATTTTGGATATTTCTATGTCCCCAAAATTATATCTTTTAATCATGTTAATAAATCGAGTTAATTTGTTTTCAAATGTAGAATTTCACATCAACTTCGATGTCAAGATTCTTATTTCCTGCTGTTTACTGCTAGTGACAATACCTTTTCAACGCAAATTGCAGATTGAGTCCGCCATTCCAAATCTTGGCAGGCCAATAATGTCTTTGGATGTGGATGAAGATGCAATTGTTGGGGCCCTCAAGCAGAGCCTGGTAGTTTTCCAAAGTAAACCTAGATGCAATTTATATCAGTATATTTTTCTTATTCAATAACTAATTACCCATCTGTCTTATGCTTTTGTGATTGCTTATTCCATGTGCTGTATGTTTGCGACACTTTTATTTTCTTTAAGTAGAATGTATAATTATATGCTATTCCCATCGGAACTCCATATAGTTGAGGTGAGGTTGTCTGTGGAATAATGTGACTTTTGCAGAGAAATAGCAACCCGTCCATTATTTTTGACAAGTTTTCCTGTTGCAAATTATGCATTCTCTTTTTCTCAAGCATTGAAACCTAGCTAGGCCTGTTTGATGTCCAAAAACATCAGAATGAGGCTATGAAATAGAGGTGTCTACCTGCCTAGACGAAGGGTTGTTTTAAGCACTCTTCAGACCAGTAAACCTGGGTACATTGAAATGATCGGACATGTTCCAATCTCATGAGTGATGATAGTGTTGAACCTTTCATGCATGACGATGGATTGGGGGCCGATGGTGTAAAGGATAGAGAAGAGACTCAGGGAAGGATCGGAGTTTCTGTTAAGAGATGGCTACTTGGTGTATCTGGGGTCGGTCCGTTTGATGTTGACATGTTCTATATGTCAGTTTCAGGTTACTTGTAAAAGTGGATAATCAAATTGATGATATATAACGAGAATCTTTTGGAATGGGGTAGAGAATGTGGTTGGAAAAGCAGGAGGATCAAGAGATCCTCATGCTAAAGAAGTGGGAAAGGGACTGGGTGTTAGGAACTTCATAATCTTTCAATGAAACCTTGATGTCTAAATGGATCCTGGAACTGGAAGGATAGGGGATTGTGGGAGGGTAGGGGGATTTGTTTGGGAGGATTTGGAGACATGCTACGACATATGCTTGTTTTTAGAGGAGAGGGTTAGGCTACTGCCGAGGGCCTTGATGTATGTGAAAGATTCGATGCACATGATTCTCGAGGTAGGGCCACTTCTAAAATGATGTTTAGGGGATATAGAATATTTCGAGTTGTGGTAAGTAGCTATTAAAGATATTTCCTAAATTGGGATACATGAGATTTCAGGTTATGGTTGGAGGATTGGTTAGGGAATTGGGTGATAGGGGAGAGGTTTCCAAGATTGGTTACACTAGCTAGTAAGTAGGAGCTTGATGCAATGGGGTTTGGCTACTTGGGTTCGTCTTGTTACTGTCTAACAAGAGGGTGTAAGAGTTTGATACGTTCATCAAGGTGCTTGATGAAGTGACACTAGGGGGATGGTTAATAGTGTTTATGCCGAAAAAGTGATCAATTTAAAAACAAATAGCACAACTAATTAGAAACAAACAAAACATTTTTTTATCAAAAACAACAAACAAAACATAAGGCACATGGATCAATACAAGTTCTCCCTACTCAAAAACTATGTCCTGTGCCTGAGTTTGGTCTACTCAGGGATTTACAAAGTCTCATTATATGAACTACTCGGTGTAGTCTAACCTTTTTACAAAGCACTTAGCTTTCCATAATTTATTTCCTACAAAAGAAGAAAGACTTTCACGGAAAATGCCTCAAGGTATGTAACCTTGCCAAGAATTTATCATTTGTTTGAGAAAAAAAGCCTTAACAAAGAATGCCTCTTATCCAAAAATAAAGTAAAATACATAAACGTGATATGAAATGCAAATTGAGAGAATCAGATTGTGAAGGCCAGAGCTTTACTAAACTTTTCTTGGAGTATAGAAAAACTCTCTAAAGAATAGGATGTAGTGTGAGAGCATAGAGAATTGTTGTGAACTTGGTGCATGTTGATATGAGCGCATAAGGGGTCATTTTATAGGTGTATGCCATTCCTAAGAATAGAAGGATTCAATTGAATTTGCACTTGAAAGAACTAAAGAGCGACTTTCGGCTTCTGTTGTACCGGTGCATATGGTGTGTCAATGTATCATGAGCAAAACACACTAGCTGATAGAGCCAATTGCAAGGAATGATGTATCGGTGAACACCAATTTAAGAAAATTGATAATGTCAAAATGCTTAAGTTGAAAAGTCAACAATACAAAATGCATTGGCTGCACAAGGTTGTGTATCAGTGCAAGAATAAAGAGAAATGATGGTTGAACTGCATCAATTGTATGTACTATGTACCGATGAATGAGGTGTACCAGTGCATAGTAATGATCGTGTACCGATGCACTAGTGCGTAGGGTCCTAACATAATCTAAAAGTGGGTATGGAGTGTTTTTATGCATGAAAGGCTTTGTACACAATAATTCTATATTCTATACTATATCAATACAATCTGTCTTGGTAAATGAAAATGAAATCACATCTTCTTTTAAGTCTTCTCGTGTTGTAGAGTTTACAACCTTTCTTATGCAACACTTGTTGTCCATGACAATCACTTAAGGTAAGTCGAAAATCAGTATCAACTTAACAATCTTGTTTTTGCAAAAATGGTGGTTTATAAATTAAACAATTATCTCTTATTAGGATCCATTGATTTGTTATTATCAAAACAAGGTGTTTCAACATTTATTGATGTTGTGTGTTAAGGATGTCTGATGCCTAAGGGTCCGTTTGGTTGGGGGTGTGCCCCGGGTCGATGGGGGTCACCCCCTCCCAACCCCACGCGCGAGACCGCTTAATCTCATGTTTTGGTGGGTTGCAACATGTGACTTGTGAGGCGAGTTAATGCTGGTTACTGGCTCCATCCCATCGAATGCAGACAGAAAGCTTCTTCTCGAAGCCAACGCCCGACGCTATCTCCCCCAAAGTCCGCCCATGCCTCTCCCTTTCCTCCAGCACCGCGCATCTCGCGGCAGCTTTTTCAGGCATTTCTTCACCGTCGAGAAGACTACTCGAAGTCCTCTGCAGACAAATCCGTGATGCAGCCATCCACTATTGCAACCTCCCTTGCAAGTCTCCACGCTTCCATCCCATCGGCACTCAATGGAGGAAGGTCCGTCGTCATGTGAGTCTACTGCTCCCTCGGTATCCCCTCTACCACTGAGGGGCGGGAGGAGGAGACCCCCGCAAGTTGTGGACGATCTGTGGCCCTATAAATTGGGGGCAATACTGATTTCGGCGTTGGCAGCGGCTGGCGTGTCACCGGCGGTGGATTTGGTAGAGCCAGTGGTTCGGGTGATTACGAGAATAGTAGGCAGGTATGTCGTGCAAACCCATCTTCGTTGCTATGTTCTTGTTATGGAAGGGCTTCTCCAATTCCTGTGCGATGGCCGCATAGTTCGTCTGTTCAGATCACCGGCTTTCATATGTCTTCACATCCGCATTCCCGTGTGTTTTATCTGCTTGTTCGTCGTGCAAGTCCGTGTGTTTTATCTGTTTGTGTATTCTTTAGCAAGAAAGTATAACATGTTGCTTTCTCTGGGAAGGACTCCGTATAACATGTAAGCTCGAAGCCAATGATTTCTGTACCAATTTAGCAGTGTTGTGAAGAAGAGCTTCTCGTATGCCCATTAAAATTCTTAACTCCTATTTAGGATTGATGAAGGAACATAAGTACACAGCATTCCTATTCTTCCTGATATATTTATCTTATGGTTGAATGTGTTCTTCTGTGATATTTTTGTTCTTATGATACATTCTTCTGTGAGTGTCTTCTGTGATTTGAACATAAGTACACAGCCCTATTTAGGATTGATGAAGGAACATAAGTACACAGCCTTCCTATTCTTCCTAATATATTTGATCTTATGGTTGAACATAAGTACACAGCCCGACTGTCTCGTTGTTAAATATATAGCCGAGTGGAGTATTCAGGTTACATAGTTAAATCCCACGTTGATTTCTTCCTTATTTGAGAATGGCTTACTTATACACAGTTCATGGAATCCAGTACCCACGTATTCGTTTTATCCACTTTGGTTTTTACTTGTGATAGTCCTTACAAATACCTCCACTCGGTCATCCGTGCACATTTCAAGTAACAATGTGTCCTGTTTTTGTTTATCTTCCATCTCTGTTTTAAAAGGACCTGTACCCCAACATCTACGTAGATGGATTGGTGATAGTGTGGTGGTGGACGAGGTAGATATTGGACGACCATTTGAGATTGTTGAGTCAAATAATGTGACAGTGATATTATATTGCGTGCTTCGTTTGTATAAGATCGCAGACAGTATCCAATTTCATCCTTTATATACCCTCACTGAAATCCAGGTTACTATTTTATAATGGTGGGAATATTCGTCGTGTTTAAGTTATTGCAGCACTGGCATAACTGATAAGGAATTAGTCATCTGCCATGTTACATAAAATGTGCTAAAATGTCCATACAACAGGTTGGGTGTTCATCTCTCCCATCTCCATAACCACGTAGTGTGTGAATTTCGTTTCAGTTTACTGTATATAATATGCTTCATTTCGAAGGTGCGTTCAATGTGTGAACCGCCGTCTTGTTTTTCGCTTGAAAGCTTGATTTTTATATTGTAAGATAGTCTATGACTCAAGTGGTTGTGGATAAAATTAAGCGCGATGACGGGGAGATTCCCACAAGGGGAAAGAGTTGCATCGGAAGCAACACAATGCCAGGGGAATGTCGCTTCCGAGAATGCCCACTGGAACCCAGGTTTAGATCGGATATTCATTGATGCGATGCTGGAACATGAAACCTCCTGGGCAGGAAGCACATTCACAGTGCCTGGATGGCAGATGATTATGACAAGATTCAATCATGTGGCATGTCTCCACTATACAAAGGTTCAACTGTTGTATAGGTGGAAAAATCTCAAGAAAGACTACGCAGCGTACATTTATCTGCGCAACAAGTCAGGATGGGGCTGGGATGGGATTTACAACAGACCGATTCCTCCCTCTGAATCGGCTTGGTTTGAGGTAACCTACAAGTCCATATTCTCCGAGTTTCCTTTTTTTTAGTTGCAAATAATATAACTTGCATTTTTCTCAGCTGCCTGATAGGTATTGCAAGTACCGCAATAAGCCTTTCCTGTACTTTGGAGACATTCAGCGCTTCCTAAGTAAAGACATTGCAACAGGCGTGCACGCAATCTCGTCTAGACCGTCAAGGGATACTCCTGGGTTTGGCGCGTCGACCTCCTTTTCCCCTCCAAGCCAGAGAGAGTTAAACTTCGACGAGAACCTCGACGAATGTATGCAAGAACCAGGGGATGAGTTCGAAGCTAGCGAGGATGTGGCCCCAACTCCGTACCGAAAGAGAAACTCGACCGGTGGACGCGCCATGAGCAAGAAAACAAAGAGCGGACCGTCGCGGACTGGAGGTGGGCAGGAGGTGCTTAACGACTTCCTTTCTTCATTATTTGAGAAGTTGAATGCGAGTAAGAACGGTCCAGAAAATGTAGCTCTTGCCGCTTGCACGGAAATAGGTCTCATGCGGCCAGATCTTGCTGCCGATGAAATAGACAAAATTGCTGAGAGGTTGGCAACACCTGTGGGAAGGAATGCGTTCATGATCGCCCGCTCTGATCCAGAGAAGCTGAAGTCGTGGATCGACAGGATTCTTTCACGTTGAAGATCTAAATTAACTGCATTTCCATTTAAATTGTCTAAGTACTTTTTTTTTCCAATTAGACTTTTAGCAGTACTCGTAGCAACTCCTACAACATTATCGCTTTGTCAGTAGTAGTTTACAGCTTTGAGTACTTAACTTTCTATTACAGGTGAGCAGTTGAACTAACCATCTCTGCTGTAGGTCATAGAGAATTAATAATCCATAACAGGGTTGCAAACAATTGCCTTCGCATGTGAATTGCAACTAATGCGAAATGCTTTAAACATGGATGGCTTTATACGTTGACATTGCAGGTGAATTGCTTTATGCAGGGGTTGCAAACAATTGCCTTTGCAACTGAATTGCAAACAATTGCCTGCGCATGTGAATTAGAAATAATGTGAATTGCAAATAATGCGTGCTTTATACATGGATTGTTATAGAGGCTTGAAAATAAGCCATCGTAAAGTTCAGGTGCCATCTACTTATATTGGAGTCCAGTTGCTTCTTTTGCTGCTCATTTCATTTTGCAGGTCTAATACTTTGTTTGCAGGGTTAATTTAAAAATCCCTTTCTTATGGACATCTTTTTTGACGTGTGATGCTCTCCTTTTATTGCCTATGCTTGGCCATTGATTCCTATTAGTACTTCCGTAGGCATGTCAACTCGGTCGTACAATCCCTTTGCGGATGTTGGCGACACAATCCTAGCTGCGTGCGTGGGGATAGTTGGAGCTATCGCCATAGAGGAGTGGGAAGCAAACGGAAGACAAATCCCCCGGCCTCTGCATACGAGGCCGCTCACCGGGGGACAGTGGATAAGGGAGATGCTAGATGGTCATGATGACCGTGCGTATCAAAATTTCCGCATGAAGCCCAATATGCTCAGACGATTTGCTCGTGTCCTTACGGACCATGGATTAGCACCGACTAGACACATGGATGTCGAAGAGCAGGTCTGCATCTTCTTGTATGCATTCGCTAACGCACACTCAAACAGAGTAATTCAGGAGGCCTTCCAACACAGCGCTGAGACGATATCGCGACATATAAGAAATGTTCTTTCCAAGGTACTAACCTTGGAAGGAGAATATATAAGACTGGCACCCCCGGTGACGCCTGATATAATCACATCGAATCCACGATACTACCCATACTTTAAAGTAAATACCTACATGCTTTGCTTCTATATTCGCACTCGATGTAGGTAACTTACATGACCTTCTTTCCACAGGGCGTTATAGGTGCCATTGATGGGACGTACATTCCAGCTCAGGTCGCTCCCCAGGAACAAGGAGCATATCGATGCAGGAAGTTATTTACGGCGCAGAATGTTATGGCCGCTGTTGACTTCAACCTTTGTTTTACTTATGTCGTCACGGGGTGGGAGGGCTCTTGTGCAGATATGACGGTGCTGCGAAATGCTGTGGAGACGGGTTCCTTTGTCGTCCCAGAAGGATGCAAGTATTTGGTTGTTTGCGGTTATGCAAACACTGACACATTCCTAGCTCCATACAGAGGTTCCCTTTATCACATTCCTGCATGGAGGGCTTGCGGGTGTTTGTACGAAAACCACAAGGACCTCTACAACCATCGCCATGCGTGTCTTCGCAATGTTGTGGAGCGTACGTTTGGTGTTTGGAAGAAAAGATTCCGTTGCCTTCGTGATATGCCTGCATATCCTTTCAATATACAAAGAGATGTCGTTAGGGCTACGTGCATTATACACAACTTCATACAACTGAATGGGGGAGATTCGACATCCGATGATGATGAGGAGGTATTGCCTCAGGAGCCCATTGAGGAGCATCATCGTGTTGTAGGCATACTGCGTGATGACATTAGGCGTGGACAGCTGTTGCGCGATAGAATTGCTATCGCAATGTGGAACAATAGAAGATCAACGCAATCATAATGCAGTTGGTCGTGTATTTGTTTGTACTGATGATGTCTACTACATTACCGTTGTCTACTTGAATGTGTTCGATAACTATCTTCGCATTCCAATCAGCTATATGTGTTCAATATTTCCTTAATTTAATATATGCCTCTCAATTACATCTTCGTCTCCAATTATAGGTGCAAACAGATGGATCCGGCAGCGGATAAATGCAGATGTGGCTATCCGATGATTCTCAGATACGAGGAGGGCCTGCAACATCCATGTCGACGCCTATTCTACATATGTTCCACCGGTCGATGCGACACACGGATTAAGTACACGCGTACTACTCGGACTTTGCAGAAAGTAGCGGATGAATTTTTCTTCATGGCGGACCGTCTTTGGGAGCAAGAAAAATTAAACAGGGAGCTTTCTTCTACGGTGGACACTTGCAGGAAGGAACTGGAGGAAAAAGAACTAGAACTGAGTTTCATGTACTCTGAGTTGGATGAGGAAAGTGGACGCACCTCTACGATGAAGGAAACGATTGACACACTTCGACTTCAGTTGCACGATGCAGGAATTTCCACCGTCGACGACGACTTAGTCGACAAACACGTCGTTGAATGATAGAATTTGTAATGCGCGGCAAAGAAAGCCTGAGCAAGATAATGTAATCGTATCGTATGCAGGGAAACCCCCTGCTAAATAATTAAACTCGTCAATTTTAAGCTTTTCCCACTATCGTAACACAATATTTTCTAGGTTAAATTTTGCAAACACGCCACTACATGTGACTAAAATCACACTCTCACAAAATCAAGAATTCTTTTTTTATTTGCAATCATATACAATCATAACTCAATCATAAAGCACCCCACTCCAATCCATCAATACATCACATCCTGTCACATCCAACTCTAACCCAACCCTCTTCTTATCCAAACACCTACTATTACAATTGGGCTATCCACCCTACCAACCCACCCTGACAGGGTTGCCCCAACCCAACCCATACCCCTAACCAAACGCACCCTAAGAGTAAGTGGATGATGTGTTTTTTTGTTTAAGGGCATATGAGCTGTAAGAGATCACATACTAGATACATACTGAGTCGAATTTCGCTTTGGGTCGTTGGTTGATTTAACCAAGGTTTCTTGAAAGTGAGGTTGCATACACAAGTGATGAGATCAAATAAGACAGTCAACATGATGACAAGGGTTCTGTTAACATCAAGCAAATGGAAAGACGCACACAAAGATTGACCTGAGAGGACTGGTGTGGTGACAAGTTCAGATGGGGCGTCTCCGAAAGGAGGGTGTTCTCCGCTAGATCAAGGAGGGGCTTCGCCGTTGGCGGAGGGTGGCTGACGGTGGGAAACCCGTGCCTAAGGAGGAGGGGGAGTGGGTTCAGGTCTCTCATCACAAGCGAGGGCGAAAATGTTTCAGGTGCGGGGTTGCTGGCCACGTCGCATCGGGGTGCTTACACCCTCCACGATGCTTCGGCTGTGGGAATCTTGGACATCATCGCGTTTCTTGCTCGGATTTGCTACCTTCTTGGGCGGTGTTGGTATCGTTGGGTATAGATGAAGCTAGCGTGCATAGAACCTGTGATCAAGCCTTATTCAGGGATACGATGATCTCGTACGTGGATGCTGTGGCTGGAAAGGTGGATGACGTCGCCTGCAACATATTGTTGATTGGCTCGTGGACGAAACCAAATATGACACTGAATTCGGTTTGGGCCGGAGTTCTGTTGACCTTAGGAAGCATCTTTCAAGGGGATATTGTTTTGTTGGGAACAAACAAGTGCGCCCTGCGGGGACTTTCACCCGCTCATGCGCATCATCTTTTAAAATCGCGAGGTAGAAACGACATCTTATGGAGGTCTCCCGCATTGGCTGATGGCGGGGAGGTGTCGCTCACCTCGAAGGTTATGGAACTTGAAGGGGTCCCTTTTCTATCCAGAAGAATGGAGGTTCTGGGCCCACTGCTAAGAGATATTGGTGTTGTTAGGAAAATCTTGACTGATGGATCTGTGCCGGGGTCTGACCCAAGGATTACCATCGTTCTACTGGATTTTTGCAACCCCCATTCCTTACCCCTTTCGCCGTTGAAGCTTATGATTGGTCACGCCTCGTTCCAAATTTCTGTTCGTATCCTGATGCCGCCACCGCCGCCGACGGTGGCTCTTCCAACGAAGTTGGACTGCTCGGAGTTGACTGACCGTGCTGACGTTAGAGGTGCGACCGTCGAGGTCCCTGCGGAATCCGAAGCGACCAAGCATGACTCCTCGTCTCCCACAGCGATGGCAGTGGCAGACGAGGCGGCGCTGGGTATCGACATAGGTAATTGCACCACTCAAATTGATGATACGTCGCTCAAGACTTCCCGCTCGGATCGGGCGAAAGATCCGACTCGACCGATTCAGCAGAGTTTTGAAGGCTCCCGGACCGAATCGGATTGTGCTGTTGTGGCTTTGCCCCCGAGCGGGACAGACCGGATTTTTTTGCCCCCTCTCGGAGCGGAGGGTTTAGGATCCCTTTTTGGATCAGTTTTCTTGGTGGGGACAGATTCGATGGCACCGTTTCGGGTGGTTCTCCTGGGCAGGGGCAATCCAAGACCTCTTCTTCTATAGATACCTTCTCTGCCGTGGTATGGATCCTCTTCTACTGGTCAGGGTGACCTGAGGGCCCGTGAACAGTACCAATTGGTTCCATGCGATAAGTACTCCACATCCAACGTTGATGTCCTTTGCAACGGCGATGGTCTGGGATGCACCCAACGCGAACAATCCACCTCTGCTAATATTTGCCGAGAATTGCGGAGTTGTAGTTCGAATGTAGGCATCTCCTCGTCGATGGGATGCGACAGTGACTCTTCGAAGAGATATAGGCGAAGATGAAGCAAGAGGGCCTCAAATGAGGAAACATGAATTATTTCTCAGCGGAAAGCGTATATAGCCATTACTGTGGGTGCGGTTTGCATTGGGGGGGTGCAAAAGGATGCCTAAATGAAGATCCTGTCATGGAATATTAGACGTCTGGGTGACCCGGATAAGAGGAGGGCATTAGGTGCGAGGGTGTTGGACTGGGGCTGTGACATTATCATGCTGCAAGAAACGAAGCTGGAGTCTTGCGGATTGGCAACGTGGAACTCTTTTGGGTCCAATTCGATCTCTGGGTTTCGGAATTTGGACGCATCGGGAAGCTCCGGTGGCCTGATCGTTGCGTGGAAGGAACCATCTTTTGTTATTCGGGCTGAGCTAAAGGGAACTCATGTGCTCACTATCCTGTTGGACTGCTGTGATTCTTCCTCTCTTTTGGTCTTGTCTTGCGTCTATGGAAACTGCTTGCCATATGAGCGGCATGAGTTATGGGCAGACATCCGGGCAGCTAGGGAGGTCTTTCCAGATGGGGATTGGATTATTGGGGGTGACTTCAACGTCTCCTTGCTGTCTTCTGATCGCTCAAGGCGGCGGGGTGGCCATGATACGGGTTCTTCTGAATTTGCAGATCTGATTGATGATTTGGAGTTGGAGGAGCTTGACGCTGCAGATGCCAAATTTACTCGGCGGAACTCTGGGTCTCGTTCTCGCATTGATCACTTCCTGGCGTCGACGGAGCTTATGGAGGCGTTCCCTTGTTCGTTCATCTCCTCAGGCCTCGCTCGCGCTCTGATCATGTTCCTCTTATTTGGGATTCTGGCTCCTCTTCTCCACCGAGAGGTTTCTTTCGGTTTGATTGGAGTTGGCTTTTGGAAGACTCGTTCAGGGATATCGTGACCAATCTTTGGAACTCTTTGAGGCCGGCAGGAATTACGATGGCACGGTTTGCAGAAAAACTCATTTGTTTGCGTCAGCAACTGAGTAAGTTCAAGAAGGAAACGAGGGAAGCCAGGGGGGCTACAAAGAGGGCGACGGAATTGGAAATCCAAAGGCTACACATGGTTGAGGATGATAGACAGCTTGACGAGTTTGAGATGGAGCAGCGCGCTGCGGCTCTTAGAGTGGTTGCCGATGAGGATAGAAAACATGTGACGGAATGGAGGCAGAAATTGCACATCTCTTGGCTTAAGTAGGGAGATGCGAACACGGCTTTTTTCCACAGGATGGCCAGCGGGAGGCGTCGGGTAAATTCTTTGCGCTCTATGGTTGTGAATGATAACAGAATCGAGGGAGACAAAGAGATGTGAGCCGCAATTGCCGAACATATCTGTGGATTCTCAAGGAGGGTTGATCTAAGAAGGTGGAGATGGAATGGTCTTGGGACGTCCAGGCTCTCTGAGGCGCAAATGGCTTCTTTGACGACTCCGGTGACGAGGGAGGAGGTCAAATCGGCGGTGTGGAGCTTGAATGTTGACAACGTGTCGGGACCAGATGGGTTCCCTATTTTTTTTGTAAAGCATTTTGGAACGTGGTGGGGAACGAGGTCCTGGAGGTTGTGGAGGAATTTTATTGTGGCAATGCGGGTTTTGAGAGACTGAACAAGGCGCTGATTTTTCTGCTCCCGAAATCTGTGGGGGCGGACAGAATCGAGGAGTTCACACCGATCACCATCTCCAATGGTATCTACACGATTGTGGCTAAGGTGTTGGCTATTCGCCTGAGTAAGGTCCTTGATCCTCTGATCTCTCATGTTTAGTCTGCGACTCCGCGTTCGTCCCTGGGCGCCAGATTGGGGACAGTATCGTGATGGCTTCAGAGATCATACCTGACTGGAAGCGGAATGGTAGGCGGGCATTGCTTTGGAAAGTGGACTTTGCCAAAGCATATGACACATTGGATTGACGTTTTCTGTGGTCTGCTTTGCATCGACGTGGTTTCTCGGAGTTATGGATTACCTGGATGAAGAGATGCATCACAACTTCTTGTCTCTCGGTGCTGATCAATGGTCGTTCGGAGGGGGGATACTTTCAGCCGCAGCGTGGAGTGCGACAGGGGTGCCCTCTTGCCCCTCTGCTTTTTGTTGTTGCGGTGGACGTTCTTGCTTGCATGATTGATCGGGCTCAGAGGGGTGGGATTGTGCAGGGGTACTCATGTCGGGACATTCAGATCCCTCTATTGCAATATGCGGATGACACAATCCTCTTTCTGGAAGGAGGCAAAGAGGAGGCGAGTGACTTGGCTGTCATTATGGAGATTTTTAGTGAGATGTCTGGCTTGGAGATTAACTTCGGTAAATCTATTACTGTCCCTTTCGACATGGCGGGGAAGGAGGCTACTTCTTGTGGCGCGGAGCTGGGAACAACTAATGGGTCCTTCCCTATCCGGTATCTTGGCCTCCCTCTCTCGGACGACAAACTCAAGATATTCGACTGGTTACCAGCGATGGAAATGATGGAAAAAAGGCTGTCGGGCTGGAAGGCTGCGCTGCTATCGCGTGGAGGCAGGTTGGTTTTGATTAAGGCTGTCCTTGCTGCGATTCCGATTTTTTTCCTTGGTTCCCGGATCATTCCAGCAGGGATTAGAACAAGGTTGGAGCATTTGATGTGAAGATTCATATGGAGTAAATCTGGACAGGAGGGACACGACATCCATCTTGTTGATTGGGAGTCCATTACTCAATCGAAAAGGATGGACGGCCTTGGGATTAAGAATTTAGAGAATAACAGTGACGCTCTATTGCTCAAATGGGTCAGCAGAATTAGGGGCAAGGATGAGAGTGTTTGCTGTCGATTGATTCGGAGTATCTACGATGTGTCCTTCGACAACCCTGCTCGTCAGCGACATGGGTCGTATCAATCTGCTCTTTGGAAGGGAGTGTTGAAGGTAATACCGAGATTTCATGAGCTCTTCAACCCCGTTATGGGCGACGGAGCCACTTTCAGATTTTGGAGGACCGATTGGACTGGTGGTGGCGTCCTTTGTGATCGTTTTCCCCGAGTTTTCACTTTGGCGGCCTCCACGGAGGCTCGGGTCATGGAGTGTTGGGATAACGGTAATTGGATGCTGTTGTTCAGAACGTCTTTCTCGGATCAGCGATTGGAGGAATTCCTCAGTCTCTTGGACTCATTGGGGCATGCAGGAAGGCCTTTCGCTGGAGCGGATCACTGGGCTTGGAGGGGGTCACCTTTCTCGGTTCGGAAAGCATACATCGCCATTTGTAGGCCTCCACCCTCCCTTTCTGATACCATCATGCGGGACTGCCAGATTATTTGGTCATTGGGGCTCCCGGAGAGGGTGGAGTTTTTTCTTTAGCTTATGAGAAGAAAGCGGCTCATGACGCGTGATCGATGTGCTAGACTCTTCAGGCAGCTGTCAGACAGAAGTATGCTATGCGACAATGAAATCGAGATGGTGGAACATCTTTTTCTTTCCTATCGTGTTTCCGCGTCTATTTGGTGAGAGGCGGATCTGAACTGGATTAACTCGCATGATCTTGACTCATTTTGGTCTTCTCTGCTTGGGTCACGTGGTCGTCAGAGGCAGGAGAGTATTGCTTCGGTAGCGGTTTTGTGGGCAATATGGTTGGCCCGTAACAATGTTCTTTTTTCTGGTCATCGTTTTTATTGTGAGAATGTTCGTGTTCTGTTGGGAAAAATAAGAGTTGTGTTTATTCCTTGAGCCCTAGACTCTCTTATATAGGGAGAGGTCTATGGGCAAATTACACATGGTAGACAAACGAAAAGAATAATAAATAAAAGACACAGAAACATAAACTAAACTTCTACACCCCCTCAAGATGGAGCATAGATATCTATCATGTTCATCTTAGATAAGCACTTCTGGAAGGAACCACGAAGTAAAGCTTTGGTAAGAATGTCTGCCGTTTGGTCTCCTGAGCTGACATGGGTTGTAGAAATGAAACCTTTCTAGATCATATCACGGATATAATGGCGGTCCACTTCAATGTGCTTTATCCTCTCGTGAAATACAGGGTTGTTTGCAATGAATAATGCAACCTAATTGTCACATTGAAGTGACAGGGGAAGAGGAACATCTATATGTAGATCTGTCAGAACTGCGCGAACCCACATCACTTCTGCACATGCTTGGGCCATCGCTCTATACTCCGATTAAGTACTAGATCTCGCAACTACTGTTTGCTTCTTGCTCTTCCATTAGACAAGTGACTCCCCAACGAATATAGCAAAGCCTGATGTAGACTTCCTATCCTTCGGGCACCCTGCATAGTCTGCATTTGCACATGCTGAGATAGTAATAACGCCTTTCTATCTAAACATCAATCCTGCACCTGGAGATGACTTAAGATACCTTTGTATCATATGTATCGCGTCCATGTGTACCTGGCGAGGTTGCTCCATAAACTGGCTCACTTTATTTACTGCAAATGTAATATCTAGTCTGGTAATAGTAACATAAAGAAGCCTCCCTACCAGTTCTCTGTACCTTCTTTTGTCAACCTCCTCAGTGTCTTCATCATACATCTTCATGCTTGGATCCATGGGTGTAGAAGTAGGTCGACATCCAAGCATACCTGTGTCACTTAGCAAGTCAGTGACATATTTCCTCTGAGTCATCACGAGTCCTTGTTCATTTCTAGCAAACTCCAATCCAAGGAAATATCTAAGTACTCCTAGATCCTTGGTAATGAATTCACTGCCCAAGAATTCTTTTGCTATTTTTATTCCCTGCATATCATCTCCTGTAATGAGTATATAATCAACATACACCATAATGACGGTCATATCTCTGGATGTCCTCTGTAGAAAGAGAGAATGGTCTGCATTTAACCTTTTGAACCCTTGCTTTTCAAACAAATCTGAGAGCTTTTGGAACCAAGCTCTTGGGCTCTTCTTCATGACATAGATCGCCTTATGAAGCCTGCATACCTGTACACACTCCCCCTCAGCAGTAAACCCAGGTGGCTGGTGCATGTAAACTTCTTCCTGAAGATTACCATATAAATTGCATTTTTGACATCCAATTGAAACAGGGGCCAATCTCGAATCACCACAACAGATACAAGAATCCATAAGGTAGAATGACGAGCAACATGAGAAACGTATCAAGATAATCTACCCCATACGTCTGAGTAAAGCCCCGAGCTACCAATCGAGCCTTGTACCTATCAATACTTCCATCGGCATTATGCTTCACCGTAAACACCCACTTGCAACTCACAATAGATGCCCCAGTAGGAGCTGTAACAAGACTCCAAGTACCTCTCGACTGAAGGGCGGCCATCTCTTCCTCCATAGCCAGACGCCATCTACTATCAACTAATGTTTCCTGGTGAGTCCTTGGAATATTCACATCAGATAAAGCTACAACAAATCTCCTAAAATCTCCTGCCAGACGCTCAAAGGTAACATGAGAAGCAATCGGATATGAAGCACATGACCTCTTCTGCTTCCTCAGTGCAATCGGCAAATCAAGATCTGCATCAGCTGTACCAACATCCGTGTCATCCCTGCCTGCTCCTGCTGAGAAATGCCGTCAGTCCTATCATTAGAAATAATGTTATCAGAACAAACGTGGGGCATGTTTGATGATTGACCATGATCATGAGCAGGGGTTGGCTGTCGACTGTAGTGGCATGGTAGAGGAGGAACCAAAGATATGGAAGGTGATAGAGGTGGTGGCGGTGGTGGAGATGGTGGTGGTGATGGGGATGATGGTGGTGGAGATGTGGGAGCTTGCTGTTGTGCATACGAGGGTGGAGGAGGAATATAGATTTCATCATTTATATCTGATGGCACCAACCTGTCACTTGTAGGAGAGAAAAACATGACTGACTCAAAAAACGTGACATCTGCACTGACATAATATTTTCGACGTAACGGATCATAGCAATGATACCCCTTTTGAGTCCTGGAATACCCAACAAAAACACATTTGATAGCCCTATGAGAGAGCTTGTCAACCCCTGGAGACAATTGGTGAACGGATGCCACGGACCCAAAGACACGTGGAGTTAGGGAAAACAACTCCTTGTTAGGAAAAACGAGGGAGAAAGGTATCTTCTCCCCCAACGCAGACGAGGGCATGCGGTTAATGAGATAACATGCAGTAAGAACCGCATCGCCCTAGAACGAGTGCGGAGCACAACTTTGGACAAGAAGCGTACGAGTGACATCAAGAAGGTGGCGGTGTTTTCTTTCCGCAACACCATTCTGTTGGGACGTGTAGGCACATGACGTTTGATGAAGAATGCCATGGAATGAAAGAAACTAAGATAATGTTTGAGTACTGAATTCAAGGGCGTTATCAGTTCTCACACTCTTGATAGAGACAGAAAACACATTTTGCACTTCTTTAATAAAATTCATAATAGTGATGCCCGCTTCAGATTTATTCTTTAACAGAAAAACCCAAGACAAACGATTGAAATCATCCACAGCAACTAAATAGAACATGTGTCCCTGATGATCTGGAACACGACTTGGACCCCAAATATCAATATGAAAAAACTCAAATGGAGAGCTACAGCTCCGACTCTGACGACTAGGGAAGACATACCGATGATGCTTCCATAACTGACAAGCTTCACAATCGAACGACGAGCGGGGTGAGATCTGAGGAATGACTTGATGCAATTTCTGAAACAGAAGATGACCAAAGCGCAAATGCCATAAGTAAGGAGAGACAGGTCCAGTGGAATGGGAGGATGCTCCAGCGTAAGGTGTATGGACCAGTCGATACAACCAGCCTTGCTCACAGCCATGTCCAATCACGTTGCCCGTGAGAATGTCCTAAAACACAAGAGATGATGGGGTCAAATATCGCTCGACAATGTAGATCCTTAGTAATCTGACTAATTGACAGTAAATTCATTGAGAAATTAGGAGCATGGGGAACATTCTGCAACAGTATGGAAGGTGTTAAGGGAATCTGTCCCTGTCCTGTGATGGGAGAATGAGTCCCATATGCTATGACGACGGTCCTTCCTGGGGAAACTTCCTTGTAGGATGTGAGTTGGTGTCTATCTCCGCACAAATGATGTGTGACACCTGAATCTACAATCCATTCTGAGGTTCGTGAACCCTGGTAGAAAGCAGAAGTATGAGCACTACCCGAGGAACTAGCTTCTGCAGTAGCAACAACGTCCAAGCTGCTCTCTGATACTGGTGGAGGAGTATTGGCTGGTGGCATGATATCACGTAGAAAAGACACTAGGTCATCATATCGTGGATCCGACGCTGGCGTAGCAACATGATGCTGTATCTGTTTTGCTGCACGGGCAGATGCTGGGAAACCCTGCTTAGAGTAGTATGTGTCTTCTATATGACCAATCCGACGACAATAAGTGCACTATAATCCACGACCACGACCAACCCTACCACGTGGTCCTCGTCCACGAAAATGAGGTGAATTGCCTCTTCCTCTAGAGGCTGCCATAGCAGAAGAATTCAGCACAGTAGTAGGGCTTGAGATGTTGATTCGGCTCAATCGTCGAAAGGCCTCCTCCATGGGAGGAATGGTAGCATCTGCCAGAATCTGAGAAGAAGCCGCCTCATACTGTGAGTCAAGATAAGCTAGAAAGACTCCCACCATCGTAGCATTCTGATATGTCTTCAATTGTTCTGGAGTATGGCCTCAAATTTTGCCGAAATTCGACCGAATTTCGGTTTCAGCGGGTAACCGAAATTTGACCGAAATGGCCTATATCGTCCGAAATTTAGGGGTCTTAGTTCAAAAAACGATTGAAATGATCGAATTTTCGATCGAAATTCGATCGAAATTCAGCCGAAATGTCGTTTCGGTCAGTCACCGAAATGAAACTGAAATCCGACATTTAAGGCCTTGTTCTGGAGTAGCCGTGAGAGGCATGAAACTGTGAAGCCTCTCAAACATTCCCCTAAATGCAGTGTAGTGAGCATGCATGGGTCGACCATTCTGCTTTATCGTGAAGATGTCATGCTGGAGCTGTAGGATTTTTGTCTCATTCTTGGCTTGTGAATACGTGTCAACAAGAATATCCCACATGGCGTTGGCGGTAGGTTGATGTAAAACATCATTAGCAATGTCTGGAATCAGAGTACCAGACAACCAGACCTGAGCATATGCATCATCAGCCTCCCATGAGGCATACAACCCTGTTTTCTCCTCTGGCTCATCCTCGGTAAGAATACGTTTCTTACCCATCAACTTCATTAGGCTCATGAACTGCATGGCCCATAACTCATAGTTGGATCCATCCATCTTCACAATAGGCGCAGGACCTTTAAAGGCGCCTGTAGTGGGGATCTTGATCTTGCTTTCTGACATTTTGACTGGAGAAAACTAGGGTTGTAGACAAGATAGTCCTTGGTCTACACTGACATAATTGGGTTTAGTTGCACGTGTAGTCCTCTATGCAACCAAACCCATTAACGTGGAGACGCGGGAGAAAGTCTCCTAGACGACGAAGATACCCTAGGATTGACCGAACCCTAGGGTGTAGAGGAGCGCACAAGGCCTAAGAAGACCGAAAGGAGAGACGGGCTTCGCTTCGACGACTAGGGTGGCGCACGAGCTGGAGGCTGCGCTCGCGGGGTCGCCGCAGGGCCGAGGAGCGGCACACGAGGGCTGAGGGCGGCGCCGAAGGGCGCTGAGGGGCGGCGCCGAAGGGGAACGCGAGACCGAGGTGCGACACGCGGGGCCGAAGGCGGCGCCAAAAGGCGGCACGCGCGAGAGAGAGGGGCCGCGTGCGGGGCTTGGAGGTGGAAGGCTAGGTTTAGGGTTTGGTACGAGAACTCCAGTCTAGGACCGCCGCTCTGATACCATGTTGGGAAAAATAAGAGTTGTGTTTATTCCTTGAGCCCTAGACTCTCTTATATAGGGAGAGGTCTATGGGCAAATTACATATGATAGACAAACGAAAAGAACAATAAATAAAAGACACAGAAACATAAACTAAACTTCTACATGTTCACTATAAGCACCTGGTAGCCGCGTGGCTGTTGTAATTTCTTCATTTCCTTTTTCTCTTCCTCTTTATTAAATAACATAATGGGGGTGGGCACCAGCGCGTGTTTCCCCTTTTTGGTCTAAAAAAAGATCGTCAACATGGCGCGCGGGAGCAGGTGAAGTATGGTGGCACATGCCCATGACTAGAAGGATAAATGGTTGGGATTACATATATCTAAGACACCTAGATTGGAGTAAACCACTGGCCGTGCTACATACCCTTTGGAACAAAAAGAATGCACTGTTGTTCCAAAGAGTTATACTTTTAGATTCTAGTACACAAAGCAAAAGCATTATATATGCTATGGGTATCGTTATGGTTGTAATGGAGTGATTGTGACCTTTTTAACAATCAAATCATTTCAAACTAATAATCTTTCTTAGATATGAAATTATTGCCAAAAATAAAAAAAATAACAGATTTTTTGCAAAGTGGTCCTCCACTTTTTGAAAACGGGGAGGAATGTCAATATAACCCCTTCCATTAGCTCTGAATCACATCACATTGGTCATCTCATTTTTGGTTGCAGTCGTGGAGACAAACATTTGTTTCTTTCATCTTTATATTGACAATATATGAAGAGGTAGTCCTATCAAGAATATGAGAAGGGAGTAGTAGTTCAAGGGGTGATATTGGCTCGACAAGGGTTTGATATGACACCTTTAGGATGCTTAATGCTCATGGACCATAGGGTGCTTGGTAGGAGGGGGTGCAATTAATCATGGAGGGAAATGGAGATGCTTTGGTGCAGGAGGGTTTAGAGGAAGAGTTTTGGATGACTTTTAGTTGCTTAAAACATGAGGGAAGTTTGGGTTTGTTTAGGTTTTTCGATTACATGAGGAGATTTGGACGACCTTTAGGGGCTTGACACATGAGGAAATTTTTGGTCGATATGGGGTTTCGATTCTCCTCGAGGGTATTCCAAAATTTGATCAATGGGTAGGTCGTCATGACTAGCAAGGAGTCATTGGTAGGAAATGTTGGTATGTTTAAGTTGAACCTTTTCCTCTTTGTAGATCAGGCCGATTATGGAGAGCATAAGGGACTATTGACCAATTGTTTTTTCAAATTTAATATTATTAGTTGCGGCCCAAGACATTGGTCATACATCATCCTTGCCGCATCTAATAAAATGCATCACCTGAGGCATCTTAATTGTTTAGATCTAAGTTTGAGAATGCCCCAAAATAGATCTGAATGTAGGCAAAGTATCTGTATAGGCCCTACTTAATATGGGGAAGGCTTTGTTATTGTTATTGTCGGCTAGGATGTTTGATGCAAACAGGAAAATTCAACAGTGGGAATATTTGGTAGAAGAAACTGGAGGGTGGATGAAGAGAAAACTCACCAGATGTGAGGGATTTGGGGAAGAAGAAGTGCGAAGATCGCGCGGAGGGAGAAGGAAGCGAGATAAATCTCCAATTTTTATAAACTATGGAATTATTCTTACATTTCCTACCATCCCTTTTTATATAGGTGGTGTGGGAATTCCAAACTAGAAAGAGAATACAAATCAAATTAAATAAAATCCTAATCAGACTTTAGATTTCTCTAACATATTAATTAATCGATCTAACCGATTAACTAATTGATTGAAGATCACAGACGATCTCCTTTTTTTAATTTAATGGACTCAACCGTAAGTAAAACTATTTGACCCTAATTTAATCAGACTGACTAAATAATCTGACGGAAAAAAATATGAATTGGACAAAATTGAACGGACGAACGTTCCAATTTTTCCCTTATTCATTATTTCATGATGCATCAGCTTTCTTTCTGTTGCTTCAAAAAAACTCATCTCCGGATGAATGACTTTGTTTGTAAGTGCTGTATCGGAGAAGTCTTGTTTCGTTGAACAATTGGCTTCAACTCCATACCTTTCTTCTTTAATTTAACATTATGTTTGTAATTCCTTTCCATTGGGGGGTCTATCTACACTTTTTCTACCCCTTCACTTAAATAGATTTCTCTCCCCTTATACTTCCACAATTTACCCTGTTGGTAAATAGCCTTTGGGTTCGGGATGCCTTTGAAATTAGCCATCCCTATGATAAATCAACTCCCCTAATATCAATGGATACATATCTCTCTTTGGAGAGGTCTTCACTCGAGAGCAGGGTTTCTCCACAATGCCAATGACAGTAGTGAGATCTGTGGCGGGAGTGGTGGTGGCAACCTCGAGAGGCACAATGGTGGTGACATGGGAGGCCTTAGAGGGTCTTGCAACGGCAGGGGTGGTGATGGGTATGCACAGGTGTGATGAGGCTGTGGCTGGGGTGTGCAACATAGTGGGGGCGAGGTAAGTGGCGATGATGGGTGGTTGTTCGTGTGGATATAACACAGGGAAGGCTGCGGTTGGAGCGGAGGGGTAGGGAGGTGGGGGCAGCTTGTGGTGCCAGAGTCGACGCAGGTGGCGGTTTGGAGTAGGGACAATGGGGTTGGGTTTCGATGGTCGTTGGAGTGGTGGTGGGTCGAGTAGCGCGAGATATAGGGATGGGATTGAGTTTGGGGGTAGTGACGGGGGGCTGTTGGAGCTAGGGGTTGGATCGGAGGTGGGGTTTGAACCAGGGTTGAAAGCAACATGTTCATTGGTGGAGTTAGTGCAATGGGGAAGGTGGGTGGAGGCGATGGAGCTGGAGGTGGTGCGGGCGTTGATGGTGATGTGGGTGGTACTACCATGGTCAACAGAGTAGGTGGCATTAGTTGTACATCGATTGTAGCTTCTAGGACGAGAGGCATCGATTTGAGGTCTCCCTGGACAACAATGAAAGATTCCGAAGTCTTTGACTCTATGTGCTGCATTTCCATGCATGTCTGTTGCATTATCATGACAAACTTTTGATAGTTCATATGGTCTTTTAATTGTCCTTTGATCTTGTGCCTGTGTGGGTGCATGGATGGATCGTCGGATCGTTTGAATGGATCTGTAGGCCATGCTTTGATTCCAACTAATGCAAAAGAAAAACTCCAACGGTGAAAAAATAGTTTTCCACTGTGGAAGAAATTAGAGGGTGGGAGAAGAGAAGCCTCATTGGTTGCAAGGGATTTGGAGGAGAAACACGAAGATCGCATGGAAGGAGTAATTGGATAAAGTCCAAATTCTAATTTAACTTCTACTGACTAAAACATTGGACTACCGTCTCCTTTATATAGGAGGGATGAGATTGCAAAAATAGAAAGTGAATAAAATTCCAAATCAAATAAAATCGTAATTGACTTCTTAATTGACTAACTAATTAATCCGACCACTAACAAATTAATTGGAGATCATATGTGATATATTTATTTAAATTGAAATAAAATTCGCTACGGACTCAATTTTTGAAAATAAAATTAACCTACATTAATTAATTTGTTAACCCTAATTAAATGGATGGAACATAGAAGCCTAATTTATAATCCTAATTTAATAATGGAAAAATTGGTGGATGAAAACCTCTAATTGAGCCCCAATTTGTTGTTCCACGTTGCTTCAACGTGGAACTTGTGTATGAACTCACAAACTCTGGTTTATGATCGTAACTTTGATACCATATGGAGAAATGAGAATGCGATGGGATAAATTATATTCATGGGGTAGGTTTTCCTATATAATGTGAATACCTAGGGCCCAATAATAATCCCAAAGAGTTACAAGTCGAAATAGAGAATAATGAAATAATATAAAATAGGTAGGAACCATGTCATTTACTCTAATAGCTTAAAATCATTACATCCTTAATCATGATTAACTAGTCCTAATGACATAGGTTAAGGGTTAATGATGATTTAATAAATTTCAATCTTGCTTTAAAAATTCATAACTACCTGCAATTAACAGGCATGGTATTAAAAAACACGCCTCGAGGCGAGGCAACCCTTTTTAGCCTCGAGGCGTGCGTCTCGGCCCTGTCCAGTGAGGCGTGCGCCTCAGGTGGCTGAGGCGTAGCCTCGAGGCGTTCCCTCTCGAGGCATTTTCCGAGGCATTTTTGCTTTTTTGAAGTTTTATTATGATTATAATAGTTACATGATGGTTTGAGAAGCTTATAAATATACACCTGTTTAGGATAATGATTATACAAGTTAAATGCCTAAATCCAATATTTCTTTCATGCTCATAACTTCATATGACGTCAGGGCACGGGGGGGGGTGCGGCGCGATTCTCGTAGGGTGCGACGCGATTCTCGTGGGGTGCGACGCGATTCTCGTGGGGTGCGACACGATTCTCTTCTCAGTCGCGGCGAGGGCTCCCCGTTCGATCGCCGCGAGTACTTGCGGCGCGTCTCCGCTCTCGATCGGGGCGGCATCAAGGGTACTGGTGCCGCGGGCGGCTCCGCTCTCGCTCATGGCGAGGGTTTGCAGCTACTATGGGAGCGACGCGCGCGAGTGGAGGGCGTTTGCACTCTCGCTGGCGGTTCAGCGCGTGGGAGATCTGTGGTTCCACGCAATCGCTGGCATCGCCCATGGGCGCAACGCGCGAATGTTGGGGAGTTCTGTGGTCCCGCGCGTGCGGGGGCTGGTTCTAAGGCGGGTGCGTCGATCTGTGGTTCCGCACGTGGCTGCCAGGTTCGCGGAAGGGAGCAACAGAAAGTGGGCGGGTTTGCTACGGTGCAGTGTGAGGTGCAGAATTTGGGTTCGCCTGTGGACCATTCCGAGCAAAGGCGATCGGACCCGCTTCCGGACAAGGGTGCTTGCGAGGGCTGGGGCACGAGCCAGGGTTGGCGCCTGGTGGAGGGTCGTCGCGGGGGGAGATATTCAACCGCTTCTGGGAGTAGGCGTGGGCCACTGAGGTTCTCCCCTTTTGGTCGCGGATGTTTTCGCTGCTGTGGGTTGGATCATTGGGCGCGGGCGTGCCGGGAGCCCGTGCATTACTTCTCTTGCCGGGGTTTCGGGCATTCTCGAAGGTGCTGCCCGAAGGCGGATATGCTTGCAGATGTGTTGGTTGGCGAGGGTGGTGGAGAGGGGGCACTGTTCTTGGCGACTTTGGACGTGGGCCTCGTGTCCAAGGCTTCCTTTAAGGGTAATGTGGCTCGGCTTTCTCCGTGGAGGGCGGTGGCGAGGGGGCTCCGTGACTCCGAGGTCCGGAGTTTGTTGCACGGGACGGTGGCTGGGAGCTTGCAGTTGAGGTGGCGGAGGCCGACGGACTGGGATGTTGCCGTGCAGCCTGGCAGCGTGGAGAGGGTCGTTGTTAGGGGACTTCCGCTGGGGGTGAGGACGAGGGAGTGCATTTCAGAGTTGCTGTGCGACGTTCTCGTGGTTGTCTCCGTCGATAGCTCGGGGTGTCAACCCGGACAGCCTTTGGAGGTGGTGCTTCGGGTTAGGCCGGTTGGTGTCGAGAAGATGGGTTGGTGGGAGGTTCGTCTGGCTGGTAGGCGGCTTCTTCTTGAGCTGGTGGCTGCAGATGTTTGGGCGGCTGTTCTGGCTGCTGGGTGCCGTGGGAAGGAGATCCCTTTGGCCGAGGTGGCGGTGGGGGAAGGTGGGTCGGACCTGCGACCTAGTGTGGTGGTGGGGGATCAGCGGCCGGAGGAGGGGCAGCTTTCGGTGGGGGGGGGGGGCTTCCGAGCGTGGCGCGCTCCCCGAGGGAGGAGTTTCGGTTCGGTTCCTTATCTGTGGTGGACTTTCCGAGGTTGGCGGCGATTCCTCTGCCTTGGCGTCTTGCAGCTGGCGTGGGAGTCGCTTCGGCGCGGTCTGTTGGCGATGTTGAGGTTCTGGAAGGGGGTGGGGCTCGGTCTGCTGGCGCTGCGGCGGCTGCTTGTCCGGTGGTGGAGGTTGAGGTGGGGGTTTTGGCCCGAGATGTGGAGGGAGTTGCTTTGGGTGTCGGTTCTGAGGGGGGAGGAGCTGCGAGCTCTCCGCGGGTGGAGGTATCTTTGGGGGAGCAGGCTGCTGTTCAGGGGGACCGGGATATCCCGCTGGGAGAGGTGGCTGGTGCGCCTGAGTGTCCGTTGGGTGGGGGCGTCTCGGCTGGGGGTGGGGCCGATCCGGCTGGGGTGGGGAGGATGGGAGGGTCTTTGTCACTTCTGGGTGGGGGGGTGCCGCAGCGTTTTAGTATGGCGTATGAAAGGGGGAGAGGGGAGGGGAGGAGGGCTGAGAAGGAGGCGAGGGCTGCTATGAGGGAATCTTTGGCATCGGGGCCGGCTGCTGAGGTTGTAGGTCTGGGGGAGGCCAGCCCGTTGGTGGTGCGGAACCGTTTTGCTGCTCTCGACAGGGATGTGGCATGGCGCTTGGGGGTTATTCCCCCATGGAAGATGGAAGCTTTGGTGACCAAATGAAGCTGCTATCATTGAATGTGAGAGGCCTGGGTTGGCCTGAAAAGAGGCTTGGGGTGCAGAATCTGTTGAGAGAGCTGGGGCAGATATCTTCTTACTTCAGGGACTAAGTTACATTCTTTGGATGACCAGTTGCGGCGGGAGATGAGCAGGGAGGAGGTTTTCATGTTGGCTGAGAAGGTGGCTGCAGGTGCTTCAGGGGGCCTGCTTTCCGGTTGGCGATCTGATTCTTTCGATCTGTTGGGGATTTCCGCCTCACAGTTCACCTTGTCTGTTCAGCTGCGGCGGAGAGCGGATGAGATCTGTCTGTGCGTTACTAATGTCTATGGCCCGTGTCGGCGGCAGGATGGTAGCTTGGCTGCCGATCTGGAGAGTGTTCTGTCTGAGGTTGGCGACGGTATTTGGATCATCTATGGCGACCTCAATGTCACGTTGTTACCGGACGACAGGCCGGGGGGGGGGGGGGAGTGGGGTTTCTAATCCTGGATCTGCATATATGAGGCATGTGGTTCAGTCTCTGGGATTGTCTGTTGTGGATGCGGCTGGATGCAAGTACACTTGGAGGAACACGAGAGCGAGGTCCAGACTCGACAGATTCCTGATGTCGGTTGAGGCAGGGGAGGTTTTCCCTTTGACGAGGTCTTGGGCTCTTCCGAGGACTCTATCTGATCACACTCCTGTTCTATGGTTTTCTGGAGAAGAGCGTTTGGCTCGGTTCTCCTTTCGCTTTGAGAAGAAGTGGCTGCTAGAGGATGGTTTCCGGGACATGGTATATGAACATTGGCGGGCTGTAGCGGTGGCGGACTCGGCGGTGTCGCGGTTTGCGGCCAAGCTCGAGTCCCTGAGGTGGTTGCTGTTGAGTTATGGGAAGGATGTCGCCAGGAGGCGACGGGCCGTCAGGGCGGAGGCAGAGGCTGGGATCGACAGGTTAGACGGGCTTGATGATGATCAGGGTCTGTCATCGGAGGAAGTGGAGAAGAGAGCAACGTGTCTAGAGGCTGTGCTTCGGGAGGACAGAAAAGAGGAGGTTCATTGGCGGCAGAGGGCGAGGCAGAAGTGGCTAAGGGAAGGGGACGCCAACACACGGTTCTTCCATTCTGTGGCATCCGGGAGGAGGAGAAGGAGCTTTTTGCATGAGATGGAGGTAGGAGCCAAAGAGTTTCGGGCGAGAGGGACATTGGGGTCGCCTTGCCGGGCCACTTTGTGAGGGCTTCGAGGAGGGTGCCGGTGGATAATGGCTGGGGTTGGTCGGGTCGGGAGGCGAGGCCTTTGAGTGGTACCCAGGCTGATTCATTAGTGGCCGAATTCACGGAGGACGAGGTGCGTAGGGCGGTTTGGGAGCTGAATGCGGACGGGGCTCCTGGACCGGATGGTTTCTCTATATCCTTTTAAAGAGAGTTCTGGGATCTGCTGAAGGGTGACATCTTGGAAGTTCTGACTGAATTCAGGGGGGGCAACATGGGTTTTGAGAAAGTTAACAGGGCTTTGATTTTTTTGCTGCCGAAGAAAGAGAACCCAGTTGGGGTTGGGAACTACAAGCCGATTTCTATTTCCAATGGCATTTATCTTATTGTCGCCAAGGTATTGGCGAGCAGACTTAGAGGCGTCTTGCCCTTTGTGGTCTTACCGGCCCAATCTGCCTTCATTCCGGGTCGGTGTATGGCGGATGGAATTGTGACCGCTTCGGAGATCTGTCGTGAGTGGAAGAGGTCTCAAAAAAGAGGGACAGTTTGGAAGATTGACTACGCCAAGGCCTACGACTGTGCCAGTTGGAGATTCCTTTGGTTAGCTCTGCAGAAAAGGGGTTTCCCAGAAGAATGGATTGCTTGGGTTAAGAGATGCGTCACCACTAGCTCCTGCTCGAATGTTGGTAAATGGGAGGCCTGAGGGGGGATGGTTTCAGCCGCAGAGGGGGGTGCGTCAGGGCTGCCCCCTTGCTCCCCTGCTTTTTGTGTTGGTTGCAAATTGTCTTGCGGTTTTGTTTCAGCGGGCAGTGGAAGAAAACTGGTGCAAGGGCTTCAGAATGGGGGACATCTCAGTCCCGGTGTTGCAATATGCGGATGACACGCTCATTTTCCTAGGAGGGACAGAGGAGCAGAATCGCAATGCGGCGGTGCTGGTGGATGTGTTTGGGTGCCTCTCTGGTTTGCAGATTAACAGGCAGAAGTCGGTCCTTGTTCTGATGGGAATGGGTGGCGAGGAGAGCTTCGGGCTGGCGGAGTGGGCAGGATGCCCCCTGGGGGGACTGCCGATAACATATCTGGGATTGCCTCTGGTTGAGGGCAGGCTGAGGAAGTCCGACTGGGATTGTGTTTTGCGCAGAATGGAGGAGAGGTTGGAGGGTTGGAAGGCTATCACTCTATCCAAGGGTGGGAAGCTTACATTGCTGAAGCATGTCCTTTCAGCCATCCCGACTTTTTTCTTCTCGACGAGATTAATGCCTGTTTGTGTTAGAAGGAAGGTTGAGAGCTTGATGAGATCTTTTTTCTGGTCAGATGGAAGACAGACAAAGAGGGGGTTGCACCTGGTGGCTTGGAAGGATCTGACTGTACCAGTTGCGGAGGGGGGCCTTGGCGTCAGGGACGTGGAATCTATGAACAAAGCTTTGTTAGCCAAATGAGTGGTGCGCATTTGGGGTTCGTCCGACTCGCCGGTCTTGCAGTTGCTGAGAAAGATTTATGGTGTTACTGGGGAGTTGGTGGCAGTGAGGAAGCGTCATGAGTCTTCCTTGTGGAGTGGGATCCGTGCAGTGCTTCCGGGGCTCCGGCCGCTTCTTAGGCCGATTTTGGGGGATGGTCTTCGATTCCATTTTTGGCTGGATGACTGGACGGGGGATGGGGCCTTGGCCTTCCGCTTTCCTCCGTTGATGGCTTTGGCCGTGGATAGGGGGGCGAGGGCGGCGGAGGTCGTCGAATCTGGGTTGTGGGCGTCGAGGTTCCTTGCAGATCTCTCGGATCAGAGGTTGGAGGAGCTTTTGCGGATGCTGTCTGAGATTCCCCCTGCCGGGGAGCTGTCGGGAGACCCGGACCGTTTTGAGTGGACTGATGGTAAGTTCTCTGTGAAGTCATCCTATCAGAAGGTTAGTGCGGTTTTGGTGGTTCGAGATGAAGATCTGTGTGCTGACGTGAAGGTGATTTGGGCAGCTAAGATTCCTACCCAGGTTAAGGTCTTCCTGTGGTGTATGAGGAGAGGTCGTATTTGTGGCAAAGTGAGAAGGGGCAGACTGTTGGGAGGGGCGGATCTAAAGTGTGATAGATGCGAGGACGAGTTGGAGGATGCAGACCACATCTTCTTTGGATGCAGGTCTTCGGCGAAGGTTTGGGAGTCTTTGGGGCTTCCGTGGGTCCGGGCAGCCGATGCGGAACAGTTTTGGAGGTCGATTTGTGAGGTCGACCTTGGGTCTTCCGATGATGTCTCCAAGCCTCTTGCCGCTCTATGGGGTATTTGGCTTGGTAGGAATGATACAATTTTCAAGGGGCAGCGATTTTACTTTGAAAATGTTATTGCCCACTGCAATGCTTTGTACAATTTCTGGTTATCAAACTGATGTACCCTATGCTTTGTTAATGAATGCTTTGGTGTGGTGACTCCCGCCTCGGGAGGGCTCCCCCGTTTTCTTACTCAAAAAAAAAACTTCATATGTACTATTAATTATGTCTAACTATTTCAGCAAACTGCTTCATATTTACTATTAATTATGTCTAACTATTAATTATGTTTCTTTCGTGCCTAAAATAGAAGGATCCATATACCCGAATACAAATAGAACCGCTCTTAAAATTTTTCGTTGGGGGCGCCCCTGCTCCCCCCTAGACCCCTCCCCCCCAGGCTCGTTGACCGGGCAGCGAGACTCCCGTCTTGTTGGGGTATGGTACGACAGGAGGGGTGCATACACAATTCTTCAACAATGGTCAGATGGTTAGGATTCAAGGCATATCAACAATTCGACATATATTTAATACTTTTATTACAGTAATATTTCAAAGATTTGTTTGAACTAGATAGGATTTACGGTTTCTCTCGTGATCATATATTATATGTTAGACACATAACATAAATTTCTTCGACGTATATTTAATTGTACTTTTAATTACAATAATATTTCAAATAGATATGTATTGCTTAATTCTTTCACAATATTTATTAATGACGAATTCCTTTTTTGATTGGATGAAAATGTGTAGAAAGGGCTATGATGTTATATCTTATATTTTGGGGTTCTTATTTCTATTATTTCATCATATCTTATAGTGTTAAGTATTATATGTTGGGCAGAGAACATATAAATATATATAATTATAGTTTTATGCATAGTTTTCTCTATAAACTGAGGCTTACGTCCCGACCGCCTCGAGGCTACGCCTCGCCCCAATTCCGAGGAAAACGCCTCGTTCCACCTTTAGTTTTTTCAAACCTTGTTAGCATGGGATAATTTCTGTGGAATCACGTTGTGAGGACATATCTTATTATAGTAAGATAAGCTGTAAGCTCTGAAGAAGTTAAATTTAGTTATAGATATAAGTAAACCCATAAAGAGGGTTAAAGCAAGAATGAAAGCCATTTTTAAATTAAATTGTACATGGTACTTTAATCTTGTCCACGAATTAGTGAAATAATTAATTTCTTAGTCCAAAATTTACTAATTTGTAAGAATGAGAATGCCACAAGAGCTATGCAAGCGAGGGTTTTCTAGGCTCTAATGCCTTATTTATATGGTAGAACTAATATGGAAGATATATAGGAAATACAAAAGAGAAAACGCGGAATCATGACTGACTAATAATAAAAGTTGGATTTACGTGAAATCCTACTCTCTAAGGAGTGGGATGAAATCATGGGAGAAAGCCACTAAGGGCTGTATTTTTTATTATATTTCCAAAGATAACATTGAGCTTTACCATAATACCAAACTCCCAGCAATGAGCAATGTGTGATTACACGCCACGATGAAATCTTACCAAGATCTAAATATCTTGTCAACTAGCTCATCCTTTGACTATGCTCAACATTCCCCTCAAGCTAGATCATGCAATGCTCAACCTAGATAAACTGAAAAACTCTCACTCATATGCTGAACAAAAGAAAAAAGATCATCTTGACTCAATGCATCCTCTGCTGGTTGCTGACAATGATGAATTTTACGATGATGTTGGTGAGGATGAACTGGAGGGCTGGAGTATGAATGATGATATGTCGTGTGACCTGAGTAGTGTGCTCTGTATCTGCATTAATTAAAGTCACCGGCTTCGCAATGAGTCTCTCTTCTAGAGTATTTTGGCCTACAATGTATCTCCTCGATGAAAGATGACTCCATCCCTCTCAAGGGCTACAAAAAGGTCCTAGGAATATCTATACATCGTTTTAGAAAAATGTGTTGCTCTCGTAGGGACCTCGAAATGAGCACTCTTATAGGATGCTCGGAAGGATTTCATATTGGAGTTTATGATTAAAGGAGAATGGATCTTACAATGAGTCACTCCCCTCCCTTTTTGGAGATCTCTGAAAATGGCAACTCCGACATGAAGCCTACAGTCGGTTTCTCATATATGTGCTTATGACAAGGTAAAGCCTGAAAAACTCTACTCAACACATCTTTCTCCCATTAAAATGGTGAAGCCTTCTCCCACTTTAAGTAGGGTTGGCTACATGGGTTCTTACTCAAATCTATGTTGAAAGATCCGATTATTTTTTATTCTGGCTGTCGGCTATTTAACGCAACACCCATTAGAGGGGATTTGAACCCTGGTCCTTTCTCCCATACTTGTAGGAAATATGAGGACAACCGATTAAGTTGAGAGAACAAGTTAAAAAAATGGGAGAACTAGTGCGGTAACCGAATTCCTTCATCTCTTTTTTTGTCTCTTGAGTTTTTTAAGCAACTCTTCTCTCCCTTTTTTGGTACAATCTTTTTGTTCATTTTTTAAGCTTTCATTTTCTCCCTTCTTTTTGGAATTTAACAAACTGTGGCCTGTTGTGCCTGATCATTGGAAATGTTAGAAAAAAGAATAGGAGGGTTGGGCCAAAAGTCCGAATGAGAGCCACTGTCCTCTCTCTATTTTCCTTCACAGCTCTCTCTCTCTCTCTCTCTCTCTCTCTCTCTCTCTTCCTGTCCCAAATTTTTTTGTTGGCTGTTCCTTTTTTTCAACTGCTCCTGATTTTTTTGATCACAGACTTGTGCCTTTTTGGGCCTAACCGAGTACAGTTTTGTAATAACAGAGCATCTACCCTTTTGGTTTATGCAGGAAGCAATTAAAGTGGGGTGGGGGGGGGGGGTGGTTTGGGTCTAAAGCCCATTAATAAACAGCAAGCTTCATTCGATCCTATACCCTTTGTTGCTGTTTTATTTAGGGGTTTTAAAATGAATCCCCCGCAACCACTTTCTGCTGCAATTTGTTCTTGGTCTCTGCCGCTGCAAGAGCTCTTGACAACGACCTTCTCTTCGTGATGACCTTGTCAAGAATCAGCACTGGAGGCCTTTCACACAAAAGTTATCTCCACTGCAACAGCATGCTGCAGCCTCATATGGTGCAACAATAGCCGTCACATCTGATTGAGAGTGACCGGCCTTGCCGATGTTGGTGAACTCAGTTATTTCCTCTCCTTTTGCGTCATCGCACTTTGCGGTTTCCTTCACAAACGCTTTTTCTTCTTCGATAGGATTCTTTGTGGCACCCAATCTTCTCTGCTTCCCATTGCCCCTATTTTTAAAGGCAGGGCCATCACCATTTCTTCCATGATAACACACTTTGCTCTTCCATGATAGCGTCAACAACCGCATCGATTTGGCCTTTGATGATGTCGGTATATGAGTACTCAATCTAGCATTCAAACGACGAAGGATTGTCTTTGGGCTAATTTGAAGATGACGATCTTGACTATCATGTTTGTTCCAACCTTGCACGCAATATCTCTACGAACACAAGCATTTAAAACATCAAACTATTGAAACTTGCTGCAAGAATTTAGCTCAAATCTTCTCATTCAAATACATCTTATATCCAATCAAATCAATGAGAGAACCATAACAAAATTCTAGAAAATATCAAAACAATTACGAATCAATCAATCCATATTGATTAACTTGCTCTGTTACCATCAGACAATATACTAGAGAAAATATGATCAAGGGCACCATGAGAACTTGGATTTACGTGAAATCTTACTTTATAAGGAGCGAGATGAAACTACGAGAGAAAGCTACCATGGGCTCTGTTGAAATCTAAAATGCGGAAGTGAATCGATAAACATAACATGGAAATAAAGAAAGAATAAACATGAATGCTTGGGATTTTACGTGGAACCCTACTCCCTAAGGAGCGAGATGAAAACATGAGAAGGCCTCAAAGGGCCGTATGTTTCTATTGAACTTCTCAATGAGTCAATGGGGTGTGGGGCTCCTTATATAGCCTTACAGACAGATAAGAGTCCCATAGATAGTAGATGTGAGACTTAACATGGGTGGGTGGTAATTGGATCCTGGAGAGATCCAATTACCGCTCTATTACATTCTCCAACGCTCCCCTCAAGCTGGAGCTGAGAAAGCTGCAGCTTGTAACAAAAATAAAAAGTATACAACACATCTTCACACAATATATCACAAGAAAATATATGTCAGTTGCTGGTTGAAGCCTCCCTTGAGGACCGGTCTGCGACTTTCAGGTCACCGGAACGTATCTCTGACATGCGTGTAGAGTCGTTGCGATACCAGGTCACTGAAACGTATCTCTGTCATGCCTGGAGAAGATTCGCAGTAGAAAAAGTCCAGCGCGGAGTAGTAGTCGAGTAGTAAAAGAAGAAGTATACATCCTGACGAAGAAGTCGATGCTCGGTGAAGACAGATGATCTGTATAAATTTGGAGTCTCGGTCTGCCAGTCGTGGACGTACAGAAGTCTCGAAGAATATATCGCTAACTCTTCCTTTCTCCCTTACTTGATAGAATAAAGAGCATTGAACGCCAAGTTGGGAAAAACAAAACATGCGTTTTGTATTTTTTCACAAATCATTTTTTTGTAGCTGTCTCTTTTCTTTTTTTTTCTTGGCTATTTTCTTCTTCTTTTTATGTGTACGACTATTTTTTCTATGATAACCTTTTTTTAAAAACTCTCTTCTCTTTTTTTTGCAATCAAGCCCTTTTCTCTCTCTCTCTCTCGGCATCTTTTTTTACATAGTAGGCCCATTTTTTTCTTTTTTCCCTTTCAAATCAGTCCCCCTTCTCTGTTTTTTTGTGCATCCCAAATATGGCTCAAAACATTTTCACCCCTTTTTTTGTAATAGCGGCCTTGGTCCTTTAAATGTAGGGGTGCGCCCCCTAGATTTCTTCTCATTTGATTAGCGTTCCTCGAAGGGAACCCATGTCGAGGAACTTGGCGCTACCACCGGAGCTTCGATCGACTGAAGATGCCATTGTGCATAGTTAATCAGGGTGTTCGTCACGCCGATTTGAAGAAGTCTATGGGTGCAACTTTTGCTGCTGTCAAGGTGATGTAGGCGTTGCTGCTCGATAAGGCCCCTTGCGCCTGCACCGCACCATCACATGGAGCTGCGGGCATTGCACGCAATGGGGATGTGCCCTTGCGCGTAAGAGGGTTCCCTGGTTAGAGGGGGGTGGGCACCCATGGCCTTATATTTGAGATCACCCCTTAAAGATGTACATTACATTGCTACATGCTTGTAGCATCGATCTCTTCGCGGCCTCAATCTCGCTCTCGATCAAGCACCCTTTATGGACCAGTAGCTGCAACATGGCTCCATCATTCCTCTAGGAGGCGCTGCCGCACCTCCACTCCCCGTACAAAGGGGGAGTCGAGGGGGTGGGCACCGCGTGCATGGAAGGGGGAGTCTTTGGGGTTGGAAGTGCGAAGAAGGGGGACCCCCTCCGTAAGTTTTGTTGTGGGTTTAAGCAGATCCACACATACTTGGTGTTGTTGCATTGGAGTTGCATCACAACTAATATTGAAGTGATCTACAGAATATGGCACACGTATTTATACTATTGTTTTGACATCGATCTGGATCCCCAATATGAACGCACTGGATATAGGGTTCCGGCACGATGCTTTTGGAGATGGCATGCTCAATGGATGCCGTTTATGTTTCCCTGGGAAGGGGAATCCATCAACACCACTTAGGGTTACTGATGCAAAAATGATTTCGGCGTGATGGCAAAAAATAATTTTTAATGGTGGATTTTCGGTGGAAGAAGAAAATTGAGGGGTTGAGAGAGAAGCTCGTCGGGAACACGAGGGATTTGGGGAGGAAGAACGCGTAGATCGCGTGGGGAAGAAGAGAGACGAGAGAGAGATAGAGATAAAATCTCAAATTTGATAATAACTGAACCGAACTGTCTAACACAATAGCCTATCATCCCTTTATATAGGAGGATGAGGTTACAAAAATAGAAACTCAAATTCAAATTTAAACTAATTATCCTAATTTGACTCTAACCGACTTCTAAATTTGAATTTCAAATTCCTAACTAATCAATTGAGATCACACGCGATCTCTTTATTTAAATTGAAAAAATGCGAAGACTCAATAAAATGCGACTCTAATTATTGGACAAAATTAAATAAATGCAGCCCTATATATCTAATTCACGCTGCATCAACTCTCCTCTGCTTGAAAAAATTCGGCTCCCGACGAATTCCTAGATCTTCATGTGCTGTGCCGGAGAGTCCTTCCTGAATTCATTGAATAATTTGCTCCAATTGCGTAACCTTTCTCTTTAATTCAACATTACGTTGATAGTTCTTTTCAATTGGAGGGCGTCCCCGCAAATTTTCTATCCCTTCGTTTAAAAACATTCCATAACATAATGTAACCTCCAATTGACACCTTTGATAAATACTCGTGGGATGAAGGGCTTCATGGCAATTATTCCCAATTAATTTCCAGTTCTTACTTTTGTGGGATTCGAATGCTTTTAAAGAGAAGTCCGATATTAGGGTTACTCGTCCTTCTCCATTGCGGCGGCGACGACAGTGGGGAGTTCGTCTTCCATGGCAGTGGATGAATGGCGACAGGAGGCGACATCGGCGGCGATGGCTCATGGGGGACGAGCAACAGGGTGGTGGCGATGGAGGCAACAGGTAGCAGCGGTGGGGTAGGGGGAATAAGGGAGGCACGAGAATGGGGACTGGAGGCGGGAACGTTGGAGTCGGGGATGGGACCTGCTGGGGAGGGGGTAGTGACAACGGTGGGGCAGGGGGGTTCACCGAGGAGGTGCGGGCGGCGGCGGACTGGGGTGATGCGGCGAGAGTCGGGGAGGCCTGGGTAGGCTGCGACGGGGTAGGGGGTGTATCGCGATGGGCCCGAGAGTGGTGGGGAAGGTTGACGGGGCTGGGGGTGCTGGGGGTGAGGGTGTGGCAGCGGGTGCGGGGGTCTGGGTTGCAGGGGCAGGGGCTTCGGGGGCGTCGGGAAAAAGAGATGTTGGCGGTGGCGCAAGGAGCGCGAGGGTGGCTGTGAGAGGAGGTAGCGGCAGTGGGTTTGGGGCTGGAGGTGCGGGGCTGTCAACGGGGATGGTAGGAGGCACAAGGATGTCGTTGGGAACCTGCGGAAGGGTCGTGTGTGGCCCGGAGACCGATTTTTCCAACGATTGCAGATCTGAAAATACCTGGACAACAAACATTTCGTCGTTTTTTTCTTCTGGAATGGCATGGACAGCGATCAAATCCTCATCGACGGCGCGGTTTTCTTCGTCAAAATTCTGGACGGCGGCCTCGGTAGTGGAAGATTTTGATAGGGCGCACATAGCCTCGAAATTAGCCATCATGTTGACATTTGGACTGGAATTCTTGACATTTGGACTGGAGATCACGCAGTTCGTCCATCAACTCCTTGTCGTAAGCTTCGTCGGATCGTCGTTTTCGTTCCGATGAATGATGGCCCTTCGTTGCATGGTGATTGCGTGAACTTTTGTATGGATCGACAGATCGTGAGGACGATCTGTAAGCCATGCTCTGATACCAATTGATGCAAAAATGATTTCGGCGTGATGGCGAAAAATAATTTTTGATGGTGGATTTTCGGTGGAAGAAGAAAATTGAGGGGTTGAGAAGAGAAGCTCGTCGGGAACATGAGGGATTTGGGGAGGAAGAACGCGTAGATCGCGTGGGGAAGAAGAGAGACGAGAGATAGATAGAGAGAAAATCTCAAATTTGATAATAACTGAACCGAACTGTCTAACACAATAGCCTATCATCCCTTTATATAGGAGGGATGAGGTTACAAAAATAGAAACTCAAATTCAAATTTAAACTAATTATCCTAATTTGACTCTAACCGACTTCTAAATTTGAATTTCAAATTCCTAACTAATCAATTGAGGTCACACGCGATCTCTTTATTTAAATTAAAAAAATGCGAAGACTCAAGAAAATGCGACTCTAATTATTGGATAAAATTAAATAAATGCAGCCCTATATATCTAATTCACGCTGCATCAGTTACCAAGCTTTTGGGAATCAGATCCGATTCCTACAGAACATCACCCCTATCTTGCAATATTACAACATGAAAACAATGGCACGGTTGATCTCAGAGTCTTGAACAAGAATTCCATAGATTAAACGTCTAGAACTTGTTTATATTACAACATGAAAACAATGGCATGGTTGATCTCATAATCTTGAACAAGAAATCCATAGAACAAACTTCCAGAACTCAAACAATAAAATATGGAATGAAACCCCGAAATCGACTTGCTCTGATACCATGTTGAGATCTAAAATACGGACGCGAATCGATAAACAGAGCATGGAAATAAAGAAAGAATAAACATGAATGCTTGGGATTTTATGTGGAACCCTACTCCCTAAGGAGCAAGATGAAACCACGGGAAAATACCTCAAAGGGCCGTATGTTTCTATTAAACTTCTCAATGAGTACAGAGGGTGTGAAGCTCCTTATATAGCCTCATATACATACCAGAGTCCCGCAAATAGTAGATATGAGACTAAACATGAGTGGGTGGTAATTGGATCATGGAGAGATCCAATTACCACTTTATTACATTCTTCAACATGCTCAAAATAAAAATGGGTGCACGGCTCTTTATATAGCCTCACCACTATACCAAAATTCCACCAATGAGCAATGTGCAATGTGGTACTAAAGATCATAATGGGATCTTACCACAAGATCTAAATACTCATTCAACTAACTCAAACGTTCACTATCCTCAACAATACAAACCACTTGTTCTTTTTGTGATAGAGGTCAATGGAAGTCTGGGACAAAGCCCCCGTAACCTGGGTAGTAGTTGGATGTGCATTAGACTTTTGGACTTTTCTTGGTTCTGCTTGGTATGGCTTTCACAAAGAAAGGTCATTGGTGGTTGTGGTAGTGTGGGTCTTGTAGTTGGCTCGAAGTGATGTGGTAATTCGTGAAGAAAGATTCTATACAAAGAATGTGATTGAACATGCAAAAAGTATTTATGGATCGTGGTATATCTAACTCTTTATATGGCTACATGTTTGTGTAGTTTTGTAATTTTGGACATATGAACATATGATTTTTTGGGTGCACGCCTTATCGATGATTAACCTTTTTTCTTTTAAAAAACCCCCTCCACCAATTTATCTACCTTCATTTTTCATTTGCATCACGGGGGCTGGGAAGAATGCACATCTCTACTAGTTGTCCTTTTGGCAAATAGAAAAACATAGTATTACATATCCTTCTTTCTTTAAATTTGAGAAGCAAAAGAAAGGATGACCATTAGAGGTTAATGGCCATTCGAAAACATAGTCTAAAATTCCTCATTTCATTTGTCTACTCAAAGTCACTATAAAATTTTCAATCGCACTTATCCTTTTATTGGTTAAAGTTTTCCTAATTGTTTGCGTTAATGTTGGCATGCACTGTCACTATTGTAATAGAAAATCACTCACAAGGATGACATAAAATTGGTGTTGAAGAGTTTTATGTTATGTCGCTGTTTTACAGTTATTTATTTTCTTTGTCCGTAAAATGTAATTTACCATTAGGGTTTCTCTCACCCTTGGGCTCTATGAATAAACACAAGAAAGTATTCTTCTTCACATGGTATCGGAGCGACGGTCCTAGACCAGAGCCTTGAGCCAAAACCCTAACCCTACCTTCTAGCCTCCTCCATGCGCCGCCTCCTCTGCTTACCTCCTCCTCTTCTTCCGCGCAGAGCCCTTGCAGCCCCCCATCTTCCGCGTGTGCGGTAGCGCTGTCGCCCAACATCGGCTGCCTCCTCGTGCACCGCCCCCTCACGGCAGCTGCCGCCTCGTTCATCACCAGTAGCAGCAACCAACGACTGCCTCCACGTGTGCCACCCCCCTCGCGACTGCTGCTTCCTCATCCATCGCCCCTAACGGCTTCTTGCTACTTTGCCTTGCAACAACAACCTGGCAGCGCCACCCTAAGGGGGTTTTGACCTCCCAAAGATGATTCGTGGCCCCACAAACACGATCTAGATGCTCTTGCAGTCCCGAGTTCGTGTTTTTTCGTCTGATTTCAAAGGTTTGGGTCTGATTTACCTTATTTAAGATCAAAATCAGACCATGTAATATTTAAAGATGGTTATGGTATGAGTCTAAGTCCACAACCATCTCTTCTCATGCCCGTTTAGGCACCTTACGATTGGTCTAACGTCCTAGTGATTGTTCATGATGTCAGAAAGCAGAGTTGATACGCCATCTACGGGTGCCTTCAAGGGTTCCGCATCTATTATCAAGATGGAAGGCACAAACTACGAGTTGTGGGCAATACAGTTCATAAATCTGATAGAGTACCATGGCAAGAAGCATATTCTGATGCCGGATGAGTCGGTGGACAAGACTGGTACGAAAGCCTCATGGTAGGCTGATGATGCATATGCCAAGGTGTGGCTATCTGGTAGTGTTACTTTGGAGATAGCCAGCGATATCCTTAGTCAACCCACATGGCCACAATAAAGGTAATGTGGGACATTTTCGCAGGGACATACTCTCATGCGGAGAATGAGTTGAAGATACTGCAGCTCCAACACGATATCTTCATGACCAGACATGATGATCATCCCCTTCATGTCCTGTACACATCTCTGAGGGGTATGTTTGAGTGACTTCACAACTATATACCCCTGACGGTCTCTCCAGAGCAACATAAGGCCTACAAAGACTATATCATGATTAGTGTTAATCTGGCTGTCCTCAACCCAGAATATGACTCGACTCGCTCTCAGCTTCTTACCGATGCTATCACACCTTTTATGGAGGAAGCATACCGCATGCTGAGTCGATTAAGTATCTCCTCTGCAACACCTTCTTAGACTTCGTCGGCTATGGATGTTTCATGTAGTAGAGGTGGATCTACTCCTTTCAGAGGACGGGGCACACGTGGTAGAGGCGCTTCACGCCTACGTCAGACATGTTCATACTGCCACCCTACAAGTCATTTAGAGGATACGTGCTACTCCAAGCACGGATTCCCACCATCAGCTCGTACCGTAGAGCAGATTCAGACTGTTCTTGTTCTCACTGATCATCGCTACGATGATTTTGTTGCTCTCCTGAGAGATTATGCCCCCAACTGCTGGATCTCCTAGCACGTCCATCAAACACTGTAGCCTCTGCCTCTACTAGTAGCTCATATATTACTCGTGCATTGGAGGTTTCTCTGGTCGGAGGTCATTGCGGATTGGAAAAGGAGGGAGGTGCGTGGCATCCTGTAGAAAGTGGACTTCAGAAAGGCCTACGATTGCCTAGATTGGAGGTTTCTCTGGTCGGTGCTTAGGAGGAAGGGGTTCCCGGAGTTGTGGATAACGTGGGTGAGGCGTTGTATCACCACCGCCTTGATGTCTATCTTGGTCAACGGTCGTCCGGAGGGGGGTTGGATCCAGCCGCGGAGGGGGGTTCGCCAGGACTGCCCTCTTGTACCTTTGATCCTTATTCTGACGGCTGATGTTCTCTCTGACGGCTAATATGATTGACAGCGGCCTCTCGCGGGGCTTTTCCAGGGGGGATGTGCATATTCCTATCTTGCAATATGCGGACGATACGTTGTTTCTCTTGGAGGGGGGTGTGGCAGAGGCGAGGGGTATGGCCGTGGCTCTGGAGGTCTTCGACGAGCTGTCTAGGTTGGTCAAGAATGAGGCCAAGTCCATGTTCGTGCCCTTCGGCCTTGCGGTCCTGGACCGTGATGATTATGCGGTGGCTTTGGGGTCGGCGTGCTCTTCGCTGCCGATGGATTACTTGGGGATGTCCTTGAACTTGGGGAGGACGCGGCTGGGGGACTTGCTGAGGGTTGTGGAGAAAGTGGAGGCGAGATTGGCGGGCTGGAATTCCGCGATTTTATCGAGAGGTGGCAGGCTTGTTTTACTTAAGGCGGTCCTTTCGGCGATTCCGATTTATTTTTTGTCCAACCGTAAGATGCCCAAGGGGATCAAGGCTCGGCTGGAGAACCTATGCGCGCCTTCTTGTGGGGGAAGCGAGGGGAGGGGGCGAGGGGGATTCACTTGGTTGGGTGGGAAGATATTACTTACGGGAAGGAGCAGGGGTGGCTGGGGGTCAAGTCGCTCGCACATATGAACGAGGCCTTGCTCCTTAAGTGGGCGTGCAGGATTTGGGGGCCGGGGGAGGATCTCTGCCTCAATGCCGTGCGGAGGATTTATGATGTGGGGGGAGGTCTGCCGTATTGCTTCTCCCACCATGTTTTGGAGGGGGGTGGTGGAGGTGTTCTTGAAGAATGTTTGGCTTTTCAGGCCGGTGCTTGGTGGGGGGGGGGGAGTCCTCCTTCTGGGCGTGCGGGGGGGGGGGGGGTCCCCCTCTTCCCGCGGTTATTTGCGTTGGCTGAAGATAAATCTTGTTCGGTTGCGGCTTGTTGGTTGGATGGGATTTGGTGTCCAACTTTCACGGCGAATTTCTCGGATCATAGGCTGGAGGAATTCTTGGCGTTGATCGAGACGGTGCAGGAGGTTGGGTGCCCTCCTGGGGGGCGCGATCACTGGTGCTGGAGGGAGTCCCCTTTCACGGTCAAGAAGGCCTTTGGCGCTATCACTAGGCCGCCACCGTCGTTGTCGGAGAGTATCACTCTTGATTGTGCCTTTCTATGGGCTCTGAAGCTTCCGGAGCGGGTTGGCTTCTTTTTATGGCTGTTGAGGAGGAAGAGGTTGATGATGAGGGATCGTTTTGCCCGGCTCTTAGGCGTGATTTCCGATAGATGTCTTCTTTGCGATGCGGCAGTTGAGTCTGTGGAGCACCTATTTTTTTATGCCCCAAGGTGGTTGAGATTTGGCAGGGGGTTGCTTTGGGTTGGTGTTGCACTATTGACCTCCAATCGTTCTGGTCTTCGCTTCGGGCTAATAAGGGGAGGTCGAGACTGGAGGTGCTATATCCGGTTGCCGTGCTATGGGCGGTTTGGCGGGGGAGAAATGATCTATTGTTCTCGGGCCAAAGATTCTACAAGGAGAATATGGGAGCTTTTGCAAAACACCTGATGAGGGATTGGGCGTTGTAATGACTTTGTAGTGTGGTTTTTGTTGTTTTTCTTTTTGTTGTCCTCCCTGTTCCCTTCTTTTATTGAATAAGATTTCTAGGGAGTGCTCCGTCGAGTGTACCCCCCTTGCTTCTGGATTTCAAAAAAAAAAATACTTGTACATTTATTGGTCGCTCTCGATCAGATCCTTCAGAGTGAATAATGGATTCCGGAGCATTACACCATTCCTGCGGAGATAGATTGCAGTTTGGTACATACCATCCATCAGAACTAGGTAGATCGATAGTGATTGCTGATGGGACTCGGTCCCCAATTACTAAACAGGGGGAGGTTCGTTTGACACCCTCCATACATGGATAATATTCTTCATGCACCTTCCTTTTACATGAATTTACCGTCTATTAATTAGATTACAAAAGATTTACATTGTCGTGTTATATTTGACCCTAGTTCCCTTGTTTTTCAAGATATACTCACGAGCAGGGTGATTGGTGTGGCCGTGAATATGGACGACTATACATGTTGTCTCAGTCTTCGTATGCTGGTACCATTTCCCTTTCTACAGGATCCATTTCCCCCTACACGTGGCATCTCAGATTCTGTCACTTACCGCTACAGAAAATTTATCGTCTCATACCTGGTGTCTCTATCAAGTCTAGTTTCCAGTGCGAGTCATGTGAACTTGGAAAGCATCACCGGTTCAATTTTCTAAGTCATCAAGATCAGAGTAGTCATGGTCTGTTTGATTTATTTCATATGGATGTGTGGGGTCCAAGTCGTGTACCTGAGCATCAGGGATATATGTATTATCTTGTTTGTGTTGATGATTCTTCCACACTGTCCTTGGTCTCTCTTTTGAAGCAAAAGTCTGAGGCGAGTACTATTATTCGAAATTTTGTGGTTGAAATCAAAAATATTCTCTACCTCAATAAAATACATTCGTTTGGATAATGCGCTTGAATTTTGTACTACACATTTGTCACAATTTTTTAGCTCACGTATGGCATCATTCATCAGACATATTGTCCTTATACGTCTCAACAAAATGGTGTGGCAGAACGCAAATACCGACATTTTCTAGATATCACAAGGACTCTCATACAAAGTCGGGCTCCACATTCTTTTTGAGGTGATGCTGTGATAGCAACTTTTTATCTTATAAATCAGATACCCTCTACAATCTTGGGTGAAAAAGGCATTATTTGGTCTTGCTTTTTCTAATAAAGACCTCTTCGAGTGTTTGGGTATGTGGTATTTGTCCATATCCTACGTCTTGGTCATGACAAACTCTCTCCTCGAGCTGTCAAATGTATGCTTGTTGGTTACTCGCGCACTCAGAAGGGTTATCTGTGTTTTGATCCTGTACAGGGATAGTACTATGTCAGTGATGGCATCACCTTATTTGAGTCCATCATGTACTACTCTCCTACATGTGATAGGATGAGTTCTTCTGAGTCTGAGTATGATGTTGTCCTCCCACCTCCCCCTATACATATACCTTAGCCTGCACTTCATGTTCCAACGTCTTCCCCGGCATCCAGCACGCCTCAGGTTAATTCTGAAAACTTTGTTTTTGTTGGGAGAAATGAGCAACTTATAATTCAAGAGAACCCTGGCCTCTCTTATATAGGGAGAGACCTAATGGGTAAAATGCTTAGTAGTCCAGAGAACAATAAGAAAATACTAAACGGTACATAACATATAATAATAATACTCTCTACACTCCCCCTCAAGGTGGAGCATAGATGTCGATCATGCTCAGCTTGGAAGAACATCTCTGGAAGGGTCCTCTTAGCAACGGCTTGGTGAGTATATCAGCATCCTGATCCCCTGAGCTCACATGAGATGTAGAAATCAAGCCTCTCTGGATCAAGTCTCTAGTGTAGTGGCAGTCAACTTCAATATGCTTTGTTCTCTCATGGAATGCTGGATTGTTGGCAATAAACAACGCTGCCTGATTGTCACACTGAAGTTGCATAGGTACAGGTAAGGCTACATGTAGATCCTCTAGCACAGATCGAACCCACATCATTTCCGTGCTTGTTTGTGCCATGGCCCTATATTCAGATTCTGCACTGGACCTTGTCACAACGGTTTGCTTCTTGCTTTTCCAAGAGACCAAAGAGCTCCCAATAAAAACGACAAATCCGGAGGTTGACTTTCTATCCTTAGGGCATCCTGCTGAAATAGATAGATCTGTGCCCTTTTGGAATGGCAACCTCGAACCTGGAGAAGACTTTAGATACCTCAGTATCATGTATATGGCATCCATATGAACTTGTCTTGGCTGCTCCATAAATTGACTCACCCGGCTTACTGCAAAGGCAATATCAGGTCGAGTTATGGTAATATAAAGGAGCTTACCCACCATTTCTCTATATCTCCTCTTGTCTACTTCAACAGTGTCATCATCATACAGCTTCATGCTTGGATCCATGGGAATACTCGATGGTCTGCATCCAGCCATGCCTGTTTCAGTCAAGAAATCTGTAATGTACTTCCTTTGGGTCATCACTAGACCCTGTGCATTCCTGTCAAATTCCAACCCCAGAAAGTATCTTAGGGTTCCAAGGTCCTTCGTGACGAACTGACGGCCTAGGAACGCTTTTGTTCTCTCTATTCCCTGAACATCATCTCCTGTAACTGGAATATCATCAACATAGACCATGATGACAACCGTACCTGTAGAAGACTTCTGAATAAACAGTGAGTGGTCTGCATTTGATTTCTTGAACCCCTGTCGTTCAATCAGATGAGAAAGTTTCTGGAACCACGCCCTTGGGCTCTGTTTAAGGCCATAAATTGCCTTGTGAAGTCTACACACCTTATGCTTCTCCCCCTCAGCAGTAAACCCTGGTGGCTGCTGCATGTAGACTTCCTCCTGCAAATCTCCATACAAGAATGCATTCTTGACATCAAGTTGCGATATAGTCCAGTCATGTACCACTGCAACTGATAGGAGTATGCGAAGGGTAGAATGACGAGCCACCGGAGAAAATGTATCCATATAGCCCACACCATAGGTCTGTGTGAAACTTCGAGCGACCAACCGAGCCTTGTAATGATCTAGACTGCCATCTGCGTGGTATTTAACTGTGAATACCCATTTACAGCTAACAATGGATGCATCAGGAGGAACAGTAACCAAGCTCCATGTGCCACGAGACTGTAAGGCCCGCATCTCGTCTTCCATAGCCAATCGCCAGAAATCAATCTTCATAGCTTCCTGATAGGTCTGTGATATGTCCACGGATGACAAAGCTGCAGCAAATATCTGAAAGTCGCCTGTGAGGCGATGAAAAGACACCTGAGAAGCAAAGGGATAAGATGCACACGCCCTCTTTTGCTTCCGAATAGCAATAGGAATATCTAGGTCATCGTCCACTGTTCTAGGTGGTGTAGTCTCCTCCTGCAATAAAGAATCCTGCACATGTACCATATCTGACCCGTCAGTAGTAATGTCATCAACACATACCTGAGGCGTGATGGATGTCGGACGTGTAGCCTGAGCAGGACCTGACCGACGCGTATAGAATTTTGGTAAAGGTGGAATATGAGGTTGTGGAGGTGGTGGTGGCGGAGGTGGTGGTAGTGAAGATGGCGTAGTAACTGGTGCAGTAGTAGACTCAGGTGAACCCCAAGTAGGAGGTGGAGGAATATAGACATCATCATTGGTAGTGGATGGTACCAACCTGTCACCTGCAGGAGAGAAATACATAACAGACTCAAAGAACGTGACATCAGCACTGACAAAGTATTTCTTGTTTATGGGGTCATAACAGCGATAGCCCTTCTGAGTCCGAGAGTAATCAACAAAGACACACTTGACAGCTCTAGGAGAGAGTTTGTCAAGTCCTGGAGTGAGAAGATAAACAAAGGCAACAATACCGAAGACACGAGGAGTAAGTGAGAATAATTCCTTATCAGGAAAAATGATAGACATAGGAATTTTCTCACTTAGGACAGATGACGGCATACGATTGACCAGGTAACAAGCTGTCAGAACAGCATCCCCCCAGAAAGATATAGGAGCACAACTCTGAATAAGAAGAGTTTGAGTAATGTCAAGAAGGTGACGGTGCTTTCTTTCTGCCACGCCATTCTGCTGAGATGTGTAAGCACAAGTAGTTTGGTGAATAATGCCCTTTGAGGAGAGAAACTGAGAGAGAGATCGTGTGCAGAATTCCAGAGCATTATCTGTACGAACATATTTGACAGTAGAGGACAAAACATTCTGCACTTGATTAATCAAATTTTTAATCACATCTCCTGCTTCAGATTTATTCTTTAAAAGAAAGACCCAAGATACACGAGAGAAATCATCCACTACAACTAGATAGAACCTGTGTCCCTGATGAACGAGAACACGACTCGGACCCCAAATATCAATATGAAACAACTCGAACGGGGAGCTACTGCTCCGACTCTGACGACTAGGAAAGCTAGACTTATGATGCTTTCCCAACTGACACGCGTCACAGCGAAAGGAAGAACTGGGAGAGATCTGAGGCAGAAGGTGTCACATTTTCTAGAGCGGGAGATGACCAAAGCGAAGATGCCAGATGTACGGAGATACTGGTTCGGCGGAATAAGAAGAGACACCAGCATAAGAATTCCGGACCAGGCGATATAGACCATTCTGCTCAGAGCCACAACCAATCACCCTGCCCGTTAGTATGTCCTGAAAAATAAGAGAAGAGGGGTCAAATATAGCACGATAGTGCAAATCCTTCGTAATCTGACTAATAGACAACAGGTTCATGGAGAACTCGGGAGCATGCATCACATTCTGTAGATGCATGGAAGAAGATAGAACGACCTCCCTCTATCCAATAAGGGGAGAATGGGTACCATCTGCGATCTGTACTGAACGACCATGGGGAATGTCCCTGTAGGACCCAAGTCTCTCTCGATCTCGGCAGATGTGATGTGTAGCACCAGCATCTATAATCCAATCAGATATATCATGACAAGACGTAAATGCAGTAGCACTACCTGAGGTACTAGCGACAGCCGAGGAACTGGCAGAGGCAGAGGCAGCAACATCAGAAGGTCCAACAGAAGAATCAGCAGTAGATTGTGGCATAATATCACGTAGACGTGCCACAAGCTCCTCAAAACGGTTGTCTGCATTAGATGCTGACTGGGGCAGAACATGATCAGCTACACGTGCCGATGCTGGGAACCCATGCTTAGAGTAGCATGTATCCTCTGAGTGGCCTGTGCGGTGACAGTACGAACAGGGGTGACGAAAGCGACCACCCCTACCACCTCCACGTCCACGTCCACGACCAGAAGACTGACCACCTCTCCCACGCGATACCGCCATCGCCGATGGGGGTGGAGTAGATGAGGTGGAAGGCACTGATATGCGACTGAGCCTCCAGTAAACATCCTCCATTGGAAGAATAACCGCATCGACCAAAATCTGATAGCAGACAGCCTCGTACTCTGGGTCTAGGGCTGCAAGTAGAACGCCCACCATCGTGGCATTCCGAGACGTCTTCTGCTGCTCAGGGGTTGCTGTGAGTGGAATGGTACTGTATAGCTTCTCAAACATCCCTCTCAGGGACGTGTACAAGGAGTGAAGTGGTCTGTCGTTCTGCTTCATCGTGAATATGTCATGCTGAAGCTGTAACATCTTGGTTTCATTCCGCACTTGTGAATATGTTGCAGCCAGAATATCCCACATTGCCTTGGCAGTGGGCTGATGGAGGACATCATTGGCAATCTCCATTGACTGTGTTCCTGACAGCCAAACCTTGGTATACGAATCATTAGCCTCCCACGAGGCATAAATCCATGTCTTCTCTGCTGGCTCATCCTCGGTAAGAATGTGCTTCTTACCGTTTGACTTCATGAGACTCATGAAGTGCATCGCCCAGAGCTCGTAGTTCGAACCATCCATCTTCACTATTAGCGCGGGACCTTTGAACGCGCCTATGGAGGGCATGCCCACCTTGGATTCTGACATATCGCCGCTGGAGAAGAACTAGGGTTTGTAGACAAATTGACAAATGTCTACAGAGTCTGCATAGGATTTGAGTGCGTATGTAGACGTTACGCACCCAAATCCATAGATCCGGCTAGAGCGGGGACCGGTAGCCGACTAGGGCACGACCGAACTTGAAGACAGAGACGAGTGGGACTGGGGGCCGGGCTAGGGCACGACGAGCGGGACCGGGGGCCGCACTAGGGCACGACAAGCGGGACTGGAGGCGGGTCTGGCGAGAGCCGGGCTGGGGTACGGCGGTGGGGGGGATCCCGGCACGGGGGCTGTGTACCGGCTGGAGGCCGGCGAGAGGAGGGAGTCGGCGAGGATGGGCTGGGGCCGCGAGAAAAGGGCGACGGCAAGGAGGGGCTGGGGCCGCGAGAGAAGGGCGGCGACGGCGAGAGGAGGGGGGGGTGGCGTGTGGGATGAGCCCTAGGGTTTAGGCTCTGATACCATGTTGGGAGAAATGAGAAACTTATAATTCAAGAGAACCCTGGCCTCTCTTATATAGGGAGAGACCTAATGGGTAAAATACATAGTAGTCCAGAGAACAATAAGAAAATACTAAACGGTACATAACATATAATAATAATACTCTCTATAGTTTTGACCGATGGAACTAGTGGTTTGCATGATGTAAATGATGAGAATACAGATATACAGGTTGAGTCAGAACCACCAGCAGAGAACGATTTAGGGTGGTCCATTGCCTTGCGAAAAGGCAAATGTTCTTTTATACGATATCTAATGGAAAGTCAGGTGTCTCTGGAGCGGCTCTCACCAAACTTTCAGAAATTTATTATGGGATTATCCGTTGTTTAAATCCCACACACATATCGGGAAACACTCAAGTTGAGTGAATGGCGTTTGTCCATGGAAGCAGAGATGACTGCTTTACAGTCTCGTGGCACGTGGAGTACTGTTATAGCTCCCGTAGATGTGTCTGTTGTAGGATGCAAGTGGGTGTTCACCGTGAAGCGTCGAGCAGATGGCAGCATTGATCGCTATAAGGCACGGCTCATAGCTCGTGGGTTCACCCGGACCTATGGGGTGGACTATCAGGACACTTTCTCTCCCATAGCTTGGCACTCCACTCTTCGGGTTCTTCTCTTTATCGCTGTCACACATGACTGGCCTTTGCACCAGCTTGATGTGACAAATGCCTTTCTCTATGGTGATCTTCAAGAGGAAGTACATGCAACAACCACCTAGGTTCACTGTTGAGGGGGTGTCTTAGAAGGTGTGCAGACTTCATAAGGCGATCTATGGCCTTAAGCAGAGTCCGAGAGCATGGTTTCAGAAGCTCTCAGATGTGATAGAATAGAAGGGGTTTGTAGCAGATCACTCCTTGTTTGTTCAAAGGTCCCATAAAGGCACCGTTGCTATATTGTTATATGTCGATGGCATCATCATTACATGGGACAATCACAAGGGATTCAAGCAGTTAAGGCTTTCCTGAGTCAACAGTTTGTGACCAAAGACCTTGGCAGTCTACGCTATTTCTTTGGACTGGAGTTCGTCAGGAACCATCAAGGTCTTGTGATGACGCAGAGGAAGTATGTTACAATCTCCTATCAGAGACAAGTATGACAGACTGCAAGCCAACCACTACTCCAATGGACCTGAGCATGAAGTTCTATGATGACGATACTGATGAGGTCAACAAGAGGAGATACATGGAGTTAGTTGGGATGCTTATATATGTGACTATCACCCGGACATGCATATCCTTTGCAGTAAGCAAAGTGATTCAATTCATGGAGCGGTAAATACATACCGATATGGATGCAATACATATGATTTTGAGGTATCTGAAGACCTCACTAGGCACTGGACTTTTGTTTAGCAGAGGCACATCCCTTGCTGTTACATCTTGGGCAGATGCAGACTACGCAGGATGTCCCAAGGACCGGAAGTCAACTTCCGGTTTGCAGTATTTGTAGGGAATTTATTAGTATCATCGAAGAGCAAGAAATAGACAGTTGTCGTCTGGTCGAGTGTTTAATCAGAGTACAGAGCTATGACACAAGGCAACACAGAGATGATGTGTGTTAGATCAGTTCTGACTAGCCAATGGGGTGCCTCTTCCTATGCACCTCCAATGCGACAACCAAGCCACACCATTCATTGCCAACAATCCAACCTTCCATGAACGAACCAAGCATATCGAGGTAGATTGTCACTACACTCGAGATATGATCCAGAAGTGTTTCATTTCTACGTCCCATGTCAATTCTAGTGAGCAGACAACATGCATGCTCACCAAGGCTCTAGCCAGAGGACCCTTTCAGAGATGCTGTTCCAAGCTGAGCCCTATCGACATCTATGCTCCGGCTTGAGGGGCAGTGTTGAAGAGTTTTACGTTATCTCACTATTTTACAGTTATTTATTTCCTTGTCTATAGTATGTTTTTCTCTTCTATATAAGAGAACCCTTGAGCTCTATGAATAAACACAACAAAGTATTCTTCTCCGCATGGAGCGATACAGAGAATATCACTCACTGACTTCCACTTAGATGCTAAATAAGGATGATTGTGCTAGAACCCCAGTGGCACATAATAAAGAAAGCTACATCCTATATTGAAATCGGCTCATAATTACAGATTAGATAATAATGCACAAAGGTGAACTCCTTAGTCATGGAGTGATCACTTTTCTTTTCTGGAAACTTCCTAAATTCATCTTAATTTGTTAACATGTAAACGATGCCTGTGCCTAATTGTTCTCTTTGAAATCAAGTTGGAAGGCACCTTATCTTTTTTGAGGCACTAAATGTGCCTTATTTATTATTATCCAATGATTTTTACTTTATTCGATCAAAGAGCAATTAGGCTACTTCAAACCATGTGGTATGTATAGTAACCCTATTTTATAGGTATAAGAAAATTTCTCCTCTATATGTTCCTAGTTCAAACGATTTCACGCAGTTCATTTTGCTATGCAGAGACGACTTGAAGCTCTTGGTGCTGAAAGGGCTGGTCTGGAGGACATGCTCAAAGAAATGAAAAGAAAGGTGCCTCCTCTTTTACCATTGTATTTTATTTTATTTCTATCCATTTTTCTTTTTTCTGTAAAGAAGGGTAAGATGGTCCATGGAGCTGAATGCTATCGTGTGAGCGGTCCATTGCTCAAACTTCAAACTATCAAATTGGATCTCATGTAGTTTAAGTTATTACTTGTGCACTATTTTGTGTAATCGTGAATGGAGTTTGTTTCTGTTTTTTTCCTGGGAAGAATATGATTTATCTCCTATTAGTTGACTTAAATTTCTCATATCCCGTCTAAATGACTAATTTATAATACATGCATTGATTTCTGGAGGATGTTGTTCAAGCCCAACATGAAACATTCTTTATGACTAATAAGACATCCATGGTAACTTAATTTAAATCTTCAATAACATTTGTGGCTGGACAAGTGAATCTGAGCATGCTACAACCGTGCTCTGCATGTATAATTAAAATTAGGGAGAGAATATGAGAGACTAGTTAAGACTTCTTGCCGTCTCGCATGTATAATTTTTCCTTTAATATATGCCAAGTAGGAAACCAATCTTACATTCTATCCCAAACTATCGGCCAAGTCAACCATCCTTCTTGTTGAAATATAGAGTTAATTAGGATCACAGATAAAGAACAAAATAATTTACGTGGTTTGAGATAGTGAGGATGACCATCCTACTTCATGGGGAAAATGGCTAAATGAGGCAAGATCTTCACAGTATTCTTCTTAAGAATTATAGACACTACAGTCTATATGTAGGCCCGTCAACTTGCACATTCTCAAAGCTAAGTAATATGGACTCACCGAGAGCGTAGTGTTATCTAACTTAATACATAACTCTAGTCTCTTATACTCCTTGTCAAGGTATAGCTTAACGTTACTGTCTGTTACAAAAATAAAATATATTCTCCTTACTCGGCATATCCTCCGACCAGGGAAGGTGGGAGGAGACCTGCTTGAAGGAAACCACACTAGAAGGAGACCAACACGAATGATTCGTGCTTAGGAGTCCAACACAGAGGAGATAATGCTGGGAGGAGGCCCATGCTTAGAGGAGATGGTCTGTTGGAGGAAGATGGGCTCGAATGGGCTAGAAAGATGATCTTTATGAAATCAAGTAGATGAACACATAATATGAGAAAATCCTAAACAAACAACAATCTGGATGGAACAAATTATACCTTTTGAATTTACACAATGATAGAGAGTGAATAGCGCATAGTGAGCGCAGAGAGGGAAGTCATGAAGGGGCAGATGTTGATGGTGGAGAAGGTTGTCTGGTGGTTGTCGTTGTTGGCAAAGGGAGATTGTGTAACTGATGCGATGTGGAGGAGATGGTCTAGAGGTTACATTCGGATGTTGGCTTCATGAAAGGTGGTGCAATTTTGATGCAGAGTAAGGTGGCATTGTGCAAGAAAATTTCCAGGATCACATGCCATGCTTATGTATAAAGGCATTGCCGATAGATAGTGGGCATGCCTTGGTAGGTGACGTTGGTTGGTTATTAGATATATGTAGCAACAGAGAGAGGTGGTGCAACAAAAGGGGTTAGGGTTGGTGGGTGTTTAGCATGAGTTATTATGTGCTGTTCTTCTATGAAAGAGGTAGTGGATGAGTGGAGCAAATGGTCAGAGCATGCTTAGAGGGGGTTGTCTTCAAGGGTGGTGTGGTTTACATATTTGACTCTGACTTTCACCAAGAGTTAACGTGCTACCAATGTATCACTTCTCCATGGTAGTACAATGACGTTTAACTCCCACATATCCATTAATTGGTGACGACCCTTTATTAGGGATGTCACTTTGATTCCTACAAGTTTGTGCCATTTTTAACTTGAGGCATTTTTACTCCTATATAGGGACTGATGCTCCATCAACGAGCTTCTCTGACCCGTTGGGGAAATAGGTATTTGTGTTTTCTACAAGCCTAGAGTTGGGTGCTTTGCCTTGCATAACAGCCATCATAATGGATGCAATTAGGAATTAGGTGCCAGTTTTGGTCATGTTCCAGCTTGGCACCCATTCATTTTCGATAGTGTTGGTTGACGATGTCCTTGACTTGGAGATAGAAGGTGGGGTTGGGGTTTGAAGCATGATCCACAATGGTGAAGAGAGATAAAATTCAAAACGATGATGTTAGGTCATTGGTATGAGCATCATGGGTCTCTTCTGAAAGGTAAGGAGTCAATGGTGAAGATTGCATGAGATGAGGCGTTATTTAACCTTTTATGCAGATCTGAGAATTGGAGATGGAGATTTTGGATTCGACAAACTTTTTTTGATTAAAGATTGGGTGGACTCCCATCGTGGGAGTGTCCCCACTGGTTTATATTATATAGAACTTTAAAACTAATGTTTACAAAGAAAAACGCGGCATCCCCGTGCTATCCACGGGTTAACCATCTACGCAACAATCGGCATCCACGATCTACACAAAGGAGGTACAATGCGCCACTACGCTCTCCACGTAGAATGTCTGGTTGCTGAAAATATTGTCATTACGGCCCAACTAGATGGCCCACAAAGTTGCGAATGCCCTCCGGATCTCATCCGAACTGCCTCTGCCCCCCCGCCTAATCGAGCTCCAGAAAGCTGACAAGTTGACCGTGCTTAACCAGGGAATTCCGATCTGCGTCCATACATGAGCCGAGTCCTGGCAACTCAGAAATAAGTGGTCGGAGTCCTTGTCCATTTCCCCACACCTGTCACAAATGGAGTCAACCGACCCCAACAATCATCCTCTGCGCACCTTGTCCAATATGCGGCCCCTTCTCAGACACTACAGGAATATCTTGATTCTGCTAGGGATCTTTGCCGCCCAAACTAGTTTGACGTCCTCCAACAGTTCCTCCTGTTCCAAATCGCGTTTATTGAAACTTTTGTACGTCTTTTTGACAGTAAATTTGTCCCCCCGCCACTCGAAATGGTCTCTGCCCGTTGATGAAAGATTCAGATGTGGTAGCGTCGCCTGCAGTGTCAAGAACTCCTGCAATCGCTGTTCAGAGAGTTGCGCTATGAAGGTTGGTGCCCAGCTCCCATCTTGTAGCGTCTGCACAATAGTCGCCTCTTTTGAGTCGACCAAAGCATATAATCGCCGAAACCGGACCTCTAGCTTGCCCTCCCTAGACCAATCATCCCTCCAAAAACGAAAGACAACACCATTGATAATCTTTGGGCGAACCATAGAAATAAGTTGCGGTAGGACAACGCGGATGGCCGCCCATAATGATGATTCGAAATGCATCTGTTCGCTTCAAACAGGCCAGAAACTTCGTAAATTCTCCTTAATACTCTAACCGCAAGAGACTCAGATGAGCCCCAAATCTTTAAGATCCACTTTGAGATGAGTGCCTTGTTCATGTTCTCCATATCTCGGATGCCCAGCCTGCCTTCTTTGCGACTTCTTGTCATATCCTCCCAGTTAACCATATGCATTCCACTATTCTGTTGCCTCCCGTCGGACCAAAAGAACCTCCTCATAATAGACTAAATCTTCCTTCTAACCCCCACATGCATCCATCTATTGGAGAAGAAGAAAACCGGAATCGCCGAGAGTACATGCTTCAGGAGGACGAGTTTACCCCCCTTGGAGAGGGCAATTGCCTTCCAGCCTGCCAACTTCCGTTCTACCCGCATGATAACATCCTTCCACTCTGCCCTTTTTAGTTTTCCGGCAACCAAGGGCAGCCCCAGATACTGGATTGAAGTACATGTAGAGGAGCTCCATCTCTCGGTCTCACATGGATTGCTTTCTTAGTGTTGGGAAAAATAATAGATGTGTTTATTCCTGGGAACTCTAGGCTCTCTTATATAGAGGAGAGACATATGGGTAAATACATAAGATAGACATAAAGAAATAAAATAACCGAAAATGTACTCAGGAACATAAAAATATCTCTACATTCCCCCTCAAGATGGAGCATAGATGTCAATCATGCTCAGCTTGGACGAGCACTTCTGAAAAGGCTCCCTGAGTAATGCCTTGGTAAAGATATCTGCTGTTTTCTCTCCTGAATTAACATGAGAGGTAGAAATTAAGCCCTTCTGAATCATATCTCTAGTATAATAGCAGTCTACCTCAATATGTTTCGTTCTCTCTTAAAATGCGGGGTTGTTTGCAATGAATAAGCCAACCTGATTATCACATTGCAACTGCATGGGTAGAGGAACATCTACATGCAAATCTGCTAACACTGCTCGAACCTATATCATTTCTATACTTGCTTGCGCCATAGCCCTATACTCAGATTCCGCACTTGATCTTGCAACAATTGTTTGTTTCTTGCTTTTGCAAGAAACAAGAGAACTGCCAAACTGCAAAGTCCGAAGTAGACTTCCTATCCTTAGGATACCCTGCATAGTCAGCATCAGTACACACAGATACATAGAGAGTTGCTCCTTTCCTGAAAAGTAATCCTGCACCTGGAGAAGATTTTAGATATCTCAATATCATGTATATAGCGTCCATATGTACTTGCTGAGGCTGCTCCATGAACCGACTCACTCGACTCACTGCAAAAGAGATATCTGGTATGGTAATAATAACATAAAGAAGCTTTCCCACCATCTCTCTATATCTCCTCTTACCAATCTCATCTGTATCATCATCGTATAACTTCATGCTAGGATCCATAGGAGTAGTAGAGGGTCGACACCCAATCATGTCCGTCTCGACAAGCATGTCTGTAACATATTTTCTTTAGGTCATCACAAGATCCTGCACATTCCTAGCAATTTCCAACCCTAAGAAATACCTTAGGGTGCCCGGATCCTTAGTAACAAACTGACAACTTAGAAACTCTTTTGCCTCTTTGTCCCGTACATATCATCTCCTATAATAAGAATATTATCAACATAGACCATTATGACAACAATACTTCTAGGTGTCCTCTGCACAAAGAGTGAATGGCCTGCATTAGACCTCTTGAACCCTTGCTTCTCAATCAGATCCGAGAGCTTCTGAAACTACACTCTTGAACTTAAGGTCATATATCGCCTTATGGAGTATACAAACCTGCTGACACTCCCCCTCAGCAGCAAACCTTGGAGGCTGCTGCATGTAAACTTCCTCCTGTAGATCTCCATACAGTAATGCATTCTTAACATCCAACTGAAACAGAGTCCAATCACGTACCATAGCTACCGAAAGTAGGACACACAATGTAGAGTGACGAGCTACTGGAAAAAATGTGTCCAAGTAACTAATCCATGTCGTAGGTCTGAGTAAAGCCTCGTGCCACTAATCTTGCCTTGTAGCGATCAAGGCTGCCATCTGCATGATGTTTAACAGTAAACACCCATTTGCAACTGACCACAGATGCCCCAGGAGGAGCAAACACTAAACTCCATGTACCACGTGATTGCAACGCAACCATTTTTTCCTCCATAGCCAAGTGCCAACAACTATCTTTCAATGCCTCCTGATAATTCCGTGGAATTTCCACGGCAGATAGAGCCACTGCAAATATCTGAAATTCCCCTGTTAGACGATGAAAGGAGACATGAGAAGCAAGAGGGTAAGAAGTGCAAGACCGCTTCTGCTTGCGAACTGCAATAGGTATATCCAGGTCATTGGGAACCTCCTCCATTTGTGAATTATTCTCCTGCAATGATTCCTGCACAGATATATCTCCAGACCCATCGTTAGAAACCATGTTATCAAAACAAACTTGGGGCACACTGGATGAAGAGCGATGATCATGAGCAGAAGCAGTCCGACGGGTATAGAATTTAGGTAACGGTGGAACAATGGGCACATGCGACTGGGTAGTAGGAGCAAGGTTTGAAAAAACGAAAGGCGGAACGAGGCGTTTTCCCTGGAAGCGAGGCAAGGCGTAACCTCGAGGCGGTCGAGGCGTAAGCCTCAGTTTGTATTGAATAATAATTATAAAATATATAAATAAATATATTTATTGGTGAAATAATATAATCTGACAAACATATATTATATAACAATGTAATATATGATGATATTATTAAGATAAGAACACTAAAAAAGGATATGTTAATGCCATAAACCTTTCTCCAAAATTTCTACCCAATCAAAAGGAAATCATTGGCTATAACTATCACTAACTTTTTTTTTATCAAAAAGGGATTGGCTATAGTTGCCACTAAAGATATCCAAGTTGTTGATATGAATCATACGATTTGAATCCTAATCGTATGTTCTACTGAACCGGATGAAGAACAATATGATGTTCCCCCTGTGCCACCATACCCTACCAGTACGGGGGTCATACGATTTGAATCCAATTTTTTTCTTATACGTGTATTCGAATTCGTATACGCTTTCTTATATGTTAAAGGTGTAATAGTAAGACTTTATTGAAATAATTAGACATGTTAATGTTAAATATGGATATGAAAGAGGTTAAATTTAAGCATATGATTATGAAAGAGGTCAAATTTAAGCATTCATCTTGCATAAATATATACTCAACAACAAAACCTTTATAAACATATGAAAATACGAATAGGACAATTTTTTTCTTTAAAAACACTTGAAAAAACCCCTGACGCCTCACCTTGCGCCTCACCCCGCCTCAACGCCTCGCCTCGCCTCTACCGCCTCAGGCATCCGAGGCGCACACCTCTTTTTTTTTGAAGCTCAAAAGAGGGGGAAGCACTCGACGGTGTTCACCCCAATATATTAAAAACAAAAAGAGGTGCACACCTCTGCCATGGGGTCTGAGGCGGTCGCCTCAGGGCGATTTCTCAACGCCCCATTTCGCCTCGAGCGACTTTGCGCCTCGAGGCGCGTTTTTTTAAACCATGAGTAGGAGGAGGTGGTAGTAGTGGAGGTGGTGGCGGTGGTGGGACCACATGCACATGAGGAGGTGGTGAATGAGTCATAGGAGGTGGTGGCATGTAAACCTCATCATCTGAGTCTGATGAAGTCAACCTATCACCTGTAGGAGAGAAATACATCACAAACTCAAAAAATTTGACATCAACACTGGTATAGTATTTTCTGCGCAAAGGATCATAACATTGGTATCCTTTCTGGGTCCTGGAGTACCCAACAAACACAAATTTGACAGCTCTAGGAGAGAGCTTGTCAAGACCTGGAATCAATTGGTGAACAAAAGCAACAAAGCCGAACACACGAGGAGTGAGTGAGAATAACTCCTCAGGGAAAGCTATAGAGAAAGGAATTTTCTCACCCAAGACAGACGATGGCATGTGATTCACCAAATAGCATGCTGTAAGAATCACATCACCTCAAAACGAATGTGGGGCACGACTCTGAATGAGAAGAGTCCGAGTAACATCGAGTAGATAACGATGCTTTCTCTCAGCAACACCATTTTGCTGAGAAGTGTAAGCACAAGATGTTTGATGAATAATCCCACGAGATGAAAGAAAATGGGATAGAGCACGAGTACATAATTACAAAGCATCATCAGTTCACACAAATTTCTCAGAGGTAGAGAAAACATTCTGCACTTCATTAATAAAAGTTTTGATCACATCCCCTGCTTCAGACTTATTTCAAAAAAAAACACCCAGGACAACCGAGAACAATCATCTACCGCCATAAGATAAAACTTGTGTCCCTGGTGATCAGGAACACGACTCGTACCCCAAATATCAACATGAAATAACTCAAAAAGGAAGCTACTGCTCCGACTCTGGCAACTGGGAAAAGCAGGCCGATGATGCTTTCCCACCTGACATGCCTCGCACTGGAAGGAAGAACTGGGTGAAATCTACGGCAACATGCGGCACATCGTCTGTAGAGGTAGATGACCAAACTGAATGTGTCAAGTGAACGGAGAGACCGGTTCAGACGCATAAGAAGATACACTTGCATAGGGAGTCCGAACCAGGGATAAAGGCCACCCTGCTCACGACCACACCCAATCCCTCTGCCCGTAGGAATGTCCTGAAAAACAAGAGACGATGAGTCAAAAATAGCTTGGCAGTGCAAATCCTTTGTAATATGACTAATAGAAAGCAAATTCATAGAGAAATCAGAAGCATGTAGCACATTCTGCAAACATATCGAGGGCGTCAAAGATCTCCCCCTGTCCTGTGATTGGGGAATGAGTCCCATCGGCACTCACAACTGTTCTCCCTGGGGGAGCCTGTCTATAGGATGCAAGCTGTTGTCTGTTTCCACATAAAAGATGTGTTACACCGGAGTCCATAATCCACTCTGTCATCTTAGATCCATGACAAGATGTAAAAGCATGAGTACTACATGAGGTGCTAGCTATAGTGGAGGTACTAGCAGAAGCAGAAGCTGCCACATCTGAATGGCCTCCTGGAGATGGTGAAGCAGAAGGATGCATAATATCCCTCAGTCTGGTCACGAGGTCGTCAAATTGCTGATCTGAGGTAGGAACTGTTGGAGACTCTACCTGTTCCGCTACTCGGGATGATGGAGGAAAACCATGCTTGGAATAGCATGTATCTTTGAATGGACATGACGATGACAAAACGTGCATGGCTGACGGATTCGACCCCCTCTACCACGGGGTCCACGCCCACGGAAAGTAGACGTGCCTTCTCTTCCTTTGGAGGCGGCCATCCTGAAGAAGTCTGGCTACTAGTAGTTGTTGGGAAAAACTCGAGATATTTATTCCTTGAGCCCTAGGCTCCCTTATATAGGGAGACTTATGGGCAAATTACATTGAATAGACAGAAGAACTGAAAGATATATAAAAGGTACAGAAATATATATAAACTATATCACGACACTCCCCCTCAAGATTGAGCATAGATATCTATCATGCTCATCTTGGATGAACACTTCTGGAAGGGCCCCTCTAAGTAGTGCTTTAGTGAAGATGTCTGCCGTCTGGTCCCCTGAGTTGACATGAGATGTTGAAATGAAGCCTTTCTGGAACATGTCGCCTACCTCAATGTGCTTTGTCCTCTCGTGGAATGCATGATTATTTGCAATAAATAAGGCAGCCTGATTGTCGCATTCCAACGACATTGGAAGAGGAACATCTATATGTAAGTCTGTTAGGACTGCTCGAACCCACACCATTTCTATACATGCTTGTGCCGTAGCTTTATACTTAGATTCAACACTAGATCTAGTAAGAACAGTTTGCTTCTTACTTTTCCATGAGACAAGAGAATCTCCAAGAAATATATCAAACCTTGATGTGCATTTCCTGTCCTTGGGTCACCTTGCATATTCTGCATCTGTGCATGCTGAGATAGTCATAGAATTACCCCTTTGAAACAACAGTCCCGCATCTGGAGATGATTTGAGATAACTTAGTATCATCTGTATAGCATCCATATGGACTTGACGAGGTTGTTCCATGAATTGGCTTAGTCGACTGACTGCAAATGAAATATCATGCCTAGTAATGGTAACATAAACAAACGCCTTGCTTTTATAAAAAAGGCGCACGCCTTGGGCCGCCTGGGCGCCAAGGCGACCGCTTAGGCACGCCTAGGCGTGCGCCTTGACGTCTAGTGTCACTGTCTGCTAATAGAAGTAGCATCTTGCTCTTGCTGAAGTTATTGTAAAAGACCAATTTGCTTCTGATGAAGGGGATTTCTAATAGTAGCTACAGTATGCAGATGGTCAAATTGCTCATGCGCTTGAGATGTAATAAGTTGCAACTTGCTGCATTTGAATCACCTTTTACTGGCTGATGCTGTGAGTAGCAGCACAAAATGGTCTCTGTTCTGAAATTCTAGCCACATTGCTTTGATGCAACAATTGCTTGGTATGCTGTATGTACTATGTACTACCAATATCAGCCTCTACAAAGGGCTATGAGCTAGCATATAAATGCTGCTGAAAATAAAACTAGAAATAGAAAGCACTGGTCATTGCAGCCGAACTTCATTAGTAGTTTCAGATTGCTTCTCCCAAACCCAATCTGCTTCTGCACACTACTAACTCAGGTATGAACTTGGGTGGTTGTCAATTTAGTCAAAAAGTTTGGAGGTCATTTAATAACAGATATCAACTTCTTCATGTACTCTAAATCCCCCATCGCACAAAATTTGACACAATCCCTCATTAGAATATCGAATGAAGATATGATTTGAATCAAGAACACCCCAAGTACTTTTGATTGCAAGTTGGAACTTGGGATAGCTTATCTTGACCACAAGTCGAAATCTGTTCTACATCATCACAATCAAAAGCATGGGATACACAAAAAAGGATTTCTCGGGAAAATGCCTAGGCGCGCCTAGGCGCCTAGGCGCCCAGGTTTAACGCCTTGTCGCCTTGCCGCCTTAATAACCATGTTCCAACCAGCTCCATGTATCTTCTCCTGTCTACCTCATCAGTATCATCATCATAGAGCTTCATGCTTGGATCCATGGGTGTAGTCACAGGTCGAAATCCAAGCATACACATGTCACTCAACAAGTCAGTGACATACTTTTTCTGAGTCGTCACAAGCCCCTGTTGGTTTCTGGCAAACTCCAATCCCAGAAAGTATCTTAGGGCTCCCAGATCCTTGGTAACAAATTCACGACCTAGAAATTCTTTTGCCCTCTTTATTCCCTGCATATCATCTCCTGTAATCAGTATATCATCAACATACACCATAATAGTTGTCATACCTCTAGAACTTCTCTGTGTAAAAAGAGAGTGATATGCATTCGACCGTTTGAACCCCTGTTTCTCAAACAAGTCTGAGAGCTTCTGGAACCGAGCTCTGCTTAAGGTCATAGATTGCTTTATGGAGTCTACACACCTGTGAATACCCCCCCTCGACAGCAAACCCCGATGGCTGTTACATGTAGAATTTCTCCTGAAGATCGCCATATAGAAAAATATTCTTGACATCCAACTGAAACATAGGCCAATCTCGGACCACAACAACAGATAAGAGAATACGTAAGGTAGAATGACGAACAACTGGAGATAACGTGTCAAGATAATCCACGCCATATGTTTGTGTAAAACTACGTGCTACTAGTCGAGCCTTGTACCTCTCAGTGCTACCATCTGCATTCTGCTTTACGCTGAAATTCCATTTGCAACTTACTATAGATGCCCCAACCGGAGTGAGGCAAAAACTCCAGGTACCTCTCGACTGAAGAGCATCCATCTCTTCTTCCGTAGCTAATCGCCATCGACTGTCCTGCATGGCCTCCTGATAATTTCGTGGAATGGCCACGGCTGACAATGCAACTGCAAATTTCCTGAAATCACCAGTGGCCATGGATGCATTAGGATATGATGCACAACTGCACTTCTACTTTCGAAGCACAATAGGTAAGTCCAACTCAGCAACCTCCACACCTGTCTCATGTATAGAGCCCTGCTCAGGTAGATCACCAACCCCTCGTTAGAAATTATGTATTCAGAACATACCTCACGTGTGCTAGATGATGAGCGGTGACCATGAGCAGAGGTGGGTCGACAGGTATAGTGATGCATCAAAGGTGGAACTGGGACAACAATGGTTGGTAGTGGTGGTGGTGGTGACGATGGTGGCAGTATCAGTGAAGATGGTGGCAGTTGTGGCGTGTATATTTCATTATCAGAGTCTGATGAAGCTAACCCATCACCTGTTGGAGAAAAATACATCACTGACTCGAAAAAGGTGACATCAGCACTAACATGATATATCCTGCGCAGTGGATCATAACACATGTACCCTTTTTGTGTCCTGGAGTACCCAACAAAGACACACTTGACAGCCTTACGAGAGAGCTTGTCAATACTTGGAGACAACTGATGGACAAAAGCGATCGAACCAAACACACGAGGAGCAAGTGAGAACAATTCCTTTTCAAGAAAGGCAAGAGAGAAGGGAATTTTCTCACCTAAAACTGACGAGGGCATGTGAGTAATAAGATAGCATGCATTAAGAACAACATCGTCCCAAAAAGAATGCGGAGCACAGCTCTGAATAAGAAGGGTCCGTGTAACATCAAGCAAATGACGATGCTTCCTTTCTGCAACATCATTTTGTTGGGAAGTATAGGCACATGATGTCTGATGAATTATACCTTGGGTTGCAAAATAATTGGATAGGAAATGGGTACAAAATTCTAAGGCATTATCAGTTCTCACAATTTTCACAGAAGAGGAAAACACATTTTATACTTCAGTGAGAAAAGTTTTGATAACATCTCCAGCTTCAGATTTATTTTTTAATAAAAACACCCAAGACAGACCAGAGAAATCATCCCCTGCAACAAGATAAAATCTGTGTCAATGATCAAGGTTTTAAAAGTCGAACCGGACATCAAACCGGGCAAGTATCGGTTTTTGGTTTTTATGGTCGAACCAATGGGACCGACCGGTCGAAACAATGATGATGTCAACAATTCATAAAAACCGGAAAAGCCGAACCGTTGTATTGTTGGTTTGGTTTGTATGGTTTAACCGGGTCGAACCGAGTTGGACCGGTAGTATCATACAAATAAATATGAAAAATGCTACATCATATCTTTAGAGGATCTATATACTCGTATCCTTCCAAGTTTTTCCAATAACACTTATACTCCCTTTTTTACAAATGTGCGCCCCTATATTTTTACAAAACGGGCCGTAATGACATTTTATTAGTATTTGTGTGCTCCTATATTATACCGACATTAGGATAATATTGTGGATTTTTTAAGACTATAGGAGCTCAAAAGACATTACTAAATGATAGTGGTATAAATGTTATTAGAAAAACTCAAAAAGGACACTCTTTTGTAAAATTCATATATGTGTGTGATGTATAAAATTAACAATTTTAAACTATTTAAACTTTAATTAATAACAAGTGTTTTTAATGTATTACTTCTCGTAGTATAACTATGGCAACATATTCTTCCTTTATTGTTGTTGGAAGTAGACAAACTATTGTAATATGTAAGAAGAGAGGCAATGCTTATATGGCAGGAAGGAAGTGATGATAATGGATGCTTGACACATGTGGAAGGGGAAGAGATAAATGAGTACTATATTCTGGGTTAGAATGAGAGGAGATTATGAATAGTTTTTAAATGTTTAAATTTTATTAATTATCAAAAAAATATATTTTTGTCAAAAATGGATGGTTGAACCGGTGGTTTGGTTCAATTGGTTCAACTGGGTTTAAGTGGTCCAACCGGGTTTTGACCGATTTTTATTTTCTGAATAAAAATCGGGTGGTTGGACCGTTTTTCTTCCGGTTCTTGGTTTAACCGGTTGAAACCTTGTCCATGATGATCATGAACACGAGTGGGACCCCAAATATCTATATGAAACAACTCAAAAATAGAGCTACTGCTCCGATTCTGACGACTGAGAAATGCAGACCGATGATGCTTTCCCAACGACAAACCTCACATTGAAAGGACGGGTGAGGAGAGATCTGATGCAGAACATGACACATTTTCTGGAGCGGGAGATGACCAAAGTGCAAGTGCCACATGAAGGGTGAGACAGGTCCAACCGAAAGAGAAGAAATGCCAGCATATGGAGTTCGGATTAAGCGATAGAGGCCATCTTGCTCTCAGCCACACCCAATCACCTTGCCCGTAAGGATGTCCTGAAATACAAAAGAAGATGGGTCAAAAATAGCCCGACAATGTAAATTCTATGTAACCTGACTAATAGATAACATGTTCATAGAAAAGTCCGGTGCATGCAACACATTCTGTAAATGCATAAATGGTGTCAAACTAATCTCCTCCTGTCCCGTGATTAGGGAATGAGTCCCATATGCAATAACCACAATGCGCCCGGGAGGAACCTGTTTGTATGCTGTTAGTTGATCCTTGTCTCTACACAAGTGATGTGTGGCACCGGAGTCCGTAATCCATTCTATAACATCGAATCCACAACTGTTAGTGAGTGCATAAGTACTACCTGAGGTACTCGAGGAGGCAGAGGTTGCCACATCAGAATGACTCCTAGATGCTGAGGTAGATGTGGCGAGACTGGCTGGAGGTATAATGCCCCTCAATTGAGCCACAAGGTCATCAAATCGTTGATCCATATGGGAGGCAGCTGGAGGCTCAATCTGCTCAGCCACTTGAGCAGAGGCAGGAAACCTATGCTTAGAGTGACATGTATATTCGATATGTCCAGAATGATGACAAAAAGTGCAGGGCTGACGAATACGACCTCCGCTGCCTCGAGGTCCTCATCCACGAAAATGAGAAGAACCTCCTTACCCTCGAGAGGTCGTCATCGCTGAAGAAGTCTGAGTGACAGTAGAAGATGGAACATTGATCCGACTTAGCCTGCAGAAGGCTTCCTCCATAGGAGGAATAGTAGAGTCTGCTAAAATCTGGGAACGGGCGCCTCATACTCAGGATAAAGGGCTGCCAGGAACACACCAATCATGGTGGCATTCCTATAAGTCTTCTGCTGCTCAGGGGTAGATGTGAGGGGCATGAAGCTATAAAGCTTCTCGAACATCCCACGCAAGGATGTATATAGCGAGTGGAGAGGCCGTACGTTCTGCCTGGTAGTAAAGATATCGTGCTGAAGCTGTAAAATCTTTGTCTCATTCTTTGCCTGTGAATAAGTAGTAGCAATGATATCCCACATCGCCTTAGCTGTGGGCTGGTGGAGTATATCATTGGCGATCTCTGTTGCTAATGTACCTGAAAGCCAAACCTTGGCATAAGCATCATCCGCCTCCCATGAGGCGTTAACCCCAGTCTTCTCAGCCGGTTCTTCCTCAGTAAGAATGTGTTTCTTACCTGTAGACTTCATCATATTCATGAACTGCATAGCCCACAGTTCATAGTTTGACTCATCCATCTTTACAGTAGGCACAGGACCTCTGAAGGCGTACGTGGAGGGAATATCGACCTTGCTTTCGGATATGATGGCTCGAGAAGACTAGGTTTTTTTTTTTGAAAGTTTGCAGGGTAGGGGGAAGCACTCCGTGGTGCCCGCCCCATCAAAATATATTTAAAAAATAAAGGAGACACCTCCAACGGACACAAGGCTACATCAACCCAAAACACAAAACAAAAACGAGCATTACAACATCCAATCATCTACCATTCTCCTTGCAAAGCAGTTGACATTTTCTTTGTAAAATCTTTGGCCCGAGAAAAGCAGGTCATTTCTTCCACGCCAAACCACCCAAAGAATAGCCATGGGGAAGAGTCGCTCCCTTCTTGTTCTCGCCCTATTCTCATAAACCGAATTCCAAAAATTCTGAAACTCATCGGTTTGGCACCAATAAGTACCCACCTCCTGCCATATTTGTGACACCATTGGTCATGTAAAAAAAGGTGTCCACAGATTCAATTGCATTGTCACATATTAAGCATTTGTTTGCAATGACGTCCAGGAGCTTGACGCACCGATCACGTGTCATCAACCTCTTGCGCCTAAGGAGCCACAGGAATATCCCAACACGCTCAGGAAGATTAAGGGCCCAAATAGGAGCACAATCCCTGTTCAGCACTTCCGAGGTCGCCGGCGGCGGTCTGGAGATGGCACCATAGGCGCCTTTAACCGAGAAGCTCCCATCCTTCCAGCACCAGTGATCTCTACCCCCAATAGGGGCACCCGCCTTCCCCAAAGCGTCAAGCAGCGCCAAGAACTCCTCAAATCTCCGATCCGAGAAGTTAGCGGAGAATGAAGGCCACCAAGACCCCTCCATCCAGCAATCAGCCATCGAACAAAGCTTATCGGCCGCTAAGGCAAATAACCGCGGAAAACGAGAGCACAACGCTCCTGCCCCTGACCAATCATCCTCCCAAAAAGCAAAGGAGTCCCCCCTTCCAAGGACCGGCCTGAAGAGAGTTATATTTTTTATAAACGTCTTCACCACGCCCCTCCAGAAAGGCATCATAGCCGCAAGGTTAAGCAACTGCGAATGGGGCGCGCCCCTCCAGAAAGGCGTCATAGTCGAGAAGACCAGGGTTGACGACTAGGCAAGGGCTTGTCTACACTGACATAGAGAGATATGATTGCATGCGTAGACTCATGCAACCAATCTCATCAAGGAAGAGGTCCGCGGGACGACGGTGCTTCTAGAGGAGGATGGCGGTGGCTCGCTTGGAAGGCATGATGAGCCGTGCGTCTTCAGCACGCGTAGAAGGGGGAGCGGCACCTTGCGTGAAGAGGAGAGACGGCAGCGCCCTGCGTGGAGAGGGGTGGCGATGCCCTGCGTGGAGAGGGGCTGCGACGCCGAGAGAGAGGGAGGGAGGGGGGGGGCGTGTGGGGTGGGGTTAGGGTTTCGAAGCTCCGGACTAGGACCGTCGTTATGATACCATGTTAGGAAAACCTCAAGAGATGTTTATTCCTTGAGCCCTAGGCTCTCTTATATAGGGAGAGACCTATGAGTAAATTACAAAGAATAGACATAAGAACTGAAAGATATATAAAAGGTACAAAAATATATATAAACTATATCACAACAGTAGTGGACGAAGCAATAACCCCGTTGAGCCTGCAGAAAGCTTCCTCCATGGGAGGAATTGCAGCATCTGCGAGGATCTGGGAGCGAATATCATCATATTCAGGATCAAGAGCAGCTAGGAATACATCAACCATGGTAGCATTCCTATATGTCTTCTGCTGCTTAGGGGTGGCAGTGAGAGGGATGAAGCTGTGTACTTTCTCAAACATCCATCTCAATGATGTATACAACGAATGCAGGGGTTGTTCATTCTGCTTGACAGTGAATATATGTGCTGGAGTTGGAGGATCTTCGTCTCATTCCCCGCTTGAGAATATGTTGCTGTGAGGATATCCCACATCGCCTTAGCAGTAGGCTGATGTAACATGTCATTGGCGATCTCAATCGTCAATGTACCAGAGAGCCAAACTTTGACATATGCGTCGTCCGCCTCCACGAGGCGTTTACCTCAATCTTCTCCACCGACTCCTCCTCGATAAGAATATGTTTCTTACCGTTTGACTTCATAAGGCTCATGAACTGCATAACCCATAGCTCATAATTTGTCCCTCCATTTTGACAATAAGCGCTAGACCTCTGAAAGCGCCTGTGGCAGGTACATCTACTTTGTTCTCATACATATCGCAGGAGGTAGAAGACTAGGGCTATGGAGACCAAAGAGTGAATGTCTACACAAACATAGGTGGATTTGAATGCATATGTAGATTTATGCACCCAATTCCATCAACCAAATGATGGGACCGACGTCGGCGCGTGGAGGTACGACACGTGGAGAAGTTGCGCTTGCAGCGACGATGCACAAGGGCGATGTGTTGGGAATGGCGCACGTGCATGTGATGTACCAAGGGGGAGGCTGCGTGTTGCACGCTAGGGACGACATCACGCGGGGGGACGGAAGGTGGGGTTAGGGTTTTGGATACCCGAGCTCTGGTCTAGTACTGCTGCTCTGATACCATGTTGGGAAAAATAATAGTTGTGTTTATTCCTGGGATCCCTAGGCACTCTTATATAGAGGAGAGACTTATGGGTAAATTATATAATATAGACATAAATAAATAAAATAACCGAAAAGATACATAGGAACATAGAAATATCTCAACGCTTAGTTCGCCACATGTCTACCCTCTCCCTCTCCAATCCTTGTGGCCGTCCACATACGGTTCGTGGAGACTGCGATCGTTGTCATTCTGTCGTCGTACTGCCGGACTGATTGCTCATGGATCTTTATCTTCTTCGACAGCTCATGCTCTTGACGAAGACGTCAGATTTCATGAGATGAAATCATGGGATTTTTTGCTCGGATCATCGTCTTGGATTGTGGGAAGCACACGTCTGATCTACGCACCCGGAAGTGCTTTTTTGTCGGATCAGACTTGAGATAGTGAGCCTCTTTCTTAAGGGCCTGTTTGGTTACTGGGTTGGACTGGGTTGGGGTATCCTCCTGTGAATAACAACTGTTTGGAGGGTTGGGATGGTTGGAATGATAATTGTGACGTGATGTGACATTGATTATGCGTTATATTAACTTTTTTAATGACTATAATATGTTTTTTATGTTAATAAGTGTATTTGAACAATGTTAAAAACCATTATACCAAAGAAATTGTAGGGTCAATACAAGTATTCCCAACCCAGGAATGCAGGGTTGGAGCTAGGGATATGCCAGGGTACCCCGAGATACCCTGACAACCAAACATGCCCTAAGAGGCTTTGAGATTACAACCATGCTTCAAAAGGTAAATCTTATACTTGTATGATCATGATGAAACTGTATGCGAATTGTTCCCATGCCATGTGATTTCATCGATATTTTTTTTGAACTTTGTTGCTACAAGGACTTGTATGACAAATCTTATTTTTGTCGGATACGACTTTCACGCTTCCTTGATGCGCGAGGCACTATCGCCTCCATTTAGATATACTAATACCATTCGAGCCATTATAAGTAAATTATGGTAAAAAGGAAGATAATTTGCATGTATGCCAATCCGAACCTCATCAACAACCTATTGAAACTTCCAATTGGATTTTTCCCTTTTCCCTAAATTTATAGGGCCTGTTTGGTTACCAGGGTATCCCGGGGTACCCTGACATACCCCTAGTTCCAACCCTGCATTCCTGGGTTGGGATTACTAGTATTGACCCTACAATTTCTTTGGTATAATGGTTTTTACTTTGTTCAAATACACTTATTAACATAAAAATATATTATAATAATTAAAAAAAGTTAATATAACACAATCAATATCATATCACATCACAATTATCATTCCAACCATCTCAACCCTCCAAACAGCTACTATTCACAGGGGGATACCCCAACCCACCCCAACCCAGTAACCAAACAAGGCCATAAGATGTAGTATGAGAACAAAACAAATTTCTACTGATTGATGCATTGGATATAATCCTTGCCCCCTCACTCATATTATATGCTGTCTAACCCTCCATGCATACCATTTCCTTCTCTTAGAAGCTTTTATTATTGGAAGATTGAACGACAGAGGGGGGGGGGAGAGGATTTCATCTTTCCTTTTGTCTAGTTTGTTGACACCAGGATTAATCATGGGTTCTGAAGGGGCAAAGTGCACACATGGACAACTTTCATAGCCAACTTACGAGAGAAATAAGTGAGCCAACATTATGATTCCCCACACCGAATCTCATCTTTCCTCCCGTGTGTGTAATTGAAACCTTAACATCTTTAAGGGATGTTGAAAAAGTTTTTTTATCAGTTGTGCCCTCCTTAGATATTGCGATATTAGTTATGCCCCTCCTTTTTTGGAATATTAATTGTGTCCTTGACTTCTTGCACAATGACCACTTGTGCCCCTCAAGTTAGTTGTCGTCCATCCATCTCAGTAACAGACGTTAACTTTAAGGACGTAATAATAATTAGAAAGAAATGTTAGTACTCATCCGTGACTCAACCATCACATCGAACCTTGTATCAACAATAGGGTTGGAGCAGAACAACCTTAAGAACATCATCCAACGTTTGTTCTTGAAGAATCAAGTGGTCTTAGGAGAAGTAAAACAAGGCCCTCGTGTCTGGAATACAACCACCATTGTTGCCTTCAAAGACCATCTCAACAACATCAGAACATCATCGTCATTTCCTTCAAGCATGAATCATCAAGCATTTGGGGGGGGGGAGCGGGAAATATCATCCTCGTCCTCTCTATTCTTCTCCGAAGAGGGTCTCGATCCCTAGAGATGATGGCTGGAGCGTTGCATGATTGTGGGAGCCCCTTCCTCTTCCTCCATCCTCCGCCAATCTCACAGTCCGACCCCTTCCTCTGCCACCTCAGGTCGTGTGGGATACCTACAAAATGATCAAGAGCTCGAGCTTTAAGAACTCGACTGATGGGTGAAGAGGAGATATGAAATGAAGTCGGAGGAGAGGTGAGCGGATGAAGGGCGTGGATGGGGAGGTTGGCGGGGAGGAGGGGGCAGATGAAGGGGTTGGAGGAGTTGGTCAGCAGCGGAGGAGGGGCTGAGCGAGATCAGATGTGGGCGGAGGAAGGAGTTGAAGGGGGAGGTCGATGGTGGAAGAGGGAGGCGGAGGAAGGTGTTGGAGGGGGATATCGACAAAGGAGGGGTTGCACGAGGTCGGAGGAGAGGTGGACGGAGGAAGGGGCTAGTGGGGGAGGTCGATAGATTGGAGGGAGGCAAAGGAAGGAGCTGGAGCGGTTGGTCGGTAGAGGAGGTGGATGGGTTGAGCGAGGTCAGAGGTGAGCAGAGGAAGGGGTTAGAGGGGAAGGTCGACAGTGGAGGAGGGAGGTGTTGGAGGGGGAGGTCAGTGGACGAGGGGTTGCACGAGGTCGGATGAGGGTTGGGCAGAGGAAGGGGAGGTCAACGGAGGAGGAGGAAGGGGGTGGAAGGGGAAGGGGTTGGGTTTGTTTTGACTGGTATACCCCTCTTAATCACACCATGGTTTGAGTAAACCATGGTTTACTCTCATCCATTAACGACTAAATTAATGGGAGAACGCAAGTGATAACGGTGTAAGAAGCCAGGGTGCAATGCATATTTCAGAAGGAAAGAGCATGACTGCTATTGCAGTATCTGAGGACACAAATGATAAATATTCTTGAAAAATATTACAATCCTTTCTTTATTGTTTATTGTTTAATTCTTTTCTATGTACGACATGCGGCTCGTTTTATAGCCCTAGGGTTTCCACTCTATATAAAGGACCCCTTATAACTTGTAATAAACAACTCGCTAAAATTCTTTCTTAAGGGATACATAACTCCTTCACATTCAAAAGCGTCTTCACAAACTAGGACGTCATGCAAACTTGTGCAATAGAGGCAATGCTAAAAAAAGAAGAATATTCACCGGTTGAATTAAAAGCCATGTCTTACAAGGACCAAGAGATGATGGTCAATTTTCATGTTCCCGCTTTTACTAATTTAACCGTCAAAGGAAAACTGAGTTGGACCCTCTTTTTGTGATCTTAACATTAATATGTTCTTTATTTCAATGATTTTGAATTTATATACTAAACATATACAAAGCAAATTTGTCACTGAACAAGCATTCCCTCTAACATGACTTGTACACAAATTAATATGATTTGAATATCCGATACCGACTTTACCACCATTCATCCTCATTTCTTATGTGTGATCTTTCGGCTAACTTCTTCTAGGGCTTCAAACATCTTTAGATACTACTCTTCATGTATTCTTGGGGGCAAAGAGTGGTCAAAATTTCCTCCGTTTCTTGGGATAACCTTATTCATGTGTTGAAGACTTATATACAAATATCTTGGAGGGTTAACTTTATTTTGTTTTGATGTACTTTTAGGAATGAAACGGAACATCATGACTTGGATTTTACAGTGCTCTAGTGTGATCATCGTAGGGCTTCTTTTGGAACTTACTTTCTTTTTGACAGAGTTCTCGTTTTGTGCTTTTTCAAAAAATCCTCTTGTGGGAGATGTATTCATTATCCAGACAAGAATGAGAGAGAGGTCTAATCGTGCATAATTATATTGAAGATTGTTAGAGTATGTGTCATATGTAGAGATGGGTATGATCCAATTACCACATCTACATGTTTAGTCCTACATCTACTGTGAGTGGGATTAAGTCTTACTGGTGGGGATATATAAAGAGCCCCACACCACTTATAACAGATGAGAGAGAGGAATAACAAAAATCCGACCCTAGAGAGGCCTTCTCTCGTGCTATCATCCTGCTCCTCACGGAGTAGGGTTCTACTTTAAATCTCGGTGTCCTTCCACTATTTTATATTTCTTTATCTCTAATCTGCTTTCACATTCATAGTTTTCTACATGGTATCGGAGCGGGTTCGATTCTCCAGGATTTATTTTATATTCTTGGTTTTTTGAGATTCAAGATTCAGATCTAGGGTGTTTCTTGAAACCTTAGTTCTCTGCCGTCATCAACAATGTTGATTTGATCAGCTTAGTTTTGCAGTTCAATCCCGAATTTTCTTGCAGATTTGTTATTTGATCATATTTAAGAGCAGTTCTAGAAATTTCGTACGAATCAATTCTAGACATTGTATGTTGGGTTTCTTCATGAAACCCTAGATCTACAGGCCATGTTCAATTGCAAGTTTAGAAGTTCGATTCAGCAATCACAGTGCGTGCATCTTCTCTGTGTGTATCTTCTCCACACACATCGTTTTCTACATGTTTTAGAGTTTCAAATGAAATCGTAATTCCGTGTGGTTCCAACAGTTTTGAAGATATTGAAGCCTCCGCCAATTCTAACAAGTTGCAGAAAATCTAGGGTTGTGTTGTAACCCTAAAAATCACGATGCATCCCTCGCAAAGGATAGGGGCTATGCCATTATTTTGGGCCTAATAGGATCGAAATTAAAAAAAGAGGCCAATAAAAAGAGAAGGTTAATGGATTTTTTTAAAGGTGAGCGTACAAAAAAAGAAAGAAGAGAAGAGCCATGCACAAAGAAAAAAAGCCGAACGTGGAGAGAACAACTTAAAAAAAGAAGAAAAACCAAAAAATATTGAAACGACTTATTGATTTCTTGTTTTCCTCATCTTTAGTTCATCTCTCAACTCGGTCGATGTCATCTATTCTGACCAGTATGGGAGAAAGGGGGAGTATTATGTAGAGTTCTACAAGACAGATGCGGACTGTCCGGTCCAGATTCAAACATCCAGGTTTCAGACTCTACCAGTTTGATGCACACATATTGCAATCATTATTTGAGAGGTCCCCTCATCTTTGATTTGGACTTAAGGTTTTCATGTGATCGATAGGGATTCCAGAGCAGAGATCCCATTCTCTGAGCCATTGCGAGCTTAGGATTTTCACGTGGATTCATATAGACTCCAGAATAGAGATCCCACTCTTTGAACGAATATGCGAGAGACCCAGTTCTTCTTTGAGGATTCTCTTTTTCAGACCCCATTCTTCAGTGATCGTAAACTCCAACACGAAATCCTTCGAGGTTCCTATGAGAAAGAAACCACTTCAAGGTCCTTATGTGAGAGACCCTTTTTCAGAGATCTACATATGGATAATTAGTGATGTTCTTTGTTTGCCCTTTGAAGAGATGGAGCAGTTGTGGGCTAGAGTTCTTCGTTTGGAGACTCATTCCAGTTTCAGTGACTTTGATAGACGTAATATAGAGCACACATTCTCCGACGAGGAGATCTAGTTTAGTTCACACTTTAGCCCTTCAGTTCCTCCTCACCAGCACATCATAAGAAGCAACGTCCTCAACAGATTTTCATAAGAGTTTACATTGAGTTAATATTGTATGTAGTGTCTTGTATTATGAGTGAGCGATTTTTTTTTCTATTTATGCTAGCTGAGCACTGTATTCTCTAACTTGAGGGGGAGTGTCAGAGTATGTGTTATATGTAGAGATGAGTAACTGGATCCCTATAGGTAGGGTGGAGCATTAGACCGGGCCGACCCAGACTTGACCCTAACCTGACCCGTAAAATCCTGGGCTCGGCCCCAAGCCCGATGCACAAATGGGCCGGGCCCGGGCCTTTATATTTCAAAAATATCTTGCTCAGGCCGGGCCGGGCCGGGCCCGAACCCAAAGTGCAAATGGGCCGGGCCCTGGCCCTCATATTATAAAATATCATATTAGAACCAAACTAGAGGACATGGATTTATAGTCACAATATATCCAATATTTCCTTCATCCATGAATAGTAATATTATATCATAACAATACATCCAATATTCATGTGTTATGGATGAATTATATCCATAACAATAAATTGGAATCAAAGTGCAACTTCATGAAATCAAAATAGGTGCGGGCTGAGCCCGACCCGAACCCGATCCCAATCTCGCGGGCCTTGGGTCGGGCCCGAGTCCTCGGTTTGCTGAAAAAAGCGGGCCTCGACCCGGTCCAAGGCCCACGGAAAATTGACGGGCTCATGCAGGCTTTCTCGGGTTGTGCTGGGTCGAGCCCAATGCTCCACCCTACCTATAGGGTCTAATTACCACATCCTCAGTTTTAGTCCCACATCTAAGACTAGGACCCGGTCTTACTGGTGAGGCTATATAAAGAGCCTCACACCACCTATTACAGATGAGAGAGAGAGAGAGCGAGAAATAACATAAGATCCGGCTCTTGAGAGGCTTTCTCCTATGATTTCATCCCGCTCACGAAGTAGGGTTTCGTATTAAATTCCAGGATTCTTCCACTATTTTATATTTCTTTATCTCTGATAGATTTTTGCATTCATCATTTTGTACAAAGATAAATAGCAACATGGATTTATAGGACCCCAAAATGTAATTTATATGTGTAGAAGTTTATTTTATGTTCTTGTATCTTTTATCTATTTTTCCTTTTGTTTGTCTACCGTATGTAATTTTCCCATAGGCCTCTCTCTATATAAGAGAGTCTAGGGCTCAAGGAATAAACACAACTCTTATTTTTCCCAACATGGTATCAGAGCGGCGGTCCTAGACCGGAGCTCTCGTACCGAACCCTAACCTTGCCCTCCACCTTTAAGCCCTCCATGCGCGCCGCCCTTCGACCGACCCTCTCCACGCGCACCGCCCTTCACGCGCGCCGCCCTTCGGTCGGTCCCCCTCCACGCGTGACGCCCTCCTCGTGCGCCGCGCTCCGCCCGTCGGCCCCCGCCACGCGCCGCCCTTCTCCCTAGGCCTCCGGCAGGCTAGGGTTCGGTCGCCCCCAGAGCACCTCCTCCGTGAGTTGCTGTCGTCGTCCCTAGGGTCCCACCGCCCCTAGGGGTCGTTTGGTTGCAGGGTTGGGCAGGGTTGGGTACTATTCACAAGGCTGGGTGAATAGTAAACTGTGAGGAGGGGGTACCCCTGTGAATAGTACCCAACCCAACCCAACGCTGCCCAACCCTGTAACCAAACGAACCCCTAGGGGGTGTTTGGATAGTGGGTTTAGGTGGGTTAAACTGGTTGCAGGTAACCCATTTTTGGGTTTTGGTGTTTGGATAGAGGGTTAAACTGGGGGTGGGTTAGAAGTGGGTTTATTATGATATGATTGTATTGGAGTTTGAAAAAGTGAGTAGTTATTGTGATGTGATTGTATTGGAATTTGAAAAAGTGAGTAAAAGTGGAGTAGTTTATATTTTTTATATGAGATGATGGTATAATATATTATTTTTTGATAGGATTGATGATGTAAAATTTATTTATTTAATTTTTTAAAAAAGGAATAAAGTGGGGCCCACGTGGAGGGAGAAAACTTGGGTTAGAGGAGTTAAACCACCCCGGGGGTGGTTTAACCAGGTTGCCGAACACACCCCTAGGGTTCGGCCGTTGCCCTCCTAAGGGTCTCCTCTCTTGCGCTTCCAGGTTGATGGGTTTCGTTGCGTAAAAGTCTACACATGCAACCAAACCTAGTCTTGTTAGTGTAGACCAAAGTTTATCTTGTCTACAACCCTAGTTATCTCCAGTCACAATGTCAGAAAGCAAGGTAGAGATCCCCACTACATGCGTCTTCAGAGGTCCTGCGCCGATTGTGAAGATGGATAGATTGAACTACGAGTTATGGGCCATGCAGTTCATGAGCCTAATGAAATTGATGTGTAAGAAACATATTCTTACCGAGCCAACGAAGAAAACAGTGTTGTATGCCTCGTGGGAGGCCGATGACGTATATGCTCAGGTCTGGTTGTCTGGTACTCTGATTCCATACATTGCTAACGATGTCTTGCATCAACCCACTGCCAAAGCCATGTGGGATATTCTTGCTGCCACGTGTTCCCAAGCCAAGAATAAGACAAAAATCCTACAACTCAAGCATGACATCTTCACGATAAAGCAAAATGGTCGACCCCTGCATGCTCACTACACTGCATTGCGGGGAATGTTTGAGAGGCTTCACAGCTTCATGCCACTCACAGCTACTCCAGAGCAGTTGAAGACATATTGGAATGCCACGATCGTGGGAGTTTTTCTAGCCTCTCTGGACTCACAGTATTAGGCCGCTTCATCTCAGATTCTGACGGATGCTACTATTCCTTCAATGGAGATGGCTTTTCGGAGATTGAGCCGAATCAACATCTCGACCCTGCTATTGTGCCAAATTCTTCTGCTATGGCGACCTCTCGCGGAAAAGGCAATTCATCTCAGTTTCGTGGACGAGGATCACGTGGTCAGGGTAGTCCTGATCATGGATCACATTGTACTTACTGTCATCGGACTGGTCATACAGAAGATACATGCTACTCCAAGCATAGTTTCCCAGCATCTGCCCGTGCAGTAGAACAGATTCAGCATCAGGGCGCTACACATGCATTAGATCTACGATATGATGAACTTGTGTCTCGATTGCGAGATATCATGCCTCCAACCAGTACTCCTTCACCTGTTTCAGAGAGCAGCTTGGATGTTGTTGCTACTGCAGAAGCTAGTACCTCAGGTAGTGCTCATACTCCTACTTTCTACCATGGTTCATGTACCTCATAATGGATTGTAGATTCAGGTACCACACATCATTTGTGTGGAGATAGACACCAACTCGCATCCTATAAACTAGTTTCCCTAAGAAGGACAATCGTCATAGCAGATGAGACTCATTCTCCCATCACAGGACATGGACAAATCACCTTAACACCTTCTTTGCAGTTGCAGAATGTGCTTCATGCTTCAAATTTCTCAATGAGTTTACTATCAATTAGTCAGATTACTAAGGATTTACATTGTCGAGCGATATTTGACCCATCATCTTTTGTGTTTCAGGACATTCTCACGGGCAACATGATTGGACATGGCTGTGAGTAAGGCAGGCTGTATCGACTGGTCCATACACCTTACGTTGGAGCATCATCTCATTCCACTGGACATGTCTCTCGTTATCTATGGCATCTGCGCTTCAGTCATCTTCCGTTTCAGAAACCGCGTCAAGTCCTTCCTCAAATCTCACCACGCTTGTCGTTCAATTGTGAAGCTTGTTAGTTAGGGAAGCATCATCGTTCCGTCTTCCTTATTCGTCAGAGTCGGAGCAAAAGCTCTCCATTTGAGTGTTTTCATATTGATATTTGGGGTCCTAGTCGTGTTCCCGATCACCAGGAACACATGTTCTATTTAGTTGCTGTAGATGATTTTAGTCGTTTGTCTTAGGTTTTCATGTTGAAGAATAAATATGAAGAAGACAACACTATTATGAATTTTATTAAAGAAGTGCAGAATGGTTTTTCTGTTTCTGTCAAAATTGTGCGAACTGATAATGCCCTTGAATTTTGTACTCAAACATTATCTCAATTTCTTTCATCTCATGGCATTCTTCATCAAACGTCTTGTGCCTACACGTCCCAACAGAATGGTGTTGCGGAAAGAAAACACCGCCACCTTCTTGATGTCGCTCGTATGCTTCTTATCCAGAATTGTGCTCCGCACTCGTTCTGGGGCGATGCGGTTCTCAGTGCTTGTTACCTCATTAACCACATGCCCTCGTCTGTGTTGGGGGAGAAGATACTTTTCTCCTTTGTCTTTCCTGACAAGGAGCTATTCTCCCTTACTCCTCGTGTCTTTGGGTATGTTACATTCGTTCACCAGTTGTCTCCAGGAATTGACGAGCTCTCTCCTAGGGATGTCAAATGTGTTTTTGTCGGGTATTCCAGGACTCAAAAGGGGTATTGTTGCTATGATCCATTACATTGAAGATATTATGTCAGTGCAGATGTCACGTTTTTTGAGTCAGTCATGTTTTTCTCTCCTACAGGTGACAGGTTGGTGCCGTCAAACATAACTGATGAGATCTATATTCCTCCTCCACCCGTGTATGCTCCATATCAACCTCCCACACCTCCACCACCATCCCCACCACCTCCACCACCTTCCATATCTTTGGTTCCTCTACCACTCCACTACAGTCGACGGCAAGCCCCTGTTCATGATCATGGCCAATCATGAAGCATGCCCCAGGTTTGTTCTGATAACATTAATTCTAATGATGGGACTGATGGTATTTCTCAACAGGAGCAGGTAGGGGATGACACGGATGGTGGTACTGCTGATGCAGAACTTGATTTGCCTATTGCGTTGAGAAAGCGAGGTCATGTGCGTCATATCCAGTTGCCTCTCATGTTACCTTTGATCGTATGACATGAGATTTCAGGAGGTTTGTAGTTGCTTTATCCGCTGTGAACATTCCACGAACTCACCATAAGGCATTAGCTGATAGTAAATGGCGTCTGGCTATGGAGGAAGAGATGACCACCCTCCAATCGAGAGGTACTTGGAGCCTTGTTACAGCTCTTACTGGAGCATCTATTGTGAGTTGCAAATGAGTTTTTACGGTGAAGCAGAATGCAGATGGCAGTATTGATTGGTACAAGGCTCGACTGGTTGCTCGGGGCTTTACTGAGACGTACGGGGGATTATCTTGACACGTTTCCTCCTATTGTTTGTCATTCTACCTTACGGATTCTTTTATCTGTTGCTGTGATTTGTGATTGATCCCTGTTTCAACTGGATGTCAATAATGTCTTTTTATACGGTGAATTTCAGGAGGAAGTTTACGTGCATCAGCCACTTGGGTTTAATGCCGAGGGGGAGTGTCTGTAGGTATGCAGGCTTCATAAGGCAATCTATGGCCTAAAGCAGAGCCCGAGAGCTTGGTTCCAGAATCTCTCAGATTTATTTGAGAAGCAAGGGTTCAAAAGGTCAAATGCAGACCATTCTCTCTTTGTACAGAGGACATCCAGAGGTACGACTGTCTTTATGATGTATGTTGACGATATACTGTTGACGCATATAGAATAACTGTACCTCTTTGTTATTTTATTTTTCCTGTTATTCTCTTTATGTAATTTACCCATAGGCTACTCTCCTATATAAGAGAGCTAGGGCTTATGGAATAGAACAACTCATTCTCTTTTCCCAACTTGGTATCAGAGCGACGGTCCTAGACCGGAGTTCTCGAAACCCTAACCCTAACACCCCACCCGCCGGCCCTCTTCTTCTCTCTCTCTTTCTCGATCGACGCACCTCCAACGCCGCCGCCCCTGCCGTGCGCGCCTCCAACGCCGCCATTGTGCATCATCTGCGCATCCCCTGCGCAGCCCTAGCGTGCTGCGCGCAACCCCTGCGCAGCACTTGCGCGCTGTGCGCAGCCCCTGCGCGCGCAGCCCCTGCGCGCGCAGCCCCTTGCGCATCCCTTGCGCAGCCCTAGCGCGCCGTGCGCATCCCCTGTGCAGCACTTGCGCGCTGTGCGCAGCCCCCTGCGCGCATTAGCCGTGCGCTGTGCGCTGTGCGCAGCCCCTGCGCGCCTCAGCCGTGCGCTCCAGTGCGTCACCTTTGCCTCCCAGCGCATCTCCTGTGCGGCCTGTGCGCAACTCCTGTGTGCGTGTAGGTCTTAGCACAAACATCTTCATGGGGATAGTTGCTTGAAGTCTACACATGCAACTACCCCCATCTATGGTATTGTAGACAAAACATATCGTTTGTCAATCGTTCCAGTCTTTATTTTTCAATATGTCAGAGAGCAAGGCAGATATCCCATCTATTGGCGCATTCCGTGGTCCAGCGCCTATTGTCAAGATGGACGGTACAAACTATGAACTGTGGGCAATGCAGTTCATGAGCATGATGAAGTCTACAGGTAAGAAGCATATTCTTACCGAATCAGAGCCTGCTGAGAAGACTGGAACCTATGCCTCCTGGGAGGCTGATGACGCATACGCCAAGGTCTGGCTATCTGGCACGTTGGCAATTGAGATTGCCTATGATATCCTCCATCAACCCACAACGAAGGATATGTGGGACATTCTGGCGGCCACATATTCCCAGACAAAGAACGAGACAAAGATTCTGCAACTCCAGCATGATATCTTCACCATCAAGCAGAATGGTCGCCCTCTACATTCTCTTTATACATCACTGAGAGGGATGTTTGAGAAGCTATATAGCTTCATGCCCTTGACAGCTACGCCAGAGCAGCAGAAGACATACATGAATGCTACTATGGTGGGTGTGTTTGTCGCTGCACTTGATCCAGAGTATGAGGCAGCACGTTCTCAGATTTTGGCGGACTCGACTATTCCTCCCATGGAGGAAGCTTTTCACAGATTGAGTAGGATCACAGTGCCTTCAGCAGCTGCGAGTCAAAATTCCTCAGCTATGGCGGCCAACAGAGGCCGCGGTTTTCATCACCAGGGCCGTGGACGTACTCCTCGTGGAAGGGGTGGCAGCACCAGGCCAACATGCACATATTGTCACCGAGTCGGGCACAATGAAGACACATGCTATTCAAAGCATGGATTCCCTGCATCTGCACGAGCCGCTGAGCAGATAGAGCCCCCATCTGCTGCTACCCTGGATCAACGATTTGATGATCTAGTTGCTCGCCTCAGGGGCATCATACCACCATCTGGTCCAGCACCGACTACAGAGAGTCATACTGATGTTGCTGCCTCTGCCTCTGCCTCTGCCTCTGCATCTACTAGTACTTCAGGTAGTACACTTGCACTCCACAGTAGTAGATCTGATATACTGCCATGGATCATGGACTCGGGTGCTACACATCATTTATGTGGCGACCAGAGTCTACTTACAGGATACACTCAGATCCCTCCAGGACAGACAGTAGTGATTGCTAATGGCACGCATTCCCCTATCACTGGTCAGGGGGAGATTAGATTGACACCTTCTATGCAGCTTAAGAATGTCGTACATGCACCGCATTTTTCTATGAATCTGTTGTCAATTAGTCAGATTACGAAGGATCTCCATTGTCGAGCTATTTTTGATTCATCTTCTTTGATTTTTCAGGACATCCGTACGGGCAACGTGATTGGTCATGGCTATGAGCAAGGAGGCCTTTACCGTCTGAACCAGACCCCATTTGCCGGAACCACATCTTCTCCTGCTGGACACGTATCTCCTCTCCTGTGGCATCTGCGTTTTGGTCATTTACCGCTTCAGAAGTTGCGTCTAGTTCTACCCTATGGTCTCTCTCACACACCTATCCAGTGTGAGGCATGTCAGTTGGGAAAGCATCACAGGTCGTCTTTTCCCAGTAGTCAAGGTCGGAGTAGTAACTCCAAGTTTGAGTTGTTTCATGTCGATGTCTGGGGTCCGAGTCGTGTTCCCGATCATCAGGGACACAGGTTCTATATTGTATTTGTGGATGATTTCTCTAGAGCATCATGGGTCTTTCTAATGAAAAATAAATCTGAAGCAGGAAATATTATTATCCACTTTCTTAATGAAATTCAAAATGTTTTTTTCCACATCTGTCAAGATTGTGAGAAGTGATAATGCCTTAGAGTTGTGCACCAACATTCTAGCCAATTACTACTCCTCAAAAGGAATTATTCACCAAACATCTTGTGATCATACGTCTCAACAGAATGGGGTTGCTGAAAGAAAACACCGTCATCTTCTTGATGTTACAAGGTCACTTCTTATTCAGAGTCATGTTCCGTACTCCTACTGGGGTGATGCAGTCCTTACTGCATGTTACCTAATCAACCGTATGCCTTCGTCTATCTTGAATGAACAGATTCCTTTTTCACTCATTTACCCTGACAAGGATTTGTTCATTCTTACCCCTCGTGTGTTTGGGTCAGTCGCATTTGTCCATCAGTTGTCGCCTGGTACTGACAAGCTCTCTCCTAGGGCTGTCAAGTGCGTCTTTGTGGGGTACTCCAGAACTCAAAAGGGGTACAAGTGTTTTGATCCTGTGCGTCGGCGGTATATGATCAGTGCAGATGTTACATTTTTTGAATCTGTTATGTATTTTTCAGAATCTGGAAACATGCAGCTACCACCTATATCTCATGATGCCGTATTCATGGTACCACCACCGCCATTGCCACAAACAACAACACCGTCACCACCACCGCCACCCCCACCGCCACCGCTAATATCCCCGCTACCATTCCATTACACCCGCAGGCCTCCTCCAGCTCATGGTCCTGACCCGTCAACTAGCTCGCCTATGGTATGTAATGAAAATATTAATGTTGATGGATCTGACGGCATTTCTCAGCAGGATGTATTACAGGAGCATGGTGAGAACACAGATGATCTGGATATTCCGATTGCTCTACGCAAGCCGAAGAGAAGCTGTGCCAAATATCCATTATCAGCAGCTGTGTCTTTTGAGAGGCTATCTGGAGACTTCAGGACGTTTGCATTGGCACTTTCAGCTACAAACATTCCACGGAATCATCATGATGCTTTGCAGGATGCTAGATGGCGGCTAGCAATGGAAGAAGAAATGGCGGCACTTCAGTCCAGAGGAACCTGGAGTTTGGTTCCTACACCTCCAGATGTCAGCCCGGTGACTTGCAAATGGGTGTTTACAGTGAAGCACAATGCAGATGGTTCCATTGACAGGTACAAGGCACGCCTGGTTGCACGGGGCTTCACACAGACATATGGGGTAGACTACCTTGACACGTTCTCCCCTGTGGCGCGTCATTCCACTCTACGGATCCTGTTATCAGTTGCAGTTGCTAGAGACTGGCCACTTTATCAACTGGACGTGAAGAATGCATTTCTGTATGGCGACTTGCAGGAGGAAGTCTATATGCAACAGCCACCTGGTTTTGCTGTTGAGGGGAGTGTTCCAAGGTTTGCAGATTACATAAGGCCATCTATGGCCTTAAGCAGAGCCCCAGAGCATGGTTTCAGAAGCTTTCAGATCTCTTTGAGAAACAAGGATATAAACGCTCCAATGCTGATCATTCCTTGTTTGTACAGAAGACGGCTAGAGGTATCATTGTAATCATGGTTTATGTTGATGATATCTTGATTACAGGTGATGATGACCAGGGCATTAAGCAGGCAAAGGAAAGGCTGGGGACCGAGTTTGTCACCAAGGACTTGGGAGTCCTTAGATATTTTCTGGGGCTGGAGTTTGCTAGAAATCCATATGGATTAGTCATGTCACAGAGGAAGTATGTTACAGATCTACTGAGTGAGACAGGTATGCTAGGGTGTCGACCTGCTACGACATCAATGGATCCTAGCATGAAGCTGTATGATGATGACACAGAAGAGGTGGATAAGAGAAGGTACAGAGAACTGGTAGGCAAACTACTGTATGTCACGATCACTAGACCTGATATATCATTTGCAGTGAGTCGTGTGAGCCAGTTCATGGAGCAACCACGTCAGACCCATATGGATGCAATACACATGATTCTGAGATATTTAAAATCATCTCCAGGTGCAGGCTTGCTATTTAAGAAAGGAAAGGAGATCTCTATCACGGCATGTGCGGATGCAGACTATGCAGGATGCCCCAAGGACAGGAAGTCCACATCAGGATTTGCAGTCTATGTTGGAGATGCTCTAGTTTCGTGGAAAAGCAAGAAACAGACAGTGGTAGCTAGATCCAGTGCTGAATCCGAATACAGGGCTATAGCCCAGGCTAGCACAGAAATGATGTTGGTGAAATCCTTACTTGCAGATCTATGTCTTGATATACCTCTTCCTATGATGTTGGAATGTGACAATCAGGCCGCCTTGTTCATTGCAAATAACCCAACCTTTCATGAGAGGACCAAGTACATTGAGGTCGACTGTCACTACATACGTGACATGATTCAGAAGGGGTTCATTGCTACATCTCACGTCACATCAGAGAATCAGACTGCTGATATTTTCACCAAGGCATTACTTCGAGGCCCATTCCAGAAGTGTGCGTCCAAAGCTGAGCATGATTGATATCTATGCTCCATCTTGAGGGGGAGTGTTGACGCATATAGAATAACTGTACCTCTTTGTTATTTTATTTTCCTGTTATTCTCTTTTATGTAATTTACCCATAGGCTACTCTCCTATATAAGAGAGCCTAGGGCTTATGGAATAGAACAACTCATTCTCTTTTCCCAACTTATACTTATTACAAGAGATGATATGCATGGAATAAAAAGAGCAAAAGAATTCTTGGGCCATGAATTCATTACCAAGGATCTAGGAGTACTTAGATATTTCCTGGGACTGGAGTTTGCTAGAAATGAACAAGGACTTGTGATGACTCAGAGGAAATATGTCACTGACTTGCTAAGTGACACATGTATGCTTGGATGTCGACCTGCTTCTATATCCATGGATCCAAGCATGAAGATGTATGATGACGATACTGAGGAGGTTGACAAGAGGAGATACATGGAACTGGTAGGGAGGCTTCTTTCTATTACTATTACCAGATCAGATATTTCATTTGTTGTAAATAAGGTGAGCCAGTTCATGGAACAACCTCGTCAGGTACACATGGATGCTATACATATGATACTAAGGTATCTTAAGTCATCTCCAGGTGCAGGATTGATGTTTAGGAAGAAGGGCACTATTACTATCTCAACAAATGCAGATGCAGACTATGCAGGGTGCCCACATGATAGGAAGTCTACATCAGGCTTTGCTATATTTGTTGGGGAGTCGCTTGTCTCATGGAAGAGTAAGAAGCAAACAATAGTTGCAAGATCCAGTACTGAATCGGAGTATAGAGCTATGGCCCAAGCATGTGCAGAAGTGATGTGGGTTTGCGCAGTTCTGACAGATCTACATATAGATGTTCCTCTTCCCATGTCACTAAAGTGTGATGATCAGGCTGCATTATTCATTGCAAATAACCCCGCATTTCACGAGAGGACAAAGCACATTGTGGTTGATTGCCATTATATCCGTGATATGATCCCGAAAGGCTTCATTTCTACAACCCATGTTAGCTCAGGAGACCAAACGACAGACATTCTTACCAAAGCTTTACTTCGGGCTCCCTTCCAGAAGTGCTTATCCAAGATGAGCATGTTAGATATCTATGCTCCATCTTGAGGGGGAATGTAGAAGTTTATTTATGTTCTTGTATCTTTTATCTATTTTTCCTTTTGTTTGTCTACCGTATGTAATTTGCCCATAGGCCTCTCCCTATATAAGAGAGTCTAGAGCTAAAGGAATAAACACAACTCTTATTTTTCCCAACAATCTGGGACATTGACCCACCTCGTTGATGAGGGGTTGCTGCTGGAATCCGATTTGCTATGAAGAAAGGTGTCTGCTCAATACTTGTGAAGGTAGTCTCATGTTGGAGCTCAAGATGGCTCAGGTGGCTACAAATGGCTTGTAGCTCATTTGTATGCAGCTGGAGCATTTTGACATGTTTAATCTCTTGAGGGTTGCTTTGTTGAAATCAAAACCTATGCCTTGAGAGTTTTTCCATCCCAATAATTTTAACACATGCGAAGGGATCATTTTTATTTTCTTCTTTTAATATTTCAACTTATCAACTGACACAAGGATTTTATCATTAATAGAGAAAGGCACCAAATATCATGCTTGAACTACATGAATGAGAAATTCTCCCAGAAGAAACACTTGTAGATATAAGACACCTTATATTCTCGATGAATATTTTGTTGCACATGTATTCTGGTTGAAATATGCAAGCATGAACTATCAGTTTAGGGGTTTGGGCATCTCCTCTCATTTTCCTACTAAGTTGCGATGAAGATATCCCCTTCCATGCACACGTACTGTGCTTATTTATCATACTTTTAGGTAAAGAAAAATTATAGTGCCCTTGTTTTTTGAAGGACCCTGGTTATGAAGACAAACCATAAAGGATGTTGAACATAAAGTGGAGCAACTTTTCACTTTGCAAACTTGTTTTATTTGGTCAGGTGAGGAAATGCTTTTTCCTCCAAGAGTAAGAGAGGTTGGATAACTTGGGTCATCTTTTTAAGAACAATTGAAGGTCTCTGATCAGTGTCACTGAAGCAGGGATCATCATAACCTTTACTAGTAATGAATCGGTGTTTCAGCTATTCTTTTGAAATGTATTCATTCTAAATTTTATTTAAAATGGCAATGGGGCTTCTCAGTTAACATTTGATATTCATGGTCATTGTGTTGCATTAATTCTAGGTTGTTTTTCCATTTCAATTTTGTGTTTACATTTCCGCTGGAAAAATGTTACAATATCTAAATCCCTACCAATACGACTTTTGTTTATTCCGTCCGCTTTTGCAGGATGATATATTGCCAAAATTGATGGCAACTACCGGGTCACACGAGGATCTTTTTAAAAAGGAGATATCAAAGTACGACTCTATTTGTGAAGATATAGTTCAAAACATACGTGCTCAAGAAATTTTACTTCATGAAATTCAGGTAAAAGCAGATAGAAGCATCATTTAGTTCGATAGATATAATAATCAAATTTTAGTTTGTTTTCATCATTAGGTCCCTACTATTTTGTTTTAATAGTAAATGCAAGATCAATTGCTGATCTTTACTGGATAAGCTAGTAGCAACTCAATAGCCATTTCAGGCGTTAAATTAAGATTTATTTAGAAATTGTTTGATTTAAAATTTCCTTCTTATAACTCCACCCCTTTATTTAAAAGGGGCTAGTAGGATTTGTAAAAAAACACGTACTTATCTTAAAAAAATAGATTTCTCCCCTCTCATCCCTGTTTCTTTCTATTTGAATCTGATTGCTCATCCTGATTTTTTTCTTGACTTGCGAATTTAATTAAGTTCTCTCACCTCTTTTCCTCATTTTCAAATTCTGTATGATATCACTAGGGATCAGAGCATGACTATTGTGTTATCCTCATGGTTCAACGATCCTCTTCAGTATTGGCAGGTAAATATAGGTTCGACTATATGGATCACATAATATCGTCTTATAGAAGATTGAATAATTGCTTGAAGTCATGCTTAAAAGTTCATGACTATTGGTCGATGTTGGGAAGCAGGGGGACCATAAAGTTGTAGTTCTCATTGTGGTAGGTAGTAAAGAGAAACTAGTGGCAGTGCTAATGGTTTTGGTGAAGGGTTGTACAATGGGAAGCATGAAAATGTGGTTTGGTTATCTGAAAAGAGGGACAAAGTTGTGACGTTCTTGGCTTATGGAGGGGAGTTATTTCCCGCAGAGGTGGTTTGGCGAAATCCACATCTGCTAGATGGGTTGCGAAGGTAGATCTGAGATGGTTGGTGGAGGTGAAGGGGGCATCCGGTGAGATGCCGTGGGCTCAAGACTGTTTGTGATGCTTTACGGGAAGTGGGGTTGTTGAAGCAGTGCTGCAGACAGGCCTATGTACGGAAGAAGCCTGGGAGGTTTTGGTATTGCTAAGGGGACCTCCAAGGACATTGCTAGCTTCTTTGATGTTTCATATTGGGAGGTCGTCTTTTGCTTGAAGCTTGATGAGGTTGTCGATGAGGTAAGTTGACAGTCGATGGGTGATCGGTAGCATGAGCAGATGGTACCGGTCGGTGGAGAAAAGGCAGCCATAGGGAGATGTTTGGCAGATGGAAGGGGCACGACTGTCAGCGTAGATCGTGACGATTTGTCTGGTGATTTCTTCGCATGCTCTCCAATAGAGTGTGCATGATTTCCAGCATAGTCATTTGCGCCACCTCATGATTTGCGTGCAAAAAAATCCGATGGTGCTAGAAGAGGGAGACACGGGGATTTCAGGGTCGTTGCGGATGTTAGAGAAGTATGATCTTGGTGTGGGGAGAATTGGAGGGGGTTTTCTAAACCTATCTGTTGAGATATTTGTATCTTTCGGTACTTTATTTATATTTCATATTTCGTATGTCTACTTTATGTAATTTTCTCATAGAGCTTTTCTCCTATATAAGAGAGCTCTAGGGCTACGGTGAACATACAATTCTATTTTTCCTTTCCACATGGTATCATAACGACGATCCTAGGCCGGAGCCTGTGCCGTAGCTATCCCCACCGACCCCACCAAAACCCTAACGTATGCGTGCGCCGTCGCCGTCACAAAGGATCTTGTGAGCAGTCACACCGTCGTCGCCTTGCACAACAGTAGCTACAGCCTTGCTGTCGCCGCCGCAAGTAGCAAACAACCAAGATCGCTGCCGCTGCCTTGCGCAACGCAGCCTTGCTGCTGTCGCAAGCAACAACAACAGCCGGGGCTGTCGTTACTGCCATCCTCAATGGCCTAGGGCTACAACCAATAAACCTAGCCGCACTCCATCGCCTCCGCTGGAGCTCGAGAGCTTTATGCTCTCTAGGGATCCTTGTTTGACGCTTTTTGAGGTCTGAAAATCGTTCCAAAAAGACGATTTGATCCCTGTTTGGTCTGATTTTTTTGGTTTATAGGTGTGATTTGATCATCTAAAATCACCATAGTTACCCAAAGAGGCGTCAAACGGATGGAAGAGGTTGAGGTATGAGTCTACACCCACAACCATCTTCTTGTATGTCCATGTAGACAGTTATCCTTGTCTGAAGCCCCAGTCTTGGTTATTGTTGTCATCTTATCAGACAACAGAGTTGACTCTAAAGTTGATGTTTCATCCCTGTGTGCCTTCAAAGGTCCAGCACCCATAGTCAAGATGGATGGAACGAATTATAAACTATAGGCCATGCAATTCATGAGCCTAATGCAGTGTAACGGCAAGAAGTGCATCCTCACTCAGGATGAACCAAAAGACAAGACTGTGGTTCACGCCTCGTGGGAGGCAGATGATGCATATGCGCATGTATGGCTGTCTGGTAAAGTTTTCAGTGGAGATAGCCAATGATATTCTGAGTTAGCTCACAACAAAGACGATGTAAATATCCTCGACATTACATACTCTCCGGCGAAGAACGAGTCGAAGATACTGCAACTTCAGCATGATATCTTCACATCAAAGCAGAACAAACGTCATCTCCATACCCTTTACACTTCTCTGAGAGGCATGTTTGAGAAACTTTATGGGTTTATTCCCTTGACTGCTATGTCAGAACAATTCAAGGCGTACCGAGATGCAGTGATGATCAGAGTTTTTCTAGCAGCGCTTGACCCTGAGTATGATGCTTCTAGATCGTAGATTCTTACTGATGCAGCGGCGCTTGACCCTGAGTATGATGCTGCTACATCATAGATTCTTACTGATGCTACCATATCTCTAATGGAGGAGGCATACCGCAGACTGAGCATGCTCTTTATAGCTTCGGGTGGTGTTACTCATCGGTCTCAAACCTCCTCGGCTATGGCTGCATCTCGTGGTAGAGGTAGCTCTACACAGTACCATGGGTGTGGTACTCGCGACCGGGGAGGGGGTAGTCGATCAAGTCAACCTTGCACCTATTGTCACCGATCAGGACATAATGAGAACACATGCTACTCTAATCTTGACTTTCCTGTTTCAACTTGAGTTGCAGATCGTACTCAGCAAGTTGGTATTCCATCTCCTGCATCTGATCAGAGATTTGATGAGCTTGTGATATGACTGAGAGAGATTATGCCTGTACTGGGGTCCATCTACTCCTTCAGGATCCTCAGAGGTAGCTTCCTCATCATCTCCATATGATGGCGCTTCATCTCTTCACACTGGATCAATCTATCCTTATGTGCGACACCTCCGATTTGGACATCTTCCTCTGCAGAAGCTGTGTCATGTCCTTCCTCATAATTCACCTCGCTATAGCTTTCAGTGTGAGGCGTGCCAGCTTGGGAAGCATCACCCGTCTACTTTTCAGAATCGTCAGGGTTGAATTAGGCATATTTTGAATTGTTTCACCTTGATATTTGGGGTCCGAGTCGTGTCCTAGAGCACCAGAAACGTAGAATTTATCTTGTTGCTGTAGATGATTTTTCCAGACTGTCTTGGGTGTTCCTTCTTAAAAACAAGTCTGATGTTGGTCTTGTTATTCAGTCTTTCATTAATGAAATAAAAATATTTTTTGCAAATATCAAATATATTCGTTCTGACAATGCATTAGAATTATGTAACCTTCAACTCTCACAGTTTCTCATAACTCTTGGTATTGTTCATTAGACTTCCTGTGCGTATACTTCCCAACAGAATGGGGTGGCTGAACGCAAACATCGTCACCTGTTGGATGTTACCAGGACCCTCTTGATCCAGAGTCTTGCTCCTCATTCATAATAGGGGGATGCGGTTCTAACTGCTTGCTACCTGGTGAATTATATGCACTTGTATATGTTTGGAGAGAAGATCCCATTCTCGATTGCGTTTCCTGAGAAGGATCTCTTCTCCCTCACTCCTCGTGTGTTCGGGTCAGTTCCATTTGTTCATCGTATGTCCCCTGGTCATGACAAGCTCTCTCCTAGAGCCAAGTGCATCTTTGTAGGGTATTCCGGGACTCAAAAGGGATATCGTTATTTTGATCCTATTCTTAGGAAGTATTATGTTAGTGCGGATGTCCTTTCTTTGAGTCTATTATGTTTTTCTCCCCTACGAGTGATAAGTTGATTCCTCCGGAGTCTGGAGAAGAGGTATACATGCCTCTATCTCCGATTTTGTTTACCATGGGTTTTGCTTCTTCACCACCTTCCTCTCCATCTTCTCCACCTCCACCACCACCACCTCCATCTGCTGTATCCATTTATTTTCAACAGGTTCACCAGCACCGACTTCGTGCTCATGTGTCTCCTCCATCATCCAACACGCCACAAGTATGTCTTGAGCACTTGGTTTCTACTGATGGCACTGGTGATTTGAATTTACAACATGATGTACATGAAGTCTTAGATGTTCCAGTCTCAACCACTGAGGAGGCTGAGGACTTGACATGCCCATTGCCGTACTGAAGTAGAGGCGTACATGTACTATGTATCCTCTTGCGTCTCATGTTTCTCTTGCACATCTCTCAGAGGAGTTTCAGAGGTTTGTTGTGGGCATGTCTGCTGTGGAGATACCACGGTCATATCAAGAGGCAATGCAGGTTAGTCAGTGGCGTCTAGATACAGAGGAAGAAATGGCTGTGCTACAGTCTCGTGGCACATGGAGTGTTGTACATGATCCCCCTGGTGCATATGTTGTTGGGAGCAAGTGGGTATTTACGGTGAAGCACCGTGTCGACGGTATAGTTGATAGATACAAGGCCAAACTTGTTGCTCGTGAGTTCACCCAGACATATAGGGTGGATCACGTTTTTTCCAGTGACTCGTCATTCTACACTGAGGATTTTTATTTCTGTCGCTGTGGTACGTGACTGGCCTCTATTTCAGTTAGATGTCAAGAATGCTTTCTTAGATGGTGACTTGTAGGAAGAAGTCTACATGCAACATCAATGGTGTGTAGATTTCACAAGGCTATTTGCGGCCTTAAGCAGAGTTCGAGGGCTTGGTTTCAGAAGCTCTCGGAGTTGATTGAACATCAGGGGTTTGTCATATCTACTACAGATCATTCTCTTTTTGTTAAGAGATCTCAGAGAGGTACGGTTGCTATTTTGTTCTAAGTGGATGACATCATTGTTACATGGGATGATGTACAGAGTATTCTGACAACTAAGGATATCCTTGGACAACCGTTTGTGACCAAGGACCTTGGAAATCTTCGTTACTTTCTTGGTCTTGAATTTGCAAGGAATCAATGTGGCATGGTGATGATGCAAAGGAAGTATATAACTGATCTTCTAACTGAAACATGCATGACAGGATGTAGGCCTGCCACTACTCCCGTGGATCCTAATGCTAACCTATATGATGATGATTTTGAGGAGGTTGACAAGAGACGATATAGAGAGCTAGTATGGAAATTGTTACATATCACTATCACCAGGACTGATATATCATTTGCAGTTAGTAGAGTCAGTCAGTTTATGGAGCAACCCAGGCAACTTCATATGGATGCAGTTAACATGATTATGAGATATCTGAAGTCTTCTCCGGGAGTAAAACTCTCAGAAGAGACACGTCTCTTACAATCACTAGGTGTGATGATGCAGATTATGCAGGGTGCCTAAGGACAAGAAATCCACAACATACTTCTCAGTGTTTGTAGGGAGTTCACTGATTTAATGGAAGAGTAAGAAACGAACGGTTGTGGCTAGATCTAGTGCTGAATCAGAATATAGAGCCATGGCAAAATGGAGCACGGAAATGATGTGGGTCAGATCCGTCCTGACTGATCTGACTATTGAGGTACCACTTCCCATGCACCTCCAATGTGATAACCATGCCGCCCTGTTCGTAGCAAATAATACAACCTTCAATGAAAGAACCAAGCACATAGATGTGGATTGCCATTATACTCGAGATCTGATTCAAAAGGGACTTATCTCCACTTCTTACGTTTCGTCAGGCGACCAAACTGCAGATATGTTCACCAAGGCCCTTGCTAGAGGTCCTTTTCATCGTTGATGTTCCAAGCTGAGCATGACAGACATATACGCCCCAGCTTGAGGGGGAGTATTGAGATATTTGTATCTCTCAGTACTTCGTTTTATATTTCATATTTCTTCTATCTACTTTATATAATTTTCCCATAGAGCTTTTCTCCTATATAAGAGAGCTCTAAGTCTACGGTGAATATACAATTCTATTTTTCCTTTCCACATTATCTTGGAGGGGATCAGAGGTAGGGTTGTTTTAGGAGCTCCAATCAGGTCGGGTAGTGAGGTGGGTTTTATTGGCTGTGATGGCGCAATTAAGAGGTCGGATCCTCCTAAACTTGATCTTGGGCCTTTTCATCATGCATGGGGAGGGGGGATTGTGGACCTGGACCCAGTTGGGGGAAGGTCGTTGGAGTTGTTGGGATATGGTTTTTGCTGCTCAATTTAGGTGAAGTGTGGCTCTTTGGACCCGATCCTCCCTGTTGGAATTGGGTCCCTCAAGCATGGCTTTCTAACGTTGGTCTAGAAGGGGGGCTTTGAGGATGATGATGGCAGGGTTGGGGGGCCATGCGCCGGGACTTTAAAGAAGGATAGTGGAGCTTTAATTGCCCCACCATGTATTGAGGATGATGAAGCACATGATAAGTTGATGCGCGTTATGGCGATGGGGATTTCAAATGTTGGGACTTTGAAGTGGGGTAAATAGCAAGAAAAACAGACCTTGACGACACGGGCTTGCAAGCAGAGGAGATTGGAGCTAGGGGAGGGTGTGCTCAAGGTTCGGGTGGACTCGATTCTTTCCTTCTCGTGTAAGAGAATGAAATCAGGGGTAAGGCTTTGGCTTGAGCCTGATCTGGAGGATAAAATGGGGAGGGGGTTCTTTATAATAACTGAAGTCGCGCTGACCATGGCCTCAAATTTTAATAAAATTCCACTGAAATTCTCCGAAATTTCCATTTCTTTAGGTCACCGAAATCGAAACACCACCTTATTTCTTTTTCCAGGATTTCAACGAAATATCAACGAAATGTCAATGAAATTTCATCGAAATTATCGTTTCGGAAAAATAACAAAAATAAGAGAATCTACCCTTTGCTTTCATCGAAATTTGCATATATTAATGAATCTCCACTTATTTATTCGCTAATGTATTAAGTTGTTAGAGTGCTTTACATTATTTAAAGAAATTTCTTTATTTAGTTACATTTATTTACCTCATTTTTATTGAAGGGGTGCTCACGTGTCACCATTCTCTCTTCATGTTCAAGAGGAGAAATTAATGGCTTTTAATTATAGTTCCAAAACTGGTTCTAGTTCCGAGCAACATACTACTTTTTTTACTGTTGGGACGATTGGATGGAAATTTAATGTAACATATCATATTAATATCTTACTATTAGTAAGAAACTATCTTTCTATCTCATTTATTGATTTAAAGAATATTAGATATATATTTTTTAAAATGAGTTTTCAAGTAATTTTCCCAATTTCTGGCCATTTCACCGAAATTCCACCGATCTCTTTCCAGGTTTATCGAAACGAAATCAAAATCTGACATTTAAGGCCTTGGCGCGGATGAAGGAGCCAATGGAAGATGAGGTGGACGGTCGCTCGGTTCATTTGGGCGAGGAGATGACCGATGTAGGTGATATTCACATGCGTGTTGCAGTGTGTCTTGGGGTTATGATACCCGTCGTTAACCCTTCGTGTGGGTCATGAAAAATTTTCAACTTGAATGTAAGGGGGTTGGGGAACTGGGACAAGAGAAGTGTTGTTGGGATCTTTTGGGTTCTTGGCATGCTGACGTAGCATTTTTAAATGAATCAAAGGTTGAGGCTTGGAATTCGACGTTATGGAGATCGACATTTGGCCCTTGCTTTCAGAGTTCAGGGCGGTCCTGCTATCGAGAGTGCTGGTGGCATGTTACCTTGGTGCTTGCTTGGGATGGAGAAAATTCTTTTGTTGTTGGAGGAGAGATTGGGCCTTAGATCTATGTCGGTTGCTTTGGAGAACAAATCTGTGGTGGAAAGGGTGCCTTTGTCTTCTCTGTATGGACCTTTTGGTTGTCCGCATGACATGGCCTTGTGGGAAAAGTTGCGTTCCGTAAGTGGGGTTTTTTAGTGTCCCATAACTCATAGGTGGAAATTTCAATGTGATATTGTTTGCTTCAGATCATCCCAATGATATGAGAATGCAAGATCTCGGTTCGACAGATTTCTTGAACTTCATTGGTGAGATGGCGTTGGATGTTGCAGATGCCACTAACAGACGGTTCACGTGGAGGAATAGCTCATCTAGGTCTCATCTAGATCATTTCTTGGCATCGGTACAATTGCTAGAGATGTTTTCTATTTCCTCGACTCGGGTTCTTTTGAGATTGAGGTCAGATCATACACCTATATGATGGGATTCGAAAGAAGGATTGCTTACCTAGTATGTAATCAGATTTGAGAGATCATGATTGATGGATGAGGGTTTTAGGGAGTTGGTGGTGGAGTCTAGTTGTTGATCCAGGTAGGTAGTTCGACAACACAAAGGGTGGCCCATAAGATTGCAGGTCTGAGAGAGATGCTGAAGAAGCACAAGAGATAGTCACGTTTGGTGCGAGACGAGTAGAACATGGAGGCAGAATGGGAGATTGGTCAGTTAGATGGCATCGAGGATGTATGAGACCTTAGCATGGAAGAACTTCAGGCTAGAAGTGGGCTTCAGAAGGCTGCAACCGAGGAATATAAAAAGAGGGAGATGGTGTGACGACAAAGATCAAGGCAGAAGTAGGTGAGGGAGGGTGATGCAAACATAAGATACTTCCATGCTATGGCTGGTGGAAAGATGGTGAGGAACTTGATACATGATTTACAGGTGGATGGTGAGAGAATTCCAAGTGGATGGGGCAATTGGTTCAACAATAGTAACGTATTTTCGAGATGTCACTAGAAGCATGGTTATTAAGGCGGCAAGGCGACAAGACGTTAAACCTGAGCGCATGTACGCCTAGGCGCGCCTAGGCTTTTTCGAAAGTGTGTCCTACATATCGCATTTGAGACATGCGACATATAGTTAATTAAAGCAATTGGATGTCACATGTCTCAAATGTGACATCATTTTTTTTATTTTTAAGCGCATATCGCATTTTGGAGATGCGACGTCAATTAATATATTTTTCTAAAAAATTTTATAGTAGGTATTGGATTTATTTATCTCTTTAGAACTTTTGATTTTATAAATACATAGTAAGTAGAGTGTTAGAGTAATAAATGTCATTTAATCAAACATTAATGATTAATCACTAGAATGAAGAATCACAACACAAAAAGGAACCAGAACATAGATAATTAAACAAGCTATCCAGTTACAACCAAAAAAGGGGGAAATGTAGTAAAAATACAGATAAATTGTTTGGCCTAACACAACATTTCAAAGACTGAAAGACAATAATCTAATGCTTCAATCATCATCATCACACAGGTTAGTTTCTTCTTCATGTCCTTCATCTTGCTTGGCCGTCATCATTTAGATCCATCCAATCATCTTCCTCCTCTTCTTCCTCCTCATCGTCCGGGACATGAAAAGGTACATATTGTCGCCTAATCACATGTGCACGATGAGTACCACGACGACCACGACCACAAAGACTACCACGTGCTGAAGTGCTTGGTTGTGCTTGTGGCTGACTCCTTCTAGTACGAGAACCTTCATATGCTTGAGTAGCACATAATGCCTCATCAATGGCCCTCAGTGTAAGCTCCGGTACAATCTCTGGTTCCACGTAAAGACATGTCATCCATTCACTCGACCAATCTAACTCTGAAAGAGCAATTAGATCAAAATCTTTTGCTAAATTCGCCAGCCTCCTATTTTTGAATCTCTACTCAAGTTGCTTTTTGTATTGGATGTAAACAAGCTTGGAAAGTCTATCAACCTCCAACTTATTCCTCCTCTCTGTGTGGATTTGCACATTCATTCAAGTATTACATAAATTTAAAAGTTTAAAGTAGGCATTTATATTTGTAAATTTATAAATGTTCTGGATACATACAAAGTCAAAAGCACTCCAATTGCGTTCACAAGAGGAAGATGTGCAACATAGTCCTAAAATACGCTTTGCCACCCGCTTCAAAGCAGGGGTGAGACTTCCATAAGTATCACACCATTTCACTACACAATAAGTTTATAATGTAAACACATCTTACCATTAAATCATTCAATATAAATAATGAAATATAACTTAAATGGAGGTTTTTTTTCGTTTGTCTAATAGTAATTGTCCTCCCAAACATACCATGAGCTCCTTTGTAGACCTCAATTTCAGAGCATATCATGTCTTGTTGATCGGGATCATCAACCATCCTCTCAAGGCAAAATATGAAATCACCTTCATACCTTCCCATATATGCCTCATTGTTGTCCTTTACTTTATAATAAAATGCAGGATTCAAGAAACATCCTGCTCCATACAGAGGGCAAGCCATCTGATTATCCCATCGAGAATCAATAATTTGTAGAATAGGCATGTAATATGTTTCCCTCCTGTAAAAGTTTTCAATAATCATTTCCTTTGCAGTGTTAAATGCCCTAGCAATGTAGCCCATGGGTGGTTTTTCACCATCATCCACTAAATGCAACACAGTAACGATGGGTTGCACAGCTCTAAGGGTGCGTTTGGTACGCGGGCTAGGGTGGGTTAAACTGGTAGATGGTAACCCGTTTTTGTGTTTTGGTGTTTGGATAGAGGGTTAAACTGGGGGTGGGTTAGAAATGGGTTTATTGTGATATGATTGTATTGAAGTTTGAAAAATGAGTAGTTATTGTGATGTGATTGTATTGAAGTTTGGAAAAGTGAGTAGAAGTGGAGTACTTTATAATTTTTATATCATATGATGGTATAGTATATTATTTTTTAATGGAATTAATGATGTTATTTAATTTTTTAATGAAGATAAAAGATGGGACCCACATGGGAGTGAGAAGGGGTGGGTTAAGGGGGTAAACTCCCCAAAGGGGAGTTTAACCCACCTACCGAACACAGCCTAAGGTAATATTCAATTTTTTTCCAAAAAGCATTCACCATTACTGTTTCATGGACATATTTCCCATCATGTGTCTTAGACCAAGAACTAGTGTTCCACACCTCAGAAATAAACAAAGACGCCAACGCTTTCCTTTGCTTTAGCAAACTAGTAAGGGTCAAGTAGTTGGTAGAAAAGCGGGTAACTCTGCTTTCGCTTCTAGACAGCTCTTGGTGATCCTCATTGAATGTAGAAGCGCATCCTGCAACCGAATATGTTGGTAAATATACATTGTTACTTTTCTGGCCCTCTTGATAAGACCTGCAAATTTCTGTATCTTGGAAATATCCTCAAGCATCAAATCCAAGCAGTGTGCAGCACATGGAGTCCAAAAGAGGTTTTTCCTCTTCTCCATCAGTAATTTTCCCGCTAGAACAAAATTGCTTGCATTGTTGGTGAAAACTTGTACAACGTTCTCCTCACCCACCATTTCCACGGCCTCGTCTATCAATTTGAACACATATTCTCCAGTGTGTACATCGGATGTTGCATTCTTTGTATAAATAAAAAATGACCCTTCTGGAGAATTAACAAGGGAGTTTATCAGACTTCGTTGTCGTTTATCAGTCCATGCATCACACATAGTCGTGTATCCATATGTCCTCCAATGGCTTTCAGGCTTCACCTGCAAATCTTTGGTCCTTACATATAATCTTTCAAGTAGGGGCCTTCACAATTGGTGATAAGATGGAGGAACAAATCCTCTCCCTGCTTGGACAGTAGCCTCCACTCCACCTCAAATGCTTCTCGTTGTGCAACATTAAAAGGGTTGCCACCTGTATAGAATAGCTCAGCTATGGCATCATATGCCACCTGTGTAGCATTCTTATTTATAGCAAACTCAATTGTAGTTTGTTGTGCTTCACCACGAGCCCTTGCTGCCTTCCTTTGTGCCACAACCTCCCATGGGCTAGCAGAACTAAACGAGTCCATAGGACCCTTGCCGTATGGATACTTTTGTACAGGTGGTCTATTTGCAGAACGTGAACCAGAACCAGAATTAATATTTTTACCTGTTGTAGCCGTAGGTTGTGAGTCATCCAAGATGACTGCATGTTCACCACGATCACCATCATCTGCATCAGGAATATTTGAATAAACTCCACTATATCTGTAATCAACGACTATCTTCCTCTTCTTGTTACGATTTTTGAAGTCAACCATCTCTTTCTAAATCTCCACAGTAGCTTTCGGACACATAGATACATCCCGATAACCACCAATCAAGTGTTCCTTCTGCCTTTTGATGCCACTATTAGTAATGTGGCCCTACAATGCACATTGCACCTTATTCTTGCCTAGTGTATTTGGCCAAAAAGAGTACTTCCATCCGGGATCCTTCGACGTCGCTTTCAAGCATGGATCATTCATCTTGTCGGTGAAGCGGGGATCAATTTCCCCAGGCCTTCGCACAGTAGATGGGATTGGTGTAGTAGGACTAGGAATGACATCCCCATCCAAGGATTCCATTGAAGTCATTCTATAAGGGGAGAGTAAGAGAATGCAGGGAGGCCGCTGGGGGAGGAGGGAGGCCACTGGAGGAGGTAGGGAGGCCATCGGAGGAGGAGGGAGGCCGCTGGAGAGTGTAGGGAGGCCGCTGGAGTAGGAAGGAGGCTGCTGGAGGAGGAGGGAGGTCGTTGGAGGAGGTAAGGCCGCCGTAGGAGGAGGAAGACCGCTGCAGAGGAGATTTTTCTCTGCAGGGACGACGCAAGGGGTTTCACGGGCTACAGGGTCAAATGAGGGTCGAATACAGTGGGGTTATACAGGGTCGAAGGGATATATCACATTTCAAAAATGCGACATGTATAGCACTTTTTCAAAATGCGCTATGTATATCGCATTCTGTAAATGCACTATGGATATCGCATTTTGTAAATGCGCTATGTATATCGCAGTTTTAAAATGTGATATATGTGTAGTACGCATAAGAAAATAGTCGCCTAGGCACCCAGGCGTGCCTTGACGCCCATACGACCCAAGGCGTATGCCATTTTCTATAAAGCAAGGCGTGCTTTCTAGGCGCACGGCCTGGGGCGGGTGTGCGCCTAGGCAGCCCGCCTAAGCGCGCGCCTTAACATCCTTGAGTAGAAGGGCGTGGTTATCTGGAGCCATGTAGCTGGGGAAGGGGGTTCGGTCTCTAGGATAAGCAGGATGAGGTGCTTGTTGCTGATTTTATCAGGGATAGGGTACAAAGGGCTATTTTTAACCTTAATGCTGACGGTTGTTTGGGGTCCTATGGTTTGTTGATCTTGTTCTACATAGAATTATTGTATGTGGTTGGGGATGATGTCATGGCACTGGTTATGGAATTTAGCAACGTGAACATAGTCCTGGAGAAGCTGAATAAATCCTTGATCTTCTTGTCACCGAAGAAATAGATTGTGGAATGGGCAGAGGACTTTAGACCGATTGCTTTATCCAACACTAGTTATCTTATTGTGACCAATGTCCTGTCTAATTGTCTTAGGAGAGTCCTTAACGCACTCATTCTGCTTGCTCGGACTACTTTCATTCGTGGGCGTCAATTGTTGGATAGGGTGATTATGGCATTAGAAATTGCGCCAGACTGAAAAGCAAAGGGGTGCCATGTTTTCTTTGGAAGGTTGATTTTTTGAAGGCATACAACTACCTGAATTGGAACTTTGTTTGGGTTATACTGATTCGAAGGGGAGGTGTATCACTATTTCTTGTTTTTGAACCTAGTCAAACAAGAGGGTTTTTTTCAGCTGCAGAGAGGTGTGAAGCAGGGTTGCCCCTTGGCTCCCTTGCTATTTGTTATGATTGCAAATGCATCTGCGGTTATGCCAGGGCTTGCAGAAAATGGTGATTTCTTTTAGGGGTTGCTCAAGGGAAGGATTCTCGATCCCAATCCCATAATATGCTGACAACACCATTTTTTTATTGAAGGAGTGGCGGAGTGTAGGATGATTAGGATTGTCTTTGATATTTTGGAGGGATTTCATGCTTGAGCATTGATGGGGCAAAGTCCACTTTTGTCCCTTTCAATCTATCTCCACTGGTGGCGTCGGCGTGTGAGACAATTTTGGAAACTGCACAGAAGAGCTTGCCCATCACATGTTTTGGCTTACCGTTGTTGTCTTGGAGGCCTAAGTAGGTGGATTGGTCGCTTGTTGTAGAGAAGCTGGAGAAGAGGTTGGCAGGATGGAAAGCATCTTGCTTGTCGAAGGGAGGAATGTTGGTTTTGGTGAAGGACGTTCTTTCAATAGTTCATGTTTTCTTTCTCTCTACGCATGTAGTACAGATTGGCGTCCTTAAGCGATTGGAAGCACTAACGCAGAGATATTTTAGTCATCATCTTGTGATGGGGGTCTTTGCGTTTGTAGATTGGGAAGTAGTGACAAGACCCATTAAGGAGGGAGGACCAGGGGTGTTTCATATCGGAGATATGAATAAGGCATTACTCTCAAAGTGGGTAACGAGAATGTTGGGAGATGGGAATCTCTATAGGATGGTGAAATCCATCTATAAGGTCTCACCCAACCTTTGCGCATGAGTTTGTGGTTTCACCGACCTCTTTTTGGAGGGGTATTTGCTCTGCTTTGCCTGATATGGGTCCCTCGCTTCGGCTAATTTTGGGTAATGTGAGCGACTTCTTATTTTGGAAGGATGACTGGACGAAGGAGGGATGCTAGTATATGGGTCATGGGATCATTGTTGCCTACTTTTATGGCTGAGTTGTCGAACCAGAGAGCAGAAGAATTTATATATTTTTTGAGCAGGTTGGCAAGGATGGCGGGACCTTTTGAAGGTAGAGATTCATGGTGTTGGAGAGATAGGGTGTTCATTGCTAAGAAAGCTTACGAAGTTGTCTTTGAGCATGTTGTGCCGATAATTGATGAGGTGTCTCAAGATTGTGCAAGGATATGGGGATGGAGAACCCCCCCAAGGATAAGGGTGTTGCTATAGCCAATGAGAAGAGGACGAATTATGACATTTGCTAGGCGGATCAAGATATTTCCCGAATGCGATGAGATGTACAAAAGATGCAGAGCTGAGGTAGAAGACATTGATCACCTTTTCTTCAGATTCACAACTTCAAGGGAGACATAGGCTGCTGTTGTCCTACCTGGTGTCCAATGGTATGATGTGGATTCATTCTTGCGTTAGATAAGCATGAATTTGATGGGCTCAATTGAAGGTAGGGTCAGGGTGCATGTACATATCTAGGCTATCTGACTATTTGGCTAGGAGCAACACAATCTTCAAGGAGGGAAGGTTTTGCTGTGAGAATGTAATCGAGCATGCCAAGGCTCTATATGAAACTTGGCATATGTAGTTTTTATTTATATTTATTAAATATGTTTTTGGATATGCCTTTAATGGAGGTTCATCCCATTAGTTCTCAAAAAAAGTTTAAGAGCCATTTGACTTTGTTGATGGAGGAAGACAATTCTCCTTGATTTTCGACCATCTAATCGATTTTAAAAAATATATATTTTTTATATTTTGAATGGGGGTAACTAAATGACCATATGATGTTCTTGCAATGCGTATTCATGTTCAAGGGCACATAGATTCACAATAACATGTTTGACTAGCTTTCTACTTATGATTATCATCGAGAAAACTTTCTTTATTAGAGGGATTTTTAACTACTAACCCTACAAACTTTGTCAACTACATCTCACCCATGTGTTTTTAATATTTATCACCACGACCCTTGTAAGCCTGCTAACTCTTGCACAACCCTTGTGGCTAATACCCATCCATTTGTGTGTTATAAGTGAATGGAATCTGTCAAAAATAGGACATGTCGTCCCTTCTTGTTTGTAAAATTTGCAAAGCATACCCTTCTCCTTCTCCCCTCGCCCTTGTCATGCGCTCTCTCCAGGTCCACCACCTCCTCTCCTCTTATCAATAACTATCATTTCTAAGGATCTCATCGTCAAAAGGAAATCTGATGTAGACTTTGTAGAGAAAATGATAACATACCTTCATGTGCGAGAAATGGAGGCGCAACTTTTGTTCATAGTGAGATGATCTCTGTATCTTCAATAGAGGTTGCAAAACCCTAGCTCAGAAAAAGGGAGGAATCCCGGTTTCGAAGACTTGATGGGTGTTGTCGTGCATGGTCAGTCTTATCATCCAATGGTCCATATTATTTCAATGTCCTCTTCTCCTCCTCCCGGCGCCGTTCCTGTCCTCTTCCTCTTCTCCTCGATGTAGACCCGCTGCCACCTCCCCTTCCTAGCATCGACCCTGATATCCTCCTCCCCTCCCTGACGTCGAGCCCATTTCCACATCCCCTTTTCAGCGCCACCCCCACCAATACTCCCCTTCCCCCTTCCCTCCCTGATGTTGCTGCCTCCTCACCTTCCCTTTCATGCATTGTTGCCAAATCCTTCTGGGGCCCAAGTATCGATCATATTACCCTTACTCTTACCCCGTTCCAATTTCTTGTAGTCAGACCCTGAAGGTCGATGGATTAGAGCTCGGTGGTGAGGTTGGTGTGCCACGAGTGAAGGTGAAGATGAAGAGCAATGCGACTTGTCGTTGTCATGACATGTGCAATAACCTTGACTCCCACCACGTAAAGAGAAAGAAAAAGAAGTGATAGGAGAAGGGGAGAGGGAGACTTAAGTCCATCATTGGATGTTCTTGTGATGCGATTAGCTCAAGCTTAACCCAATGAGGGTGGAGGAAAGGAGGTGGGTGTGGTAAGGAGAGGGCCACCGAGATCGGAGGGAGCGGCGAGGGCGTCAAGACAAGCTTTGGATGGGATTGTCGTGGTGGAGGAAAGCGTGGAGGAGTTGAGGAGATTTCGTGAGTGACTGGGGGTAGCGAATGAGGCTGGAACCTTTATCTGTGTGATTTGTCGGGGGACTGATCTACATGAGTGGTTTGTCAAACAAATGGGTGAGGGAAGTGATTGGTGGTACGCTGGATGATTGTCTCCAGCTAGAGTCGAGGGGTAGTGTCTGCGGCAGAGGCCACATTTCTTGGATGGTGGATTGGGTGGTGTGGGCTAATCTGGAGGTTGCGAGTGGCGGGAGTACCCTTGCATTATCGGAGGTTGGAGATCCTTCGCGTTGCTTTGGCACATTTTGGTGATGTTATGGATCTGTGTTCTCTGTGATACGAAAATTCCTTTAAAAAATAAAGGAAAGTTTTACAAAGCAGTCGCGAGACCTGCTATGCTCTATAGATCTGAATGTTGGCCTGAACCATAGACATGTGCAGAGAATGGTTGTAGCAGAAATGAAAATGCTAAGGTGGATGTGTGGACACACACATAAAGATTGGATTCGGAATGATGCAATCAGGAAGAAAGTTGGTGTAGCTCTGATCGAGGATAAGATGCGAGAAAACCGCTTAAGATGGTTTGGTCATTTGCAAAGAAGGTCAGCTGATGCACCAGTTAAGAGATGCGAGTGTTGGGATGTTGAGCCGGCTAAGAGAGGGTGAGGATGACCCAAGAAGTGTTGGAAAGAGACTATATGAATGGATCTTAGTTTTTTGGATATAAGCCCAAGATTGACCCAAGATAGATCTGAATGGAGGTGAAGAATGCATGTAGTGACCCTACTTAATTGTGAGGGAAAAGGCTTTGTTGTTGTTGTTGTTGTATGGATCTGGGTTGCTCTGGTGTGCTGGTTGGAGAGAGCTCTGAGGTGGAGGTGTTGTTGCGAGGTAACAAACCCCCATCGCCGATGCATGTTGAACTGAAGATGGCAGAGGTCGATTTCTCTTTGGATTGTGGTGCTGGGTACGCAAATAAGCAACGTAAAATTGGAGAATACTGAGTGTTTCCCCCTTGCCTTGATTTCAAAAAAAAGGAGAATACGGTCGCACAACGCCAAAGATTTCGGTAAACAATGGTGTGTCGCTAGAAGCAGGTTTTATGGAAGATATTCCAAAGGTGATTACAACAGTTGCGGATTCGATAGTAGGGGGAGGCGTAAAGTCCAAGGATTTTGCTTGAAACCCTAGCATCACATGTCATTCTCGGAGGCGATTCTCCTCGGTTCTTCTAATGTGGCATCGAGTTCGAGTACGTGTGATCCTTTATCCTCGAATATGAGTCCATGTATTGGTGCTTTGGTGGGTCACTTCTTGGCGAGTTCGAGAGATCCTTTGAATCTGATTATGAGTCCGTTTATTGATGCTTCGATGGGTTGTCATTTATCGGATTTGGGTGAACCACATTACCCAATCACGAGCTGATCATCTGCTGCTTCGATGGGTTATTCCTCATTGGCCGTTGGGCATGCTTCTGGTACTTCTCCTGGGATCTCTTCAGCTCCGATCCAGGGGGTGGCGGAGGATGCTATTGCCCGAGTGCTTAGGGATTTGACTTCAGAGGGCTGCAACGATGTGGTGTGTGCTCCTATTTCATCGGCGAGGGGTCTTGGTGAATCTGGATGTATAGGCGGAAGGTTGGGATGTGGGAGAGGGCTTTAAGCTAGGTTTGGGTATTCTTCTGTCAAGGAGAGTGAAGGGGAAGGGGTTGCTGGTGCGTGAAGGAGTAGAGAGACATGCATAGGATGTTTTTGGCTCTTTACGGGTTCCTGGTGGCTCAAAGCATGCGGTGATGTTTTTCCTAGGAAGCGGCATCGGGAGGATGTGCTTGATTGGGAGACAATGCAATTCGAAAGTACATGAGAGGTTATTGTTGGCTCTGAGGGTAGTGGGGAGAGGATGGAGGAGTGAAGTATTTTATTACAAAGAGGGGCAAGGAGTTAAGGAGGGGTTATACAGGTTGTCGTTGTGGTCCATGAGGAGGAGGTGTTGTTTGATGAACCATTTGTTTTGGCATGAGGGAGTCATGTAGATATGCTATATGAACTTGCGGTGGCGCAGCAACTAGGGGTCTAGGTGGGGGGGTCTCCTAGAGTTTCCTAATGAAGTGTCTGACGTGGAATGTTCATGGGTTGGGCCAACCAGATAAACGGATGGCAGTTGGGTCCTTTCTCACTGCTTGTAAGGGGGATGTGGCGTGTTTGCAAGAGACTAAGGTTGATTCTTGGGATTCAGTGAGATGGAGCCTAGTCTCTCGTCCGCATCTCACCGAGTTCAGATCAGTGCTGGCGAATGGTATTCTGAGGGGATTATTGTTGCATGGAATGGAGGGTTGTTTGACCTGGTAGATGAATTGGATTTGGTTCACTCGTTGTATGTTGTCTTTATCAACAAGAAGGATCAATCACGTTTGATGGCGACTTCTGTTTACGGCGTTTCAAGAGCTTCTCCAAATGCGAATTTGTGGGCTGATTTGTGAGAAGTTAGGGCCAGTTTCCCGGAGGCGAATTAAATCGTGGGTGGTGATTTCATCGTCACAATGTATCTGGAGGATAGACTAGGTGGGAGATGCGCTCTGATTCTGGGTCTGATTCCTTCCAAGAGGTGGTGGAGGAGGTTGTGATGGTTGTTCTCGATGCGACGAATTGCAAATGTACGTGGAGAGGTTCTTCTTCTAGGCCATGAATCGAATGTTTCCTTTTTTTTCCACTGAGGCCCTGGAGATGCTTAGTTTGACTTGTGTTTCTTCTCTCCCTCGGTCGAGGTCAGATCATATGCCTTTGTGCTTGGACATGTGCAACGGTAGAGTGTCTACCTCCTACTTTGGATTTGAGCATTGTTGGTTGTTGAAGGATGGATTCAGAGACCTGGCTATCTCTTTTTGGACCAATTTGGAGGTGGAGGTGTCATCTATTGTGAGGTTTGCATTGAAGCTGGCTACGTTACATCCTAGATTGCTTGTATTCAGGAAGGATTCTTGTATTATGCGTGAGCAGAGAACGAACCAACCGCAAGATTAGATGGTACAATTGGAGTCATTGGAGGATTGCATGGTGTTGGATGAGGAGCTAGAGAGTCGTGGGGTGGTGCAGAAGATTCTTGAGAATGAGGATATGAAGCGAGAGTTGGAGTGGAGGCAGAGGTCACCTTAGAGGTGGTTGAAGGAGGGGGATGCAAATATCGGATTTTTTCATAAGATGACGAATGACAAAAGGAGAAATTTGATCCACTCGATCGAAGTTGGGGTGAGGATTTTAATGGTGAGGAGGAGGTTGCTAGGGCGGTAACAGGGTACTTTAGGAACATGAACATACACATGCCACATTGTGGGTCCAGATGGTTGGGTTTGGGTGTGAATCACATTTCCAGCCTTGGTGCGGAGGTGTTCACAAGGCCTTTGGGGTTGCAGGAGGTCCCAGAGACCGTTTTTGCGTTAAACCTGGACAATTGTCCTAGGACAGATGGCTTACTTGTTTTCTTCTTTAGGGAGTCCTGGGATTTGGTTGCTGAGGAGGTGATGGGGTTGGTATCAGAGTTTGCAGAGGGAAATTCTGGCTTTCATCGACTCGATTGATCGTTCATTTTTCTGCTGCCTAAGAAGAATATTGTTACAAGGGTGGATGATTCCTATTGCTCTTTCTAATGCAATTTATTTAATTGTGGCCAAATTGTTGGGAAACCGTTTGGGAAGGGGTTCTGAGCAAGCTCATCTCTCTAGTTCAGAATGCGTTCTTGCCTGGCGAGCAACTCATAGTTAGTGTGGTTTTAGCATTTTAGATTGTGGCATACTGGAGGAGGAAAGCTGGGGGAGTTATGTGGAAGTTGATTTTTTAAAATCTTGTGATAAGGGGATTGCGTGGATGAAGAGGTACGTCACGACTACTTCGCGTGTTGTTCTTGTGATTCGGCGACCAAGGTGGTTATTCCGGCCACAACGAGGTGTTCATTAGGGATGTCCTCTGTACCCCCTGCCTTTTGTTCTTGCTGCAGATGCTTTGTCGGTTATGGTTGATCATGTGGTAGTGGGAGGATTCTGCAGCGGTTACTCTAGGGCAAGGTAGGAAATGTCGATATCGACACCATATCGATATAGTCTTGATACGACATTTCGACGATATATCACCAATATCGATACGCTTTTGTGAAGGAAGGATATGAAAAGAAGTATATCGTCGATATATCGGTTGATGTTGGTCCCATGTTGATACTGATATATCGGTGATATATCGTCGATATATAGCAATATTTCCTACCATGCTCTAGAGAGGATTCCGATGCACATTCTTCAGTATGCAGACGACACCATCCTTTTTGTGGAAGGAGCTCCAGAGAGTTGCAAAGATTTGTCTATGATCCTTGCCATCTTCACTGTGGTTTCTGGTTTGAGGTTGAACATGGATAAATCAGAGTTTATGCCTTTTGGCTTATAAAGGAGGAGGTCGGTTTGTGTGCAGGCTGGTATGGTGGAACTTTTTCTGTAAGGAAGTCGTATGAGGCTTTGAAAGGACCATTGAGTTTTGACCCCAAGGGGTGCGCGACTAATTGTAGAAGGATCTGGATGTGGAAAATTCCCACCCGTGTGAAGGTCTTTATGTGTGTGTTTAGGAGGGGGATATTGTTAACCGGTGGCATGTTTGCATTTTTTGTTCAGGGAGTTGATCCCTCTTGCTGTTGCTATTAAGAGGATGTGGAGGATACTGATTACCTCTTCGTCAAGTGTAGGAATTCCATGGAGTCTTGGGATCTATTTGGGAATCCACTGGTGGATTTTGATGGTGCTTATGGATTCTGGGATTTCATTGACACGGATGGGGTGGTATTTAGACATGATCGCTTTTATGGTGTTGTGGTGCATGTTAAGGCGCTAGCTGAGAGTTGGAGCTTGTAAATTTTTATTTTTTTCGTGTAATAGGCATGTATTGTTCCCTGTGAATAATTGGTGAAGTTTTTGGGCCCGCACCTATATGGTGGAGGCTCATTTTCTTTCAAAAAATAAATTGATGGCATGGTTCTTAGTGTTAAGCATAACATGTATACATAGGTTATTGGATAAATATGAATAATACATGGGCAAGCGGGTAATTGACAAGGTTTCCAATAGATATTCATTTAATTAACGTGCATATCGAGTTTAAGGACTGAGTTAACGAGTTGAACAACCATTGCCTCGGGCTTCGCTTATTAAATAGATGGGTTTAAATCGAGCTAAGCGTGTTTGCTCAACAAGCTTGGTTCTTGAATATTTAAGGAGTTGAGCTCGAGTTGATCTTACCTAATCATGGTTTTCTGACACCCTTATCGTCGGAAGAAGAATTTCGTAAACTTTAGGAGGATTGATTCTATCCAGAATCCAAAAATTTAAGATCCAGTGTTTTATTATTATTTTTTGTCCCCATATTATATTATTTTTAATAGCAAATTCAAGTAAAGATGATTTGTTTTGTTATTTCATTTTTGTAATACTACCCCTTGTTGTACAAAAGGGTAGCATGCTTTGTATCATGAAGTAGAAAACTGGAGCTCTATTGATCCCACTTAAATTGGGAAAAGGTTTGGTTGTTATTGTGGTTGTATCTCATTTTCCTTCTTCCCCTCTTTTATGTGGAATTGGATACTCTCATCCTTGTTCTATTCTCTACCCGCAAATCTAATCTTATTTTCTCCCTTATTTCGTCATTCTTAAATTTCATTTGCTCAAGCATCACTGTTTTTGGTCTATGGTAGCTTATTACAGTAGTCTCTATTAGAAAATAGGAACGGAATGACTTGACTTATGAAGGAGAAACCTAAGGACCCAACACAATGAGAACCACACCTAAAGGAATAACGAAGTTAGCAAAAGCTAAATATATAAAATCTAAAGCTTCTTGTTACAGCATGCAACAAGGTTCCCATCAATGAAAATACAACATCACAAGACTTATTCCCCATCACATAAAATTGACTTCTTGTCTTTAGGAAAACCAATGTAATTTGCATCATCACATATAGTAACATCACAAGACTTATTCCCCATGAGAAGAAGTCCATTACTTGGAGCAACATTCAGGTACTGTAGTATCATCACCATAATACCCTAGTGTACTTTGAGAGATGGTTGTTATCTTTAGGATCGCCATGATTACTCACTTACCTAACTATCTTTTGAGGTTAATCCAACTAGGTAAAGCTCTAGTTGTTAATAATTTTGTAAGGATCAGAAGATTATTTGGAGAGGATGCAATGAGGGTGAGAGCGCTCCCGACCGGAGGTGTATGGCATAGGGTGACCTTGGCTAGGAGAATGGGAGGTCAGGGTCTACGTCATGGTCGTGCAGAAGGGAGAGAGCTCGTTCAACGGTCTCAAATGGTAAGGTGGCACCCAACTCAACAGAGGAGAGAAAAGGGTGAGAAGGGCCGCACTCCGACTTGACGGGAAGGATGCTTCAAGTGTGTAAGGTTGGCCATGTTGCGGAGATGTGTTGTAATGCAATCTTCTGTTTTGCATGTGTTGGAATCAGACTTCGACAAAGGCGTGCCCGTAATATGTGCACGCTTGTCAAGGGTTCGACGACGTGAGTTTTCGATGAAAGATCGACTTAGCCTATATGGATCGACACCGTTCGTTCGAGGGAATGCTCGTGGGTACCTGCACGAACCGCGACTTCTGCCTGCAATCGATAATGGTAGATATTGGCTTAAAGATCGACCCCTTGTTTGTGGGTGTTGTCCTACTCGAGGATTCTATCATTTTTGCACGAGGCCTCTCTGATATCGAAGTGAGATCTCTGTTGGGTGGTCCTACAACATAATCTATGGCATAAGTGGTGGTATGGTGGCGACCAACCTTACATGATAGTACAACTAATGCCTTGTCCTACAAATCTCTAAAGCTGAAAGGTCTTCCTTTTAGGGCACATGATTTCAAAACTGTAAATGCTCTGCCGATGGATTTTGGAAAGGTCATTTCCGTTGTTTGTGATGGTCTTTCGAAGGGTGGCGAGGTTCACATGGCAATTGAGTATGCTGCAAGAGTGAAGGTGCTCTCGTTCGAGGTGAACTTGAGGATCAGAAGAGCTTACTTCTGTGTGGAGGTTGAGGAGATGGCATTGCCAGAAGCGGCAGATGGGACGGTTGGTCTTAGCCGATGTCCGGTTCCAAGGGTAGCATAAATGATGCGACGTCCTTGTTTCTTGCATCGAACTTTCGAGTCTCGGATCCTCGTCGATTTGGGAAAAAGTCTGCAAGTGCCGATTTATTTCAAGGACAACTGAAAAGGCCTTTATATCTAGGCAGCGTTTCATTTCCAGATATTGTGCAACTCCTCGGGGATTCGGGTTATCTGTTTACACAACATTCACAATACCACATTCTCTATCGATTGCATTAGGTTACAGAAAATGAAGGATTTTTTTTTGCATTTGAATGGCATTCGTAATTTAATAATCAGGCATATAACAACAAGTGTCACCAAGAGATATTTGCATTAATTTCCATAAAATATTGCATGTGTCAAAAGAAAATTACATCCTGTACATGTATCCCAAAAATACATCAAAAGAGAGAAATGAACACAAAAGTTACCATGTATAATGACTAAAATGTACCATCAAAGGTAAAATGTCCGAACCACGGAAGCTCAGGGTCTACCTGTCGGACTAGTGTGATGCAGGTTCTTTACTTGCCATCTATGTTAGGAAGAAAAGAATGTCAACAAAGGTCGAGTACAATTTAATTTACGAAAAATAATATGTATTTCAGTGGTTTCAAAAGAAAACAAGTAGAAAGGTGTTGATATTCAAATTTAACAAGCTACTTGCTTGGAAGTTGGTTTTCAAGCTGTTATGTATATGAATCCCCTTGTTCACTCACCACCTCACTACTCATACTTAATACTTTCATTTATTTATAATATCCATAGGGTATCATCATTTTATTTTTTTATAAGTCATGTTGATAGATCTTAGTAAGCATGGATGATGTGTCTCATATTCTGATTCATTTCTTGTTAAATTTTCCAAGCTTGGTGGATAGTCTGTGGTCTTGGTCCGAAGAGACCCCACACTATGACTCTAAGGCAGGAAGAATGCCTTAGAGTTGAGGGGCCTCCGTAGGAATGCGGTGGAGTGCAATAGACGAATACAAAGAAAGGAAGTAGAGGAGGCTTTGAAGGTTATGAGACCTGGGAAAGGTGTAGGACCGGATGACATCCCTGTAGAAGTATGGAAAGTTTTAGGTGAGCGTGGTTTAACTTGGCTTGCGAATCTATTCAATGTTATTTGGCGAAGCAAGAAAATGCCTGAAGATTGGAGGAAGAGTATCGTGGTGCCTCTTTATAAGAACAAAGGAGACATTCAAAATTGTTCAAATTACAGAGGTATCAAGTTGATGAGTCGCACTATGAAAATTTGGGAGTTTGTGATCGAAAGAAGGTTGAGGCAAGTTTCCCAAGTAAAAGAAAACCAATTCGGATTCATGCCAGGTCGCTCAACTATTGAAGCCATCCATTTGCTGAGGAGAACAATGGAGATTTATAGAGCTAAAAGGAAGAATCTCCCTATGATCTTTATTGATTTGGAGCATGGAAGGACATATCGATATCGATATCGTTTCGATATCGTGTCGATATCGATATATCGACGATATATCGCCGATATATCGTCGATATATCGCTATATCTAGGAATCTTTATGAAGAAAATGCCTGAAATCAGATATATCGATATATCGATTTCGATATCGGTCCCATGTCGATATCGATATATCGGTGATAAATCGCCGATATATCGGGATACAGCCTTCCATGATTTAGAGAAGGCTTATGTATCCGTCCCACGAGAGATACTGTGGAGAGTTTTGGAGAAGAGACAAGTACCCGTCCTATACATTAATCTTATAAAGGATATGTATGATAGGGCTTTATCTTGTGTAAGGACCCCGGTGGGGAAGACTGACTATTTTGATATCAACATTGGTTTACATCAAGGTTCAGCTTTGAGTCCATTTCTTTTTACTTTGATTATGGACGAGTTGACAAGCCACATTCAGGATGAGTTACGTTGATGTATGTTACTTGCTGATGATATTGTGTTGATTGACGAGACTAGAGATGGAGTAAATGAGAAGCTTGAGGTTTGGAGACATGCATTGGAGATTAAAGGTTTTCGTATAAGTAGGGCTAAGACGGAATATATGGAATGCACCTTTGATGGAAGCACTGGTGAAGGAATCGATGTGAAGATTGGTGACGATAACTTTCAGAAGAGGGATTCTTTTAGATATCTGGGATCTATTTTACAACATGATGGGGAAATTGATGGAAATGTTACTAATAGAATAATTGCAGGCTGGCTAAAGTGGAGAGGAGCCTCCGTTGTTCTCTGTGATAAGAAAATTCCTTTAAAAATTAAAGGAAAGTTTTATAAAGCAGTCGTGAGACTTGCTATACTTTATGGATCTGAATGTTGGCCTATGAACCATAGAAATGTGCAGAGAATGGCTGTAGCAGAAATGAAAATGCTAAGATGGATGTGTGGATATACACGTAAAGATCGGATTCGGAATGATGCAATCAGAAAAAAAGTTGGTGTAGCTCCGATTGAGGATAAGATGCGAGAAAACCGCTTAAGATGGTTTGATCATTTGCAAAGAAGGTCAGCTGATGCACCAGTTAGGAGATGTGAGTGTTGGGATGTTGAGCCGGCTAAGAGAGGGCGAGGACGGCCCAAGAAGTGTTGGAAAGAGACTATACGAAGGGATCTTAGTTTTTTGGATATAAGCTCGAGATTGTCCCAAGATAGATCTGAATGGAGGCGAAGAATCCATGTAGCCGACCCTACTTAATTGTGGGAAAAGGCTTTGTTGTTGTTGTATTATTGGTCTGAATTAGGCACAATTGTATGCTTAAATCCCTAACTTTCCACCTTCGAAAACATGAATTCCGAAGTCTACTAATAGGTCTGATTTTATGATCTTTTGCATGCAAAAATACTCCCAATTTAAATCTTTAACAAGCATGAATCTATAGCTAATTGGTGGTCTGAAATGATGCTTTATTATGTGCTATTTACACCAAAATTTCTCATATCTCAAGCATGAAATCTGTGTATAAACAATGGTCCGATTTTTTGTCTAATTCATGCAATTTCACCTCCAAATTTTGTCTTTCTAGATACCAAATTCTTATCTTTTTAAGCATGAAACTGTAGCAATTATAGGTATGAAATTAAGTCTAATTGCATGGTAAAACACCTCCGATTTCTCATCAAATTAGTCGATTTCGTCGAGGTACGCCTGTTTACTCCTCTCCTTTGGTTGCGAGAGAGAACAAGATAGATGGAGAAGATGGGAGAGGGCTCCCTTGGTGAGGGTAGTTCTTCGATGATCGACTCCTCTCTATGGAGGCCGTTATTTATAGGGTGTGAAAAGCCCCTTCGCGAAGTCCGCCCTCTCCCCACGCCCTACGGTTAGGTCTTCCGTAAGACCCGGGCCTCATCGCCACTGCCGCCCTCCGGATCGGCCGGCGACAGTTCTTGACCACATGGTCAAAGGCCGTTCTACACAAATCACATATGAATCTGGAGCTAATTAATGGTCTGAAATTGGTACTAAATGCATGCAAATCACCTCCAAAATTTCATCTTTCAAGTATACAATCTGGAACATATTTAATGGTTTGAAATTCACTTAATGTATGCAAATCACCCCAATTTCTTTAAATTCTAAACATGAATTTAGGGCATAGCAGTGGTCTGAAATTAGGTCAAATTATATGGAAATTACTCCCAAATCCTCCACGTTTGACATGAAATCAGAGTATATCAGTGGTCTGAAATTTGGTGCAGTTACATGCATCGAAGGCATCAAGAGAGGAGGGGTGAGGTAGGACTGTACCTTTGATCTCCAAGATTTGGAGATAAAATTGCATGCGGTAGTGCCTTGATCAGTGGCTTCTCCAGCTGCTTGGAAGAATTCCTAATGGGAGCAGGAGCTCCACTTCGTTGGAGCTCCAGCAGAAGGGTTTGGAGCAGCAAAGGCTGCTAAAGTTGCGGCTTGATTGGCTGCAGTAGCCCAAGCTACTGCTGGACAGGAGCTCCAGCCAGTTGCGAGCAGCAGGGATCTCCTAGAGCTCATGAAGGGAAGGGAGCAACAACAGCTTTGGCTCCCAGCTACTGCTTGCTTAGCATCTAAGAGGAGAAGAAGGGGTTGTTCCTATGATGGAGAAATTTTAAGAGAAATTGGGGAGAAATTGGGAGAGGGTTTGGGTGGTAATTATAAGGGAGGAGAGAGCTTCTTTTGTTGCCAAGTGGAGGGGGAGAAAAACCAAGTGTTGGCTTAGAAAAATGGACACTTGTAATTATACATATATATATATTTCCTTTATCTTTCTATTATCTGGAATACCAAAGTCATCCGCATTTGCAGCTTAAATCCAGTGTTGCAATAGTCGGGCGACTATCCTGAGTAGTCGGTCTGACTATGCGGTGTGGTGGGGTCTCCGACTGAATAGACCTCCAGTCGGTCGACTATTCGGCCGACTGGCCCGACTATTAGGCTGACTGGAGTTTGACTTTTGATTTTTTTTTAATTTTCAATTTTCAGTTTTTATGGGTTACATTTTACCACGGTATCGCAACAAATGTCAAATTCTATATATCTATTATATTGATTGGTACTTTTATCTTGGATTCTTGTTAAATAATGACCATATATGTATAAAAATATAAGAATATATGTATTATAAATAATTTTTATATTAAAAAATACAAAATCGAATAATTTCGAATAGTCGTCCGAATACCGATTATTCTCTATTCAGTGACACCTCTGACTGAATACCGAATACCGTCTTCTGCAACACTGCTTAAATCTTCGATTCAGGTGAACAATAGCTTGTTTCGACCTTCTCTAGTTGACGAACAAAATGAGTATAATATTCATATACTTCTGATTGAGAGAGATTGTCAAGATACGGTTTTGATTTGCGATTAAATTTCACGATTTTAAATCGTCAAACGACCTTTGATCGACGAACGGTCGATTTCGTTGGTCTTATTTTATTGTATCGGATTTCATGTAGTCTCAGTTTATTTTGCGATTTAGATCGTGTCGTGGCTTTTTCCCGGTGACACGAATTATGATGCAATCGATTTTTGATCGATTGCGTCCGAACGGGATTCGATCAGCGATCTATAGATCTATACGGGGTTATTCAATATTAATTGAATATTAATTGGCCATGCAATCCCTTAATCGGGTCGGATTCGGTTTCGGATTTGGGTGATTCAGATCCGAGTGTCACATTTTGGAACTCACAGATGCTTTTTTGGATCCGAGAAGAGCTGCTTCATTCTCAATACTTGTGGACCTTCAAGAATGCCTCTCATCGAACATGAAGTATGTTAGGGCTGAAATCGTGAGGTTAAACTGTAAACTCCGGCATGCGGGTTCTTCCTCTGTTGGGTCTACCTCAGCTATGCACAAAGACGCCCACCTGCTCGTTTGGACCGCAGGACAATCTGGGTTGTGGTTTGTGTGGGCCATCATCGCCCAAGATGCCGATTTCCTCGCGTTTTTGAAAACGTTACTCACGATGGACTTTAAAGGAGCGCAGACAACGCTTGATGCTGGCAATTTTCTATGCGATCGGAGTTCTGAGGGACCAGTTTGATGCCATTCTTGGACTTCTGAGTTGGGACAGAACTTTGTTCCAGGTGATGCTGCCGGAGCTGATAGGTGCGTTGGCGTGCTGAACATGAACGTGGAGCAACCAGGAGGAGGGGAGGCTGTGCTGGCCAGTGCATCTTTGTTGCAGGAGAAATATGTTGAACCAGAGGCTCAATGTATAGCGGTGGAGGTGGATCAATGCTTCGTGGATTGCCTGGGAGTGGTTCCCCTACATGAAGTGAGCGCTACTTCTGAATGAATATTGTTACATGGAATGTTAGGGGATTGGGGATGTCGAACAAAAGTATGACGGTGAGGGACCTCTGCGTGGATGCGAAGGTTGATATAATACTCTTTCAAGAGACCAAAATTTCCCATAAGATGGAAGTGATCTGGAACTCCATTGGCGGCACAATGTTTTCAAGCTTTCATGCCATGGATTCGGGGGGGAGGGGGCTCGTCAGTGGTTGGAATGGTGACATTTTTGACGTGGTTGAGGCTGCTACTATGGGCTGACATTCTGTTTCGATCATGCTCCAACATAAGTCGCATAGCTTGAAGCTTATTGTGACCAATATATACGGGCCCAACTCCAGTATTGGTTTTACATATATGCTTGATGATCTTTGATTTGTGAGGTCGAAGTACCCCTCTTTTGCATGGATTATTGTGGGAGACTTTAATGTGATGCTACGTCCGGAGGATCATCCACATTTGCGTGGCGGTACATATAATAAATCTCATAAATTATTCTCCATCATCGAGTACGGGCTGCACATTGTTGATGCAGGGGTTGTCGTTTCACGTGGAGAAATTCCAGGTTGTGATCCATTGATCGCTTCCTGGTTTTCGTGAAGGTGTCATCAACGTTTTCGCTGGCTCGAGACGCGTGCGCATTTTAATCGTACCATGTTTCTATGGTCCTCAAGGGAGGAGACATGCTCGAGAAATTTTTCAAATTTGAATGTGCTTGCCTCCTTGAGGATGGGGGGTTCTGGGATTTTATGTGTGCCTTTTGGTGTGATTACCTACCAGAGGGTTCGACAGAGGCTCGCTTTGCTGCAAAACTCTCTCCTTCACAGACACCTTGTGGAATATAATCGTGGTATTCAAGTTCAACGTAGTGTGAGACGTAACAATGCTCAAGAGGATATCGCTCGTTTGGATGCGTTGGAGATGAACGGGAATTGGTTGCAGCTGAATTAAATTTAAGGGTGATGCAATTGGACGAGTTACATTTGGAGGATCGTAATGGCGACATAGATTGATGCAGTGATGGATTAAGGAGGGAGACAATAATACACATTTCTTTCATTTTGTTGCTAATGGGCAGCGCCACAAGATTTACATTCATTGTTGTGGACGGGGTAGAGATGAATGGAGTGCGGGAGGTCGGATGCGTGCTTCGTAACCATTTTCATGCGCTTAGTTGAAGGGTTCCATGCACGAGATGGGGTTGGCATTGTAGGGTTGTGAGGAGGATCTGACAAGAGCAGGCTAATGAATGGGTGACCCCATTCACGGAGGGCGAACTTAGATAGACCGTCTTCTGGTTAAATACTGACGGTACTTCTGGTTCGGATGGCTTTTCGATCGTGCTTTATAGGGAATCCTGAGACTTAATAAGGATTAGGTGTTTGTTGTGTTGCAGGAATTCCAAGAAGAAAATAGGGGATTCGAACGCCTCAATAAAGCACATTTTTTTCTGTTGCCGAAGCGGGATGTTCCAGTCAGGGTGGAAGACTTCAGATTGATATCCCTATCCAATGGGATTTACCTTATTATATCCAAAGTTCTCGCGAACCACCTGCAGGGCATTTTTTAGGATATCATTTCCCCTGCATAGTTTCTTCGATCTTTGGAGACTCCTGCTGATGGCTAGGTACTTGCATTGTAGATGGTGTTGGATTGGAAGAGAAATCATGAAAGAGGATTGTTATCGAAGTTGACTTCTTCAAAGCATATGATAGTGTGGACTGGCGCTTTCTTTGGGCATCTTTGGAGAAGAGGGGTTCCCTGATAGGTAGATTGCTTGGATGAAGCGTTGTATTACGAAGGTGTCGTACGCGGCCCTCGTGAATGGGAGGCCTGAGGGGGGTTTCTTCCAACCTCAACACGAGGTTCGTCGGGGATACCCTCTTGCACCACTGCTCATTGCCATTATGGCAACTGTTTTGATGAGGCTTGCGACGGATGGAGGCCTATCTACGGGATATCTCAGAGAGGACATATCTATACCTATTCTCCAATATGTTGATGAGACTGTGATTTTTCTTGATGGCGTGTTGGGGCATACGTGGCGAGCATCAATGATTATGGACAGTTTTGGTGACATCTTAGGTTTGCAGCTGAACAGAGAGAAGTCTATCGTCATTCTTTTTGATCTTGGGCAGGGGAGACGTAAGATTTGCACCTTGTTACAATGTCCGAGTGGATTGTTTCATGTGACTAGACCTGGCCAAAGTGCGGGCCATGGGTCGGGCCGGGGTTCTAAAACCCCATGTCTGAGGCTCGACCCGACCCATGGGCTATAATTCAAGGCCCAAGCCCGGCCCATGTCTGGGCCAGGCTGGGCCGAGCCAACCCATGAGTTGAATGTAAAGTTTTTTTCTCATTTTTTCATCTAATGTATAGAGATAAATAAGTTTTTTAACCATTTAATCATTGTAAATCTAAGTTTACTTGACATGTAAACTACAAAAACCGATATAATATTGATAATGTAAAATGAAAACTTAAGTATATTATATTAAATGAATGTAGATTGTAATTTTTAAATATATTTTTATATTTACGGGTCGGGCTGGGTTTTGTGGCACATGTCCACGACCCACCCAATTGACGGGCAGGCCAAAGAGTTGGGTCGGCCCGAGCCAACCCATTCATGAAATCTCTTGGCCCAAGCCCGACCCATGAGCGGGCTGGGCGAGCTAGGCAGTCGGGCCCCCGGATCATTTACCAGGTCTGCATGTGACCTACCTGGGCCTACCTCTTATTGCAGGTCGACTCTGTTCTATTGACTATAGGGTGGTTCTTGATGATTGGAGCACAAGTTAGCTGGGTAGATGGTGAGAATGCTTTCTAAATTAGGGAAACTGACTCTTCTTAAGCACACTCTTTTTGTTATCTCCATTTTCTTTTGCTCCGCAAGGTTGTTTCCTTTGGGGATGCAGACAGAGATTGAGGTTATGATGGGGTGGTTTTTCTGGTCGGATTGCAAACAGGAGAGAGGAGGCATATGTCTTGTGGATTGGACATGGTAACACGTTCAAAAAAGGATGGTGGTTTGGGAATTCTGAAATTTGAGTGCTTGAACAAGGCTCTCCTGACCAAGTGGGTGCTCAGGCTATGGGGTGAGAAGGAAGATCTGGTGTGTAGGTTGATGTGAAGAATTTATAGTCCCTTAGGCAGTGCATCATCCAATCTTCTTAAACACGAGAGAGATGCTCCATCCGGTGATGGGCAATTGATAGCTCTTTCGATTTTGGATGGATGATTGGACTTTCGAGGGCACCTTATGGTGCGTTATCCACATTTTTTTACGCTTGTTGGGGACAAGAATGTTGTATTAAGTCATGTGCGAACATCCGGAATTTAGAGACATGTTTTTAATGCAGGCTTCTCGGAACAAAGAATTGTGGATAGTGTGGCGTTGCTGGCCAAGTTGGAGGACAATGATGGATTTACGAGCGACAAAGACCATTTTGTTTGGGCCGCAGGCACGTGTTAGTTAAGAGAGCATACAAATTCTTTGTCAGAGGAGTTGATACTTCATGGGATGAACTCTCTTAGGACTGCATAATCATTTGGAGCTGTAAAATTCCACAAAGGATCAAAGTCTTTCTTTGACTTGCTAGATATAGCTGTCTACTATCCAAGATGCGTCGTGCTAGAATCCTTAATACTGGTGATTTGATGTGTGGTAGGTGCGGTGATGAGTAGGAAGATATTGACGACCTTTTCTGTCATTACGTAACTTCTTTGGATGTTTGGGAAGGGGTTGATATCTAGTGGCTCAAATCTGATAGTGTTATTTCTTTTTGGAGCTCGGTGAGATTGGCATGTGGAAATTCTCAGGATGATGCTGCACCTGCTTTTACTCTTTTGCGGGCTATTTGGCTCGCTAGGAATGAAAATATTTTCGCCATCATCGTCGTTACCATGAGAATGTACTTGGTCATTGGAGGGACCTCTTGTCGGCCTGGCTCAATGTATAATCTGTTTGATTTATGTTTTAGTAAAGCAAGTTTGAGGTGAGTCCCATCTCGGGATCTCACCCTTTCTGCCTTGAAAAAAATCGTAGTGCACTTGTTTAGGCTAATCCTTCTTAATGTAATTGAGATGTCTAGACGTGTGATAGTAAGGTAGAGAAGTTCTCCAAGCAACCCTCATCATGGAGGGCCGTATCGATATCGTTTCGGTCGGCTCGGAAATGGATATATCGGGATATATCGATGATATCGGTGGAAATGTCGAAAATGGCTCAAAAAGCCAATTTTTTGGCATTTTTTCAGAAATTAAGATCATCCAAGATATCAGAACAACAAATAATCTACAAATACACACTTATATCACACATATCGGTCATTTATAGACCATATATCGCACATATCGATCATCATATCGAACATATCGCTGTTAATGTTTATTCCTGACCTTTAGATATTGGAAATGGATTCCATTCAAGTTCTCATAACATTAAACAACTTACATATATACACTTAGATGACACATATAGATCATTTGTGAAGACTATGATCCTTATATTGCACATATCGATCATATCGAACATATCGATGGTACTGTTAGTTGTGGACCTATATATATTGAAAATGGAGTTCATCCAAGTTCTTAGATCACTAAATAGCTTACAAATATACTCTTAGATCACACATATCGATCAATCTATGAAGCTTATATCGCATATACCGATCATTTTGAACATATCGATATTAACATTTGATTCTTGACTTATAGATATTTTGTTTTTGAAGAATTGACTTATAGATATTGGAAATCGATTTCATTCAAGTCTTACAACATGAAATAACTTGTAAACATACACCAAGTTGAAGAACCATTGTATGCACCCTCCTGTCGCACCATACCCTACAAGTACGGGGGTCTTGCTGCCCGATCAGCGAGCCTGGGGGGGGCTAGGGGGGCCCAGGTTGGCCCCCCCTTGCGAGGGTGCGAGGGCAGCGCCCCCGACCCGAAACAAAATATATATAAACCATTGTGTGTTTTAATACTAGGTGTAGCTAGATATATGTGTTTTAATGCTGGGTGTAGCTAAATAAGTAGTTGAATCATTCTTGCATGAATAATAGCATTGATATGTAGAGATATCGACGAAATATCGATGATATCGATCGATATCCTGTATTTTTTCTATTGAATCCAGTCATTTTTGACTGATATGAGCCGATATGGTGATATATCGGCGATATGTCGCCGATATCCCTGTAAAAGGAGATACTGGGTAATATCGAAACCCTTACCCTGTCAAACCGATGTATCGACGATATATCGCCGATACGGCCTTCCATGACCCTCATCAACATCTTGCATGTCATCATCATGGAGACGAGTGCATGGATCAATTGGAACACTGGGTAGATGAACTCCCTACATCTTTGTATCTTATAGTAGATTAGTGACAAACTTCTGCTGATATGTGGTGATGCCTTTGTGATTCCTAGAAAACTCTATGCAAAGGAAGTAGCTAAGATCTTCAAGGTCCTCGACAACACAGGTCTCCATGGAGATCCTTGGTTGTTGAAATGCCCCGGAGGTCATCACCCGTGATAATGATATCATCTATATAAATAGGAAGTATAACGTCACCCATAACATTCTTGTGCATAAAAAGAGATGGAGTTGTTGTGGAGCAGACAAAGTCTCGCTTAACCATGTATGATAGCTTCTAGAGCCGCGCTTAGACTCTGCTTAAGGCCATATATGACCTTATGCAATTTGCACACCATCTAATGCTCCCCCTCAACAATAAAATTGGTGGTTGTTGCAAATAGACCTCTTCATGTAGTTCACCATACTTGATGGCATTCTTGAGATTACGCTGGAAGAGGAGCTAATCCTTGCTAACAAGCAAGGAGTATTCAGATTGTGGTGAGGCATGCCTTAGGAGTGAGGTGTCAATGAAGTTCACTCCATAGTAAGTCATAGGAGAAAAGGTGTCGTTGTAATTCACCCCATAGTTTGATTGTAGCCTTAGCAACCATCATTGTTTCAATATTTGGCCGAATGGATTGATATTCGGATCGACTATGTAGTTCGGGGGGTGGGGGTAGTGTCCGAATAGAATATAGCTATTCAGTTAATATTCATCCAAACCAAATATACAACTCGGATAATAGGGTATTTAGTCAACTAATCATTGATTGCTGGACTTTTAAATTTCTTATTTTTTGGAAGGTTCCCATTTATCTGGTATCACCACAAGTGTTAAGGCTCTTTATATGTAACTTGTTTTTTTGAGAAAAAATAAGGGTGACATCCCAAGTTGGGACCCACCTCGCTGTGCATGTATATATATTATATCAAGGAAATATGTATTACATCATACCGCATCTACCATGCATTATATCATATTACGGTTGCCATAAAGCACACAATGCCCTATAATGCTCAACCACATTTTCAGCATAAAATCTCTGCCCCTTAAAAATGAGCTCGTTTCTGGTGCACCAAATGAACCATACCACCGCAAAAGGAAGGGAGTTGTTCTCATGCTCAACCCTACTTATCACTCTAATATCCCTTAAAAGGTGGCGCAATCCCAACTTGCAAGCCACACAATGTTGGCTTTGGACCACACCTCCACTAACATCGGACAAGAAAAGAACAAATGGCCTGCATCCTTCTCCGTTGAACCACATCTATCACAAACAACATCCTCCACAGCCAATAAAAGACCACATCGAGCTTTCGTAAGAACCTTCCCCATCCGGAAAGCAAAGGAACACTTTAATGCGTTTCGGCACACTGCATCTCCATATCATACCCATGTCCACGCCAGTCTCATCCTGCACCACCAGTCCATCGTCCATCAAGAAACGATACGCTTTCGTCACTGTGAATCTCCCATCTCCCCAAACAAAGTGATCCCTTCTCTAGGACAGGCTCTCGCACTATAACAGCTCTATCTGTAAAGTAAGGAACTCCTCCACCCTTTGATCGGACAACATCGAAGAGAACAATGGAGACAACGTCCTACGATCCCAAACCTGCTACACCGCCACCTCATTGTCATACGCCAACCTCACGAGATGAGGGTAGCGCTCCCCCAGAACCCATCACCCGTCCAATCATCCGACCAGAAATGGAATCCTGCCCCATCCCCGAGCACCGGTCGTAGCTTGTTAGCAATTATCGGAACCACCGCGATGATCCCCTTCAACAACAAAGAAGGTTGTAGAGGTTTATGTTATGTTATTATGTACCGTTTCATATTTTCTATTTTTCTTCTGGACTCTTATGCAATTTACCCATGGGTTCTCTCTATATAAGGGAGCCTAGGGTTCTATGGAATAAACAGTTCACTCATTTCCACTAACATGATATCAGAGCAAGAACCCTAACCCTCATCCGCCGCCTCTCTCTCTCTCTCGGCGGCGCCGTCTCCCCCCGGCATCTTCCAGCCCCCGGCGTTCCTTCCAGTCGGCCTCTTCCAGCCCGCAGTCCCCTTCCGCCAGCCCCGCGACCCCTCCCTTCCGCCAGCCCCGCGACCCCTCCCTTCCGCTGGCCCCGGCAGTACCTTCTAGCCCCGTCCCTCCCCCCGCGGTCGGCAACTATCTCGGCATGGATTTGAGTGCATAAAAGTCTACATATGCACTCAAATCCGATCAAGTTTATGTAGACACCGATCTCTTGTCTACAATCCCTAGTTTTCATCTCTGGCAAGATGTCAGAAAGTAAAGTCGATATGCCCTCCATATGCGCATTCAAAGGTCCAGCGCCAATATTCAAGATGGATGGGACGAACTATGAGCTCTGGGCGATGCAGTTCATGAGTCTCATGAAGTCGAACGGTAAGAAGCATATACTTACCGAGGATGAGCCGGTAGAGAAGACTGGGATCTATGCCTCCTGGGAGGCCAATGATTCTTATGCCAAGGTTTGGCTATCAGGAACACTGTCGTTGGAGATTGCCAATGATGTCCTCCATCAGCCCTCCGCCAAGGTGATGTGGTATATTCTGGCTGCCACATATTCACAGGTGCGCAACGAGACCAAGATGTTACAGCTCTAGCATGATATTTTTACAATGAAGCAGAATGGGCGGCCGCTTCACTCTTTGTACACGTCCCTGCGGGGGATGTTTGAGAAACTATATAGCACTATACCACTCACAACGACTCCAGAGCAGCAGAAGACCTTCCGGAATGCTACCATGGTGGGCATACTACTAGCAGCACTTGATCCTGAGTATGAGGCAGCCCGCTCTCAGATATGTGTCGATGCTACTATTCCTCCTATGGAGGAAGTTTACCGGAGGCTCAGTCGCATCTTTGTTTCTTCCCGCACATCTACTCCACCCCCGTCGGTGATGGCGGTATCGCGAGGGAGAGGTGGTCAGTCTTCCTTTCGTGTACGTGGACCTCGTGGCCGAGGAGATCGTTTTCGCCAGCCGTGTTCTTTCTGTCATCGCACATGTCGCTCAGAGGATACATGCTACTCTAAGCATGGGTTTCCAGCATCGGCGCATGTAGCCGAGCATGTTACATCTCAGTCGGCATCCACTACAGATCACCGGTTCGAAGAGCTTGTAGCGCGTCTGCGTGATATTATGCCTAAATCATCTATTGATTCTCCTGGTGGATCTTCAGATATTGCTGCTACAGCATTTGCCTGTACTTCTGCCGCTGCCAGTACCTCAGGTAGTGCTACTGCCTTTACATCTTGTCATGATCTCTCAGATTGGATTATGGATTTTGGCGCCACCCATCACCTCTGCCGTGACAGAGATAGACTTGAGTCATACAGGGACATCCCACCTAGACGCTCAGTGCTCATAGCTGATGGGACTCATTCCCCCATCGTTGGACAGGGGGAGATCACCTTGTCACCTTCTATGCATTTATAGAATGTTCTACATGCTCCTGAGTTTTCCATGAATTCATTATCCATTAGTCAGATTACGAAGGATTTGCACTTTAACGCTATATTTGACCCATCGTCTCTCATTTTTCAGGACATACTAACGGGCAGGGTGATTGGTTGTGGCTCTGAGCAGAATGGTCTCTATCGTCTGGTCCGGAATTCATATGCTGGTATCTCTTCCTATTCAACCGGATCAATCTCTCCGTACACCTGGCTCTTCGCATTGGTCACCTCCCGCTCCAGAAAATGCGACAACTCTTGCCTCAGATCTCTCCGAGTTCGTCGTTTTGTTGTGAATCTTGTCAGTTGGGAAAGCATCATTGTTCTAGCTTCCCTAGTCGTCAGAGTCGGAGCAGTAGCTCCCCATATGAGTTGTTTCATATTGATATTTGGGGTCCGAGTTGTGTACCTGATCATCAGGGTTCATCAGGGACACATGTTTTTTCTAGTTGTAGTTGATGACTTTTCTCGTGTATCTTGGGTTTTTCTTTTGAAGAAGAAATCTGAAGCAGGGGATGTTATTAAAAATCTTATCAGTGAAGTGCAGAATGTTTTTTCTTCTACTGTCAAATATGTTCGTACGGATAATGTATTGGAATTCTGCACTCGTTCTCTCTCCCAGTTTCTTTCGTTCAAAGTTATTATTCACCAAACCACATGTGCTTACACATCTCAACAGAATGGAGTGGCAGAGAGAAAACATCGTCACCTTCTTAATATTACTCGAACCCTGCTAATCCAGGGTTGTGCGCCTATCATCTTTTGGGGGGATGCTGTCCTTACAGCCTGCTACCTGGTCAATCGCATGCCGTCCTCTGTTCTTGGTGAGAAATTTCCTCTTTTCGTTATTTTCCCTGATAAGGAATTATTTTCACTAACTCCTCGTGTCTTTGGTACTGTTGCCTTTGTTCACCACTTGTCTCCTGGACTTGACAAACTCTTTCCTAGAGCCGTCAAGTGTGTCTTTGTAGGTTACTCTCGGACTCAGAAGGGTTATCGTTGTTATGACCCCATAAACAAGAAATATTTTGTCAGTGCTGACGTTACATTTTTTGAGTCTGTTATGTACTTCTTCCCTGCAGGTGACAGGTTGGTCTCTTCCACATCTAATGATGATGTCTATTTTCCTCCTCCTCCTAGTCTGAGTCCACCTGCGTCCAATCCAGTTCCAGTTGTCACGCCACCACCATCACCACCACCACCTCCACAACCACCTATCCCACTATTACCTAAATTCTATACACGTCGATCAGGTCCTGCTCAGACTACACGTCAGGCATCCATCACGCCTCAGGTATGTTCAGATGCTATTACTAATGATGGGTCAGATAATGTGCATGTGCAGGATTCTTCGTTGCAGGAGGAGGACGCACCATCGAGTACAGTGGACGGTGAACTTGATGTCCCTATCGAGCAGAAACGGACTTGCGCGTCTTATCTATTTGCTTCCCAGGTTTCCTTTCACCGTCTCACAGGTGACTTTCAGAGGTTTGTTGCGGCTTTGTCTTCCGTGGAGATACCACGAACTTATCAAGAGGCTATGAAAATTGACTGCTGGAGATTGGCTATGGAAGAAGAAATGCATGATTTACAGTCCTGTGGTACATGGAGCCTGGTTACCGCTCCATCTGGTGCATCTATTGTTAGCTGCAAATGGGTGTTCACAGTTAAATACCATGCAGATGGCAGTCTTGATCGGTACAATGCAAGACTTGTTGCGAGGGGTTTCACACAAACCTATGGTATGGACTATTTGGATACATTCTCTCTAGTGGCTCGGCACTCTACTCTTCGCATTCTTCTATCGGTTGTTGTGGTACGTGACTGGAAGTCTACATGCAGCAGCCATTGGGGTTATTGCAGATGGGACACACTCCCCGGTTACTGGCCAGGGGGGAGATTAGCCTGACACCCTCTGTGCATCTAAAGAATGTGTTGTATGCACCTGATTTTTCTATGAATATGTTATCGATTAGCCAGATTACGAAGGATTTACATTGTGGAGCCATTTTTGATCCATCTTCTCTTTTTTTTCAGGACATCCTTACAGGCAACGTGATTGGTCATGGCCGTGAGCAGGGGGGTCTTTATCGACTAGTTCGAACTCCTCATGTCGGAATCTCCTCTCTACATGCTGGACCTGTCTCACCATTTATGTGGCACATGCGCTTTGGTCATGGTCGTGAGCATCAACGGTCTACCTTTCCCAGTCATCAGAGTCGGAGTAGTACCTCCAATTTTGAGTTGTTTCATGTTGACATTTGAGGTCCGAGTCGTGTCCCTGATCATTAGGGGCACAGGTTTTACCTTGTCGTCGTTGATGATTTTTCTCGTCTGTCATGGGTATTATTATTAAAGAATAAATCTGAAGCTAGAAATGTTATCAAAAATTTCATAAATGAAGTTCGTAATGTATTTTCCACTTCTGTGAAAATTGTGAGGACTGGTAATGCCTTGGAATTTTGTACTAATACTCTCTCCAGTTATTTTTCTACCCAAGGAATTATTCACTAAACAACTTGTGCCTATACTTCCCAACAAAATGGAGTTGCAGAGAGAAAACATCGTCATTTGCTTGATGTCACTAGGACTCTTCTCATACAAAGTCGTGCTCCTCATTCCTTCTGGGGCGATGCTGTGTTAACGGCTTGCTATCTCATCAATCGCATGCCATCGTCAGTCTTGGGTGAAAAGATTCCTTTCTCTATGGCTTTCCCTGAAAAGGAATTGTTCTCACTTACTCCTCGTGTGTTTGGCTCGGTTGCCTTTGTCCACTAGCTATCTCCAGGTATTGGCAAGCTCTCTCCTAGAGCTGTCAAATGTGTTTTGTCGGGTACTCCAGGACACAAAAAGGGTACCACTGTCATGATCCGATGCGCAGGAAATATTATTTCAGTGCCGATGTCACCTTTTTTGAGTCTGTTATGTACTTCTCTCCTGTAGGTGACAGGTTGATGTCTTGTGACACTGATGAAGCCATATACACGCCACCACCTCCACCACAACCATCTCCGGCACCACCACCATCTCCACCACCACCACCCCTACCTTCACCGTCCCCAATTCCTATTACTATTCCTGTTCCACCATTGCTATACCACTATACCCGTCGGCCTGCTTATGCCCGTGGTCATCGCTCATCATCTAGCTCACATGAGGTATGTTCTGAGAATATAATTTCTAATGATGGGTCTAATGGTTTACTTGAGCAGGCTTAGTTACAGGAGACAGATGAAGAGGCTACTGATTTGGATCTACCTATTGCACTTCGGAAACATAAGCGTAGTGCGTCATATCCTATAGCATATGCGGTTTCTTTTGATCGTCTACATGGTGAATTCAGGAACTTTGCTATTGCCCTACCTGCTGTGGAAATTCCACGGAATTACCAGGATGCTTTAAAAGACAGTAGATGGCGATTAGCTATGGAGGAAGAAATGGATGCTCTTCAGTCGAGAGGTACCTGGAGTCTTGTTCCTTCTCCTACAGGCGTGTCTACAGTTGGTTGTAAATGGATGTTCACAGTTAAGCAAAATGCAGATGGTAGCATCAACAGATACAAGGCACGCCTGGTTGCACGAGGGTTTACACAGACATATGGGGTGGATTATCTTGACACATTCTCGCATGTGGCTCGTCATTCCGCCTTACGGATTCTTTAATCTGTTGCAGTTATTCGAGATTGGCTACTATTTCAGTTAGATGTCAAGAATGCATTCCTATACGGTGATCTTCAGGAGGAAGTCTACATGCATCATCTACATGATTTTGCTGTTGAGGGGGAGTATTCACAGGTGTGTAGACTTCATAAGGCGATCTATGGCCTTAAGCAGAGTCCTAGAGCTTGATTCCAAAAGATTTGAGACTTGTTTGAAAAATAGAGGTATAAACGCTCCAATGCAAATCATTTTCTCTTTATACAGAAAACGTCTAGAGGTATGGTTGCAATTATGGTATATGTTGATGATATTCTTATAACAGGAGATGATATACAAGGAATCAAGAGGGCAAAAGAAATGTTGGGTCGTGAGTTTGTCACCAAGGACCTTGGAGTCCTTAGCTATTTTTTGGGACTGGAATTTGCTAGGAATCAACAAGGACTCGTGATGTCTCAGAGGAAATATGTCACTGACTTACTGAGTGAAACATGAATGCTTGGATATCGGCCTCTTACTACGCCTATGGATCCAAGCATGAAACTATATGATGATGATACTGACGAAGTGGATAGGAGGAGATACAGAGAACTGGTTGGAAAATTTCCTTATGTTACCATTACCAGACCCGATATATCCTTTGTTGTTAGTCGGGTGAGCTAGTTCATGGAGCAACCACGTCAGGTACATATGGATGTTATACATATGATACTCAGGTACCTTAAGTCATCTTTAAGTACAAGTATGGTATTAAAAAATGCGCCTCGAGGCGAGGCGGGCCTTTTTAGCCTCGAGGCATGCGCCTCGACCCTGTCTAGTGAGGCGTGCGCCTCAAGTGGCTGAGGCGTAGCCTCTAGGCGTTCCGCCTCGAGGCGGTCGAGGCATTTTTATTTTTTTGAAGATTTTTTTATGATTTTAATAGTTTACATGGTGGTTTGAGAAGCTTATAAATATATACTTGTTTAGGATAATGATTATACAAGTTAGATGCCTAAATTTGATGTTTCTTTCGTACCCTTAACTCCATATTTACTATTAGTTATGTGTAACTATTTCAGCAAACTGCTTCATATTTATTATTAATTATGTCTAACTATTAATTTATGCAAGATGAATACTTAAATTTGACCTCTTTCATATTCATATGCTTAAATTTGACCTCTTTCATATTCATATTTACCATTAACATGCCAAATTATTTCAGTGAACTCTTACTATTACATCCTTAAACATATAAAAAAGTGTATACGAATTTGAATAGTCGTATAAGAAAAAAAATTTGGGACGAGGGCGCTGCCCCTGCACCCCCGCAAGGGGGGCCAACCTGACCCCCCTAGCCCCCCCATGCTCGCTGACCGGTAGCGAGACCCCGTACTGGTAGGGTATGGTGGCATAGGGAGGACATCAGACCGTTCTTCATCTGGGTATAGCAGAACATATAGTTAGGATTCAAATCATACGATTCATATCAACAACTTGGATATCTATAATGACAACTATAGCAAATCCCTTTTAGATAAAAATTCTAGTGATAGTTATAGCCAATGGTTTCCTTTTGATTGGGTAGAAATTTAGTAGAAAGTTTTATGGCATTGAGTCATTGACATATCCTTTTTTCATATTCTTATCTTCATAATATCATCATATATTACATTATTATATTATATGTTTATCAGATTATATTATTTCACCAATAAATATATTTACTATATATTTTGTAATTATTTTTTTATATAAACTGAGGCTTACGCCTCGAGTCTACGCCTCGCCTCGCCTCGCTTCCAGGGAAAACGCCTCGTTTCGCCTTTCATTTTTTCGAACCTTGGGTGCAGGTCTATTGTTTAAGAAGGGCAAGGGATCACTTTATCAGCATGCGTAGATGCGGATTATGCAGGGTGCCCTAAAGATAGGAAGTCCACCACTGGATTTGCTGTATATGTTGGGGATTATCTCGTCTCATGGAGAAGCAAGAAGTAAACTATTATAACCAGATCCAGTGCAGAGTCTGAATATAGGGCTATGGCCTAGGTCAGTACATAAATGATGTGGGTTAAAGCTGTTCTTACAGATCTATATATAGATGTGTCACTTCCTATGGCACTGGATTGTGACAATCAAGCTGCTATATTTATTGCAAATAATCCAGCATTTCACGAACGAACCAAGCACATTGAGGTTGATTGTCACTGTAGGAGATATGATTCAGAAGGGTTTTATCTCCACATCTCATGTCAGCTCCGGGGACCAGACTGCAGATGTTTTCACCAAGGCCCTTCTTAGTGGACCATTCCAGAAGTGCTCGTCCAAGCTGAGCATGATCGACGTCTATGCTCCATATTGAGGGGGTGTAGAGATATATGTTTTGTTATGCTATTATGTTATTCTGTACTGCTTCTTATTTTCTTTCTTCTTATGAACGCTTTGTGTAATTTACCCATAGGTGCCTCTCCTATATAAGAGAGCCTAGGGTTTATGGAATAGATAACGCACTCATTTCTTCCAACATAAACATATTGTGAGAGTCTGAACCCGTCATGTAGAACTCTACGTAATACTCTCCATTTCTCCCATACTGGTCGTAATAGATGGCATCGATCAAGTTGTATAAGAAACAATCTCAAAAGATTTTTTTGCGGCTATTTCCCTCACTTTTCTCTTATACCCATCTCCTTTTTTAAAAAAAATATGCGCACGGCTTTTCCACCCTTTTTTATACGCTTGCCTTTTCCCAAAATAAATCTTTTTTTTTTGAAATAGGCCCAAATATCTCGTTGCTTTTCTTTTTTTTCCTTTTTAAGCAATAATGACCTACATATTTTTTGTTTGCAGTAGTCAAGGCCTCAACTGTCGGATTTCGGTTTCGTTTCGGTAAGCCCAGAAAAGGAATTTCGGTTTAATTTCGGTGAAATGGCTGGAAATTGGGGAAATAACTTAAAACTCATTTTTTTTTCAAATTTAAGATTTCTAATGTTGTTTAATCAATAAAAGAGATAGAAATACAAGTTTTTTGCTTATAATAAGATGTTATAATGTTCAGTGCATTAAAATAACGATTTCGGTCATCATATCGATGACCGTCCAGAGTGAAATTTCAAATTTCAGTACACAAACTTGATTTTGGCATTCAATTTTTTTTGTCAATTCTCAAAAGAATAATAACACTTTTATTTAAAAATAAATAAGACTCGCACACAAACACGAATATCTTAACATGTATGCCGAATAAATGCATAGTAGGGCTTGTGATCGTAAAATGAATGTTATACGAGACACAAACAAATCAATTAACACCAAGAAATTGTCTAGCATTCATAAGCACAACCTACGTCCAGCCTAATATTAGAAAAATAGTTACAGTCAAAGACTTGGAAGGTTGTTAACAACCTACTACACGTACATCAACACGTATTCCTTGTAGTGGAGAAAAGTAACAAGATATTCCTAGAAAAGAACAAACTTCTAGTGTCTTGTGAGTTAATATGATGCAATGTAAATGTATTAATATGTACAGCTCAAAAAGTACCCTAAAGAGGCCGAGATTAGATGAAAGAGTGGCCTAAGAGGTTGTGAGGATGAATTTCAGGGAACATGGTCAAATTCCACCTTTTCTATCGTTTCGGTCGAAATTCAATCGAAATGGACCGAAATTCCATCGAAATGGACCGAAATTCCACCGAAGTGGACCGAAATTCGGTAAATTCCGACGAAATTTAAGGCCATGGCAGTAGCCCAAATGTGCCTGCTCTTTTCCACTCCTTTTTTTGTTAAATACAGAGAATGGCCCGCCCCCCTCATTTAAATGAAGGGGTATTGGGCCCCTTTCAATCATGCACGAGATTTAGGGTTCCCATCGTGGGAACCTTTGTTGGAGCTGTCGTCGATGCCCGGAGCAGCGCAAGGAGTAGCGGAGGTGCCATTTTTTCATTTGGGGATGATTGCCTACGCGAGGAAGAAGGGCATCATCGCCTGCTGGAGATGCTTCCTGGAGAGGCGGCACTGGGCAGCGTCTGGGCGACGCCTGGGTGCCTGGGCGACACTGGTAGCGCATGGGTATCGCTTGGGCGGCGCTGGTAGCGCCTGAATAGTGTGCTCAGGCTGCTCATGAAACCAAGAACTTAGTGTTGGATGACGATCTTCTAGTCGGTGTTGTCGATGATGGTGGAAAATTAGATTTTCAAGAAACCCTAGAACCGGTTGGCATTGTCGACGAAAATTAGGGTTTCAAAAACCCTAGAATTGAATCTTGAACTTGATAACGAACTTGAATAATACATAATAATAATCGTCAAACATAGATCTTCAAGAACAACAAAGAATCAAATTTGCTCTGTCAATCGGATCTTAAATAAATCTAGAACATAAAATAAATCCTTGAGAATCTAACGCACTCTGATACCATGTAGAAATATGCTCGGATACCATGTAGTAAATGATAATGTCGAAGCGTAATATCATAGATGAAGAATATAGAACAATCAAAAGAACAATGGGATTTTAACATGAAACCCTACTCCGTGAGGAGCGGAATGAAACCACGAGAGATGGTCTCTCAAGGGTCAGGTATTCTATATTGATCTCTCTCAACCGCTATAATGGGTGCGGGGCTTCTTATATAGTCCCACCAGTAAGACTAAGTCCCGCTCTCGGTAGATGTGGGACTAAATCAATGGATGTGGTAATTGGACCCTGGAGGGATCCAATTACCCATCTATGAGATGGTGCGTACTTTAACATGGAACTTGAGCTCATTCATGAAAGATTCCCATTAGAGCCTTGGATTATTGGGGGAGACTTTAATGTAACACTAAAGACGGAGGTTAGGTTAGAATGCATGGAGGCTTAGATGCCAGATCTCAAGTACGGCATTGCAGATGGGGATTAACGATGGGGGTGGTTCGAACTGGATATGGAGAAATTCTAGATCTCGATCATGTGTCTATCATTTCCTGATGTCTACTGAGGCCTTCTTGATATTCCCTATGATTGGGACGGACTTCCCCGTGCACATTTTGATCACACGTGGTTGCTTTGGGAATTTGTTGAGGGTATCAATCTCAATCCCTTCTTAAAATTTGAACAATCTTTGCTTCTCGAAGAGGAATTCCGAGATATGTTTAGGAATTTTTGGAGAGGTTGTCATACAGATGGTTCTTCAATGCATCAAATGTCGTCTAAGCTACATGGGCTACGGAAACACTTGATGGAGTATAGTAGGATGGTTCATGAGCAGCATCATCGCAAAAGGAACTCTACGCAAGAAGAGGTAACCTGTTTAGATAAGTTAGAAAATGAAAGTTAGTTGTCAGCATAAGAGGCATAGGGGGAGCTAACTAGCTTCAGGCCATTCTCTTGGAGGACCGAAAGGTGGAGATTGAATGGAGATAAAGATCACGATAGCGTTGACTCAGAGAGGGATATGCCAATACAAGGTTCTTTTCATTCATAGCCATTGGTAAAATGTGTAGGAATTTCGTACACTCGTTCACAATTTGTGGAACACTTGTGCATGGAGAGGAGGTGGGAAATGCTTTTAATGCCTACTTTCGTACATTAAGCAGGTGAGTCACTCGTTTGAGTTGGGGTTGGCATGGAAGAGGTCACACATCTATCACAGGAACATGTTGATGCATTGGTAGTTGATTTTGACAGCCAAGAGGATCAAAAAGTAGCTTTTCAGCTTAATGCGGATGACACCCCTGGACCAGATGGCTTATCAATGTTTTTATATAGGGAGTTCTGGGTTGTGGTGAACGATGACATCGTGGAGCTGCTTCGGGAGTTTATAACAAGCAATTGTGGGTTTGATCGCATTAATATGGCTCTTGTCTTCTTGTTACTGAAGCGGGAGATGTTTATGACTATTGATGACTTCAGACCGATAGCTTTGTCCAATGCAATGTATTTGATCATTGCTAAAGTCTTTGCTAACCGACTTCAGACTGTTGTAGGTACTATTATTTATCCTAAGCAGACAGCATTTGTCTTGTGCAGATGGTCTTGTTCTTGCATCTGAAATGGTATTGGACTAGATAAGAAATCACAAGAGGGGCATGGTTTGGAAAGTGGATTTTTTCAAGGCCTACGATTTTTGTTGACTGGAGATTCTTGTGGTTCATGTTATAGCAAAGGGGTTTTCCTATATTGTGGATTTCTTGGATGAGAAAGTATATCACGACTTCTTGTGCGAAAGTGGTCAGTAGCATATAAAGTGGGGATACTTCCAGCCACATCGGGGAGTCCATCAGGGATGCCTCATGGAACCTCTCTTTTTTGTGATGGTAGCAGATGCATTAGCATTAATGATAAGATTGGCTTCATAGTGTATATATACATAAAAGTATTAAAAATGTATTAGCTGACCCATTTTACAATTTTATTCTATCAATGAGTTTCTAAGGTTTTAGTTGGAATGTGAATTGTTATTCTTTCCACTTCTTGAAGTATAATGACAGATCGAGAGGCCCAACTAAAAGGAATTGGGGAGAAATGTTGTCTCATATATATATATATATATATATGTTGAAGGTGATCCCCTGACATCTCGATTCCTATATTGCAATATGCGGGCGACACAATCCTATTTGTTGAATGTGGAGTTTTTCAGATTATGGACATCTTCGAGGATATATATGGCCTTCGCATTAATACGGAAAAGTCAGCATCCGTACCTTTTATACTTTCTTAGGATGAGGTGTAAAACTTGGTGGTGGTGTGCCGCAACCCTAAAATGATCCTACCTATTACGTATTTGGTCCTTCCTAGTGTTGGTGGCAGGCTTAGAAGTTCGGAGTGACGCCCATGTTGGACATAATGGAGAAGAAACTGGTTGGATGAAATGTTGCAACGTTTCTAGGGATGATCGGTCTTTCCCAAGCATGTTTTATCAGCCATACCTTTATTCTTTTACTCCACCATATTACTCTCGGTCGGTGTCCAAACGATATTAGAATCTATCATGAGGCGTTTTTTCTAGGCAAATTCGAGGAAGGATAAGGGAGGGGTCCATCTCTCCTTGACTGGGAGACGATAACTATGCCAAAGGAGGGGGACTTATCATTCTGAGGGTGGATCGAATGAATAAGTTTCTATTGGCAAAGTAGGTCCTCTGAATATGGGTAAGGTGGATTTGGTGTCTCTTAATGCGAAACATTAATGGCACTGGTAGTACATTGGCAGCTCAACCGATATGGGCACCTTTCTCCCTATAATAAGGCATATCAGGTATCTTACCCGAGATGGTGAATCTACTTAAACTAGTGGTTTGAAATGGTGAATACTTTAGGTTCTGGCTAGACCACTGGGCAGGTTCATGCTAGCTTTGTGAGCGCTATCCTAGATTGTTCACCCTTTCTAGGGATCCAAAGATTATGGGGATTTCTCCGAACAGGGGATGATGCAATTCTTAAACATAACAAGTGAGCTGGAGGGTACTAGCGATACCTCTTCTTAGAAGGATCAGTGGATTTGGTGGTTGCATGCTTATGTGAAAGAACATAATCCCACATAGAAGTAAGGTCTTCCTTGGCTTAGGATGGAAAATTTTCAAATGCGGACTCTCGGTCAAATTGTGGGAAGGTGTTCGAATCCATTTGCTTAGGACAGAAAATTGCACAACTTTGTGGAGTTCCTCTAGACTTTTTGTGGCAACTCGCAGGAGGATTGTACATTTCCTTTCGCCCAACTATGGACGATCTGTTGCACTAGGAATGAACTCATATTTTGCAGCGGGTGTTTTTATAAATGTTCTGCAACATTATAAGTCTCTTCATCCGGCCTCGACTCTTGTACAATAATGTAATATTTATGTAATATATTCTGTCGTGGGTCCTAATTTGGGACTACACCCCTTTTTCTTTAAGAAAACATTATTATTCTGAATTTCGGACTCTGAACTTTCACCTGCAAGAACAACTTTCGCCATTGTTGGAATATTTGGTTATGTGTCACTTATGAGAGAGATGGGTAAATGGATCTCTCCAGGATCCATTTACCCCATCTATGCCTTTAGTCCCACATCTACCAGTTGGGAGATGTGGAGACTCGGTAGGAGTTATATATCCGGCCCTTGTCTTCAGATGAGAAAATCAATAGAATATCTGGCCCTTTGAGGCCTTCTCTCGTGGATTCATCTCGCTCCTTAGGGAGTAGGGTTCCATGTAAAAATCTTGTTCTTCATGTTTCATATTTCTGTTCTCCATGCTCTGTTTATCATTTTCGCTTCCTCATTCTTATTTCCTAACATGGTATCAGAGCGGGTTCGATTCTCAAGGTTTATCATTATTTTCTTTGTTCAAGATTCAATTATCAAGAAGTTCGCTTCTGGCTTATTATTGAAGATTATTCATATTTTGTTCAGAGAACTCTACGCATATTTTGAATATATAGGGTTTACTCATGAAACCCTAGATCCAGTTCTATGCGATGACGCCTACTCCAGGAGCATCCCCGATCCAGAAGTTGCCCAAATCTTCAGACCTCCCTGTACAACAGTCCTAGCCGCACCAAGCCCCCTAGTGGCACAGCATGCGGTGGGGTCCCATCGCGATCTCCGCACTTCCTCTCATCTCTTCATAACTCTGGGTGGTGCCCATCGTGACCTTCAAGGCGCATCAGGCGACGCCGCTCCAACGATCCAGGTTTCAGACGATAGTACAAGGTGGAGGCGCGCATCTTCAAAAACTAATGGCGTTACCCTTCTCATTCCAAGCGCATAGGAGGCACATGTGAGCAAGTTACAATGCAGGCGGTGCTCCATGGCTCCAGGCGGAGCCTGTTGGCAGTGCTCCGATCTCCCGCGGTGCTTCCAGGCGGGGAGCTTCTCCATCTCGCGCAAGGCGATGCTCCAGGCGGAGCCTCCTGTGTCGCATCCCCCTGGCGGCGCGAAGCCTCCTTCCTCGTGCTCTTGGTCGCAACCTTATCCAACGACGACGCCGCTCCATCCTAGCGGCGCCAAGGGAAACACACCTCCATCCCTAGGCGGGGGACCTTCTCGTGCTCCCTTCTGGTGGAACCAACCTCCAAGCAGCACCCAGACCATGCATATGAGCTTCATCATCGCGCCTCTCCCTCACGACCATCGACGTGCCCTCAATCTCCAGAGATCCCCATCGAGGGGCGGCGGCTGCGAATAGACCTCTATCAGGGCGACGTCCTGCATGAGAAGGGTTCCCCAATCGGGAACCCTAAATAGAAGTGAGGGCCCATGAGGCTGAGGGTTTAAGAGTTCGGGCCCAACTGGGCTGAAAATAAAAAAAGGAGGGCTGTTGTAGTTTAGGACCATTGTGGGCCAATATATTTTGAAAAAAAGGGCGCATACAATTAAAAAGTCATACGTAAAAGATTCAAAAAATATTTGCAAAAAAAGGAGAGAGAGAAAAGCCGGAAAATGTTGAAACGGCTTAAAAATGGATTTAAAAAAAGAGATTTGAAAATCGAAAAAGAGGAAAAATGTAGTAGGCTTATTTTGTTTTGTTTTCCCCATTATTTTGTCTTCTCCCAACTTGGTCGATGTTCATTTTCCGATCAGTATGGGAGAAAGGGGGAGTATGTGTAGAGTTCTCTGACATCATCACTCTGACGATTCAGATTTTAGTACCGGTTCAGAGACATATTTCATATTCCAGTCCAGATGCCTGTTCAGTTGTTCAGAGTCCACAGATTTTCAGATATTCAGACTCGACGATGATTGATTCCGAGCAAGGTTGCAAAAGTCGGTACTCGATCAGTCGGGTCACTGACTAAGGATTTTTTATGAAGCCAAAAACAGGGGGAGACACTCATTGGTGTTCGTCCCAAAAATTATTTAGATAACGAAACAAGGAGGATAGACAAAAGAAAAAAGGTACAAAAAACAAACAGCTATAGATCCCACTCATCTACCAATCTCGCGGCATGAATCCCTACATTTTCCTTGTAGAAATGTTGCCCAGAGAAGAGGACTGCATTCCTGCCCAGCCATATGGCCCACAGAATGACAACGGGACAAATGAGCTCCCGCCGAGATCTGCTCTTGCTAGCAACCATCGAGCCGCAGAAGGAAGCCAAATCCGAAGCGCACAACCAAGCTAACCTTGCCTCCCCTTAGACCGGAATCACCTTAGGGCATTTAAAGAATAAGTGCTCAATGGACTCAACCGCCTCGTCGCATAGAAGGCACTTATCAGAGACGGAGCCCAGAAGCCTAGCACACCGGTCCCTCAGCATCATCCTTAGTCTACGGAACAACCACAAGAAGAAGCAAATCCGCTCAGGGAGCCCGAGGGCCCACAAGAAAGCGCAATCACGAATCAAGACCTCCGAGTGTGATTGGGGAGGCCTGCAAATCGCCCTGAACGCCTTCTTAACCGAGAAAGGACCCGCACGCCATCCCCAGTGGTCCCTTCCCACCGTTGGACGCCCCACATCCTTGATAGAATCCAGCAACGAGAGAAAGTCTTCGAGTCTCTTGTCCGAGAAATTAGAGGAGAAGGCGGTGAACCAGTTACCATCCGACCAGCAAGACGCAACCATCGCATTTTTATCAGCCGCAAGAGCAAACAGGCGAGGGAACCACGCGCACAAAGCCCCCCCCCCGTCCAATCATCAGACCAGAAGGCAAAGGATTTGCCATTGCCAAGATTCGGCCTAAACAGAGAGATATGCCTAGAGAAGACGTCCACCACCCCCTTCCAAAACTGCGTTGGAGAATCCACGCGAGCACCCGGCCTCGGCGGCGCCCCACCGGTACCGTAAATTTTGCGCAGGACGCTGCAACAGAAATCCTCCCCATGGCCCCATATTCTGCTTGCCCACTTAAGTAGCAAGGCCTCGTTCATTTGATCCAGCCTCTTGACCCCCAGCCCCCCCTCCCCCCCACCCCACCTGCCTTCTTGTGGAGTGTAATTTCATCCCATTCAACAAGGTGAATCCCCCCGACTCCTCCCCATGCTTGCCCCATAAGAATCTACGCATAAGCTTTTCAAGACGACTACGAATCCCCTTCGGCAAGCGGCGGTTGGATAAGAAGTAAACATGGATGGAGGAGAGAACCGCCTTTAGGAGGACCAATCGCCCCCCTCTGGAAAGAATGGCCGATTTCCACCCGCCAACCTCGCCTCCACCTTCTCCACAACTCTGAGCCAATCCTGCAGCCTCGTTCTTCCCACCGTCAAAGGCAGCCCCAGATAGTCTATCGACAGGGAGCCGCAGTCTGACCCTAAGGCCCGAGCACAAGCGTCAACCTCCTCCACAGAAAGGCCGAACGGGATGACCTTTGATTTGTCAACATTCTTGAACAGACCGGACAGTTCACTGAAGATATCCAAGGCCACTGCCATGCCGGTGGCCTCCGCATCGCCCCCCTCAATGAAGAAGATAGTATCGTCAAATGAACCGAGAGGACTAAGGATTAATCGGCAGTTGGGCAACTAATCAGATTTAGTCGGACTTTAATCGGCTTTGAATTTTATGATTATTTTAAATATATAGCTCATTTTTATACATATGTTTACATAGATTTTGTACATTTTTATACTATCATAATAAAATAAAAGAAGTGATTGAATTCAAATATAACATTAAGCATATTATAATATGTTTGCTTATAAAAAAAGCAAAACATAAAAAAATATGGTATCTCCAAGCAAAAATTGGTCGACTAGTGCGTCTAGACAGTATTAGTCGATCCTCGGTCGGCAACCCTACTGACTAGACTAGTCAAACCTACTAGTCGGGCCAGTCGAGTTACTTTTATAACATTGTTTCCGAGTCTTCAATTTCAGACACACACGCGTATGCGGTCTTTGCAGATGAGCACATGTTTGCCATCTTTTGTGCGGTCCCCATCTTTTGTGTTTCGGTCAGAGTTTTCATGTGATCCATAGGGACTCCACAATAGAGTACCATTCCATGTGCCTTGTGGGTTAGGGTTTTCATGTGGTTTCATAGGGACTCCAGAGTATAATACCATTCTCTGTGCCAGATGGGAGAGACCTAATTCTCCAACGAGGAGACTTCTTCATACTCCATTCTCAAGCGATCGTGAACTCCAGTACGAGATCATTCCGAGGTTCTGTGAGAGAGAATCCACTTCGAGGTCCCTATGAGAGAGACCCATCTTCAGAGATCTGTGTATGGATAAGTAGCGATGCTCTTTGTTTGGCCCTTTTCAGAGATGGAGCAGTTGTTCACATGTTGTGGCGGGCCAGAGTTCTCTAGGTAGAGACTCATCTTCAGTTGCAGTGACTCTGACAGGCGCAGTACAGAGCACATGCTCTCCGACGAGGAGATTCAGTTTACTCACACTCCAGCTCGTTCGTCCTCCTCACTGCACGGCATGAGAAGTAACGTCTTCGACAGCAGCCGACAGTTGTACGTGTTTAGTTGATATTGTATGTAGTGTCATGTATTGTGAGTTGAGTTTTCTTTCTGTTTGTCCAAGTTGAACATTGCATGCTCCAGCTTGAGGGGGAGTGTTGGAGTATTTGGTTATGCATCACTTATGAGAGAGATGGGTAAATTGATCTCTCTAGGATCCATCTACCCCATCCATGTCTCTAGTCCCACATCTACCAGTTGGGAGATGTGGAGACTCAGTGGGGGTTATATATAGACCCCCACACCCATTGTATTCAGATGAGAAAATTAATAGAATATCTGGACCTTTGAGGCCTTCTCTCGTGGTTTCATCCCGCTCCTTAAGGTATAGGGTTTCACGTAAAAATCTTGTTCTTTTTGTTTCATATTTATGTTCTTCATGCTCTGTTTATCATTTTCGCTTCCGCATTCCTATTTCCTAACAGCCATCAATAGAAAAATATGGTCAAAGATTGCCTTAGGCATGATGGATGTTGTGACATGCACATAAGCAGGAATCTTAACGATAGTATGAGTAATCAACGTCCATACACATGCCCAAATTAAGTAGTGCCTATGCTGAAATGGGAGTTGGATCGGGCTAGTAAATAACTTAGCGTCGCAGTCTGCGATACTCAAAATACAGTTAGTGGAAGAGAAATATGAAACCAGCTCAAAAAAGGTAACATGTGTAGAAACATTGAATCTCTTCCTAACAGGATTAGAATTCAGTAACCCTTATAACTCCTTGAGTACTTAGGAACACACTTGACAATTGTGGAGGACCACTTGTCCTGTCTAGAAAACAAAATGTGGTAACAGCGACACAATCAGAGACTCGAGGAGCCATAAATATATATCTTTTCGTGAAGAATGAGACACGGTAGCAAGCATCATATTAATGAGGTAGTATGTAGTCCAGACATCTATCCACTATGATATCGATCATTACTGTAAACCAAATAAGTATGAGGGGCATCAAGAATGTGGCGATTTTCCCTTTCTGCAATGTCATTCCGCTGAAGGTGTAAGGATATGAGGTTTGGTCAATAATACCATGCTCATGAAAAAAAGGTAGACAATGAATCTGTATGGAATTCAAGTGCATCATCAAGTCACGCCCTTTTGATAGTGATATTAAACTAGATTTTTATTTCAATCAAGAAGAATCGAATGATATCATTAACATCAAATTTATTTTCAAAAGGGAAATCCAATCAATGACTATAGTCATCCACAATGGCACAACCACGATATAATACATGTGGCCTTGAAGATCAAGAATACAATCGAAACCCAAAACATCAAAATGTAGCTCTAAATTATATAAACTACTTCGATTGGATGACCTACTCGATAAAGTAGCATGATTCTGTTTTTCGAAAGACACGACTCAGACTGAAGGAAGTCAATAGAGCTTTTGAAGCAATATATGCCCAAAATTGATGTTTCCAAAAGCCAAATAGGAAGTCCTTGAATAAATGGATTCACTGCAACAAAAACACACTGCACCTATCTTACATAACATTGCCTTTTCTAGGTCACCGATCACCTTACCTATCGCTATATCTTGAAAACAGCATTCGAGATAAAAAAATGGCACAACAATTAAGCTCCTTTGCAATGTGAGAATAAAGTCTGTAGTAAGCAAAACAATCTACAATGGCAAAGTCAGAGGGCAATGGAGCTCCCTCTGCCCTGTGATCGGAGAATGACTTTCATTAGCAAGCACAACGGTCCCCTGAACCGTCTTCATCACCACACAAGTAATGAGAGGCATCTTAAATCAATCTAACCAATCAGTGTTGTCCAAGACTTACTAGTAACACACGCATAGGTTTGACATGACGAGTGGATTGCAGTGGCAGTGTTTGTTCTGGAAATCTGACCAGCGAATTTTGATTCAATGATCTACCTCAGATGGGAAATGATATCATCCTTCCCTGCAAAATAACAATAGATGTCTCTGAACAAACATCAGAACGGTCAGCCATCTGATTAGCTGAGGTTGCGCTGTTGTGCTTTTTATAACGCATATGCTCGACATGCCCAAAACCTGTAACAATAGGGGTATTGGGGTCAACCCACACATGTATCACCACCACGCCCTCTACCTGCACAAACCGTCGCATTAGAGGAGTCTCCATGATCACAGATAATTGCCACGACAGAGGCAATATTAAATACTTGTCTAGTGGGAACCACAGTCCAACTTGGACGAATGTATGCCTCCTCAGTGCAAGGAATGACTACACTGATGAGCAATTAATTCCTGGTCGAATCATATGAGCAATTAATTCCTGGTCGAATCATATATCGAGCAAAATTTTGAAAGGAGATGTGACTATTAGTGTAACCATGTATATCTTTTGCTCGAGACAATTGCATACATGATAGCAGCTATGCAGTTTCTCGACCATGGCATTTAAGCCTAAGTAGTGGGCGTGATCCACCATGCCTAGTTTTGTGAATATCATGTTGAAGCTTCATGGTTTAGTATCATTTCTCGCTTGAGAGTGATCAATAGCGGGAAGTTCACACATATCCTTAGCCATTGTAGAATAGTTACCGACTAGACCAATTAGTTCAGTCTGATGATGCTATTTGGTGGGGTGAGTGAATAGAATATCTCTGATTGGCTAATTGACCAACTAATGAAAAATATATATAATAAAAGTTTATATGTACAGTTCGTTGTAACTCAACTCGTGTTTTTATTTTGTTCATTAATGACCATATATGTATAAATATATAAGATTATATGTATTACACTTGATTTTTATATTTAAATAATTAAAAATACCCAGTAAAGTATTTTCGATTAGTCACCCAAATCATGTTTATTCTTCATTCAGCAACCCTTCGGACTAGATACCAAATACCGACTTTTGCACACCTTCCTTAATTGTCTTCTTGTGCAGATTCTCGTGGCTATTTTGGGTATCAAGTTCCCAGAAAAGAACATATGTGGTGTCCCTTTTCCAAAGATGCATTCTTGCCAACCTCCATGGGCTTAGGCTCCTTCATGATTTCTTTCTTTCACGAGCCTCTATGATGCTCATGAGTTGCTTAGAGCATTACTCGTAGCTGGTCCCATTTATCTTGATGATTGTAGCACGAGTCATAATCTTTCCATTGTCAATTGCACCGACATTCTTGATGTCAGCCACAATAGATTGTTTTGCTATCATCTCCAAAGGAAGATAAAATGCCACAAACAGAGACAAAAATCAGATCCGAGATAAGAATCTATTTAGGCATATGGAAGGCATGTGGGTATAGACCTAGCACCACACGACCTTCATATGCAACAAAGAAGCCTCAAGTGCTATGGAGAAGATGGTACAAGTATAGAAGTCCATATCGCGATATATCACCAATATATCGGTATCGAGAGGCTGGGGATATTGATATCAAGTGCGTATCTATTTACCAGAATATTAGCGATATATGATCGATATGTCGGCGATATATCGCCATATTGGTAAAAAATGACTAGATTCCGTACAAAATTCCCGGATATCGATCGATATCGTCGAAATTTCACTGATATCTATATATTGATGAATAATACCCTTGTAATTTTGATTTCACTACCTTTTGCTACTCCTAGTATCAAAACACGTCATATTTTATATATTTTGTTTCAGGATAGCGAGACCCTCGTCTGGTAAGGTATGGTGCGACAGGGGGGTGCATACAATGGTCCTTCACCTTGGGAGTGTCCAATCGATTTCAATTCATTTTCTTCTCCTTTCGAAAATATTATTATGAATAATGTCTCTTTTAAAAAATGCTATTATGCTCTTTATTTGTTTGGTTCCAAAAATAGCTCAAACATTTTGTTTATACATAACATGCGATGCAATATAAGCCTTGGATGAACTCCATTTCCAATATCTATAAGTCAACAATTAATATTAATAATGATATGCTCAGTATGACAGATATGTGTAATATAAGAGTCATAGATGATCGATGTGTGTGATATAAGTGTATATTTGTAAGTTATTTAATGTTATAAGAACTTGGATGAACTACATTTCCAATATCCATAAGTTAGCAATCAACAATAACAATGATATGTTCGATATGACCGATATATGGATATAAGGGTCATAGATGATCGATATGTGTGATCGAAGAGTATATTTATAAGTTATTTAGTGTTCAAAGAACTTGGACAAACTCCATTTCCAATATCGGTAGGTCAACAATTAACAGTGCCAATGATATGTTTGATATGACTGATATGTGCGATATAAGGTGTGATCTAAGAGTATATTTGTAAGTTATTTAGTGTTCTAAGAACTTGGACGAACTCCATTTCTAATATCTATAAGTCAGGAATCAACATTAACATCGATATGTTCGAAATGATCGGTATGTGCGATATATGGGGCATAAATGGCCGATATGTGCGATATAAGTGTGTATTTATGGGTTATTTGTTGTTCTAATATCTTGGATGATCTTAATTTCTGAAAAAAACGGCAAAAATGCCATTTTGAGCCATTTTCGACATTTCCACCGATATCATCGATATATCGGCGATATATCCCGATATATCCTTTTCCGGACGGACTGATACAATATCGATATGGCATTCTATGGGTACAAGTGCTCAAGAGGTGGCACGGGATGCACCATAGACGCTTGAGGGGCATATACAACATTGCTGGTGCTTGCAGTGGTCCATTGTAGTTTTTCTGGAGACTCGGGTGTAGGGATGAGCATTGGGCCGGGTCGGGCCGGGCCCAACCCCGCCTAGCCCAAGCCAGGTTCCAATTTGCGGGCTCTCGGGCAGGGCCTAAGCCTGCCAAATTTTTGAAATTGTTGTCCAAGCCTGAGTCTGACCTGCAAGTACATGGGTCATACCGGGTCGGGTCGGCCCGCAATACTAAAAAAGATTTAAGCATGATTTGCTTGACCATTGGACTAGCGTTATTGCTTTCCGACATTGTTCACCTTTGTGAAAATTAGAAACACCTCAATTGACCGTACAATCCATGCTTTCAACTTTAAGTATTCTAATAGGGAGTTACCGGCATATCTTACTTGTCCAGTGCACAAGAGATGCAGTAGAACACCAATACTACGTATCAACACCATTAAACCCATCTGTCATTTCTCAAATCATTGTGTTGCAACTAGCTATATCTTAACCACTCCACTTGCTGCACGTTCCAATATCATAAATTGGAGCAACCACAAATTCAAATTCCATGAAGATATAGCAAATACACATGAAAAAAGAACCAATGATCAATACCATTTAAACCTACGGACCGTGGAGGCGACAGTCTCCTTCGTATGGGCCTTCGTGCACCTCCTCGGTCTTGCATTGCTCCCCGAAAATCCTATCTACGGGCCTAGAAAAATCGGCATTCAGAAATACACCAATTTTTACTCCTCCAAGCAAATCAAAAAAAAAAAGAATGGTACCAAAGTCCATCTTGGTGGATTGGTTGACGAGGGAGATGGAGTTGTCGGACATACGCCACGATGAAGATTTGGCATCTTCGAGGGAGAGAGGTTTGGCTCGGACAGTGACGTAGATCCTCTCCATTGGAGATGAGTGGAAGGGAGCAGAGCAGATAGGGGATTTATGGTTTTGAGTGGAGGAGATGCAGTGGGAAGGAGAGAGTGCGAGGTGACGTCGCGGCCAGCGGGAGCGGCGCTAGGGTTAGGGCTAGGGACGCGACTCACGAGGATGGTTGTGGGCGGTGTTGTGGCCAACGGGAGCGAGAGGACAGGAGGGTGAGAACGAGGGTCGAGGATAGGGTGGGCGATGTCGTGGCGCAAGGGGTGGTCGACTGGCCGGCGATGGGAGGGGGCATTGGGGTTGTGCGATTGTGTGCATGTGCAGCTGGGCGCACACACCCCACCCACTTAGGGCTAGACCCGGGCCTATAATCGGGCCTACACTCGGGCTGGCCCACGGGCTTCGGGCTCGAGTTCGTCGTAGCCCGGACCCGGCCCGAAATCAGAATTGGGCCTAAATTTAAGCCCAAGCCCGTCCGTTTATTGCTCGGGCTCGGGCCTGGGCTGGGCACTGGGCTGGACCGGGTCGGTCTTAAATGCTCATCCCTACTCAGGCGGCAACGACATGAGAAGGTTTTTTTCGGGAGGGGGGGGGGGTTTACAAGAACCACTGTCTTTGAAGAGTACTCTGATACCATATTAGAAAATAATAACTGTGAGCACACAAATGGAATAATTAATATAACAAAAGCTATGCAGAAAAGAGGTAGAAAGTGATAAATAAATCTTAACAGTTGCATTAATAATTATCTGAAATTGTTCCATTATTAGCAAGATAACCAACGACAAACGTTTTGCAATCCTTGTTATTTTATTTTTGAAGTTATCGTTATTTTTTACTCATTTTATATTACCGCGTTATGCAACTTCTGATGATCCTGTTGTGTAGTTAGCAACTATGATAAACTGCTGAAATTTGCAGCGGCAACTTTGCAGTTTTTTGAACCTTTACATTTTAATTGTTGTCCTTTGCAGGCCCAAAATGATAAATTTTCTGCTGTTTTTAACCTTGAAGACTATAAAGGTGATTATTCTTTTTTTATTGCGTTTGCTTTTGTATAGGAGTATGGAATACAAATGGCTTATTGAGAAATACAGCCTGTTACTATGATACTATCTATACGACGATTTTATTCAGAAATTATTTACTTGATAGATTATAAGGTATTTGTTGAGATTTGAGTATTATTTTTGACGGGTTATTGGATCTCCAAGATCTCTTCCAGATGCAATTAATCACTTTGATGCCAGACTTTTGTGTGTCAACTTATGTTACACGTGGGGCCTTGTACTACTTGTTTACTCTTGCGAAGAACAAGAGAAAGGCAAAGCCTTGTTGAATTGCTTCTTTTACTGAGCGGGACGATCTTCATGATTATCACGAATCATGTAATTTTGACGTTTCTGGTTCTTGTTTTGCTGCAGTTAATATGTTCATTATCTTCACTAATAAATTCCATGAACTGTCCGAAGTTTAGTTGTATGAACATTTGTGTTTGTATCGTGTTTGCAAATTGTTTCATAACTCATGGAATGTACCGGGACATAAAATTATAATTTTAATGCAATTTTGATCCCTCTGGTTGATTTCTTTGCCTAGTGACAGTAGCGGTTCAACCAGCTAAGGACCACCATCGGTCACTTCAATACATGCTACATCAGCTTAGCCATGCTTATTTTTTTCTTTCTAAACTACTTGACAGATGTACGGTTTTCATCACAGATTCTAAGAAATCTACGTATGGATATTTGTTTTTGCCACATATTATTAGTACAAGGATGATTTGTGTTCCTACTAAGGTCCAATTCGCTCTAAATAGAAAAAGAAAACTCTTATCATAGGTTAACTAGTTAAAGAAGATTGTTTTCTCCTAGGTTATCCATGTATTTTTTTCTTGTGAGATTTTGTCAAGTACTTCAAAACATCTTTAGTTGAGGAGAAGAGATAAGTTGTATTGCAAAGACTGCAAAGTAATTCAAGGAGAGAGTCTGACAACCCGACATTTCATGTTAGTCAATGATGTGCAAATAGAAGGCTCGTAAAGAAAATGAGGGTTTCCAAGATCACTAGGACTAGATGGTGGAATCTTCATTTGAAGCAATCAAGCTTCAAGGAGAAGGTTTTAGAAGATATATCTTGGGATTGTAACAAAAGTGCAAACGAGATGCGGGAGGCGGTAGCATCTTGTATCCGCAGGGTAGCCAAAGAGATGCTAGGCGAGTCAAAGGGAGGAGTTCCAAGCCAAAAGGAGGCTTGGTGATGGAGTGGAGGGGTGCAAGAGAAGCTTAAATTAAAAGAGCATGCTTTAAAATCATGTCTAAGGATAGAACAGAGGAAACCGTCATAAACTACAAAATAGCGAAGAAGGAAGCAAAGAAGGTTGTAAACGAAGCTAAATCAAAAGTTTATGAAGTTTTATAGAAAAATCTCGACTCTAGGAGCGTCAGAAGGATATATTCAGATTGGCCAAAGCAAGAGAAAGAAAAACCAAAGACCTTTCTCAAGTGAGATTCATTAAGGATGAGGAAGTATAGACTAGATGGAAGCAGTATTTCCATAAGCTTTTCATTGGGGAAGGAAATAGAGAGATCACTTTGGGAGATCTAGCTAGTAGTGAAAGTTATTTGAATCATGCAAGCAATAGACAAATACAGAGGAATGAAGTAGCGGAGGCTTTGAAGGTTATGAAACCTGGAAAAAGGTGTGGGTCCTGATGACATTCCTATAGAAGTATGGAGAGTTATAGGTGAGCGTGGTTTGACTTGGCTTACAAATTCATTCAATGTTATTTGACGAAGCAAGAAAATGCTTGAGGATTGGAGAAGTATCGTGGTGCCTCTTTATAAGAAGAATGGGACATTCAAAATTGTTCGAATTATAGAGGTATCAAGTTGATGAATCATACTGTGAAAATTTATGAACGCGTGATCGAAAGAAGGTTGAGGCAAGTTTCCAAAGTAAAAGAAAATCAATTCGGATTCATGTCAGGTCGCTCAACTATTGAAGCCATTCACTTGTTTCAGAGAACAATGAAGATTTATAGAGCTAAAAGGAAGGACCTGCATATGATTTTTATTGATTTGGAGAAGGCTTATGATTTTGTCCCACATGAGATATTGTGGAGAGTTTTGGAGAAGAGACAAGTACCTATCCTATACATCAACATCATAATGGTATGCATGATAGGGTTTCATCTTGCGTAAGGATCCAGTCTGGGAAGTCTGACTATTTTGACATCAACATCGGTATGCATCAAGGTTCAAATTTGAGTCTATTCCTTTTTTTTATTATGGACAAGTTGACTAGTCACATGCAGGATGAGATATCTTGGTGTATGTTGTTCGTTGATGATATTGTGTTGATTGATAAGACTAGAGGTGGAGTAAATGAGAAGCTTGAGGTCTGAAGGCATGCATTAGAGACTGAATGATTTCGTATAAGTAGGATTAGACTGAATATATAGAGTGCACTTATGATGGAAGCAATGGTGAATGAATCAAGGTAAAGATTGGTGATGATAATATTCAGAAGAAAGATTCTTTTAAATACTTAGGGCTTCTGTCTTATCACCAAGAAGGCGCCCTCGATTGGGGCTTCTGTCTTACGTCGCCCTCTGATGTTCCTGATCGCCGATAGCGCGAAATGGGAGAAAAAGGGGGGCGGGGCGGTGTGCATCGCCTCCTTGGAGTTGTGTGTGGCATCGTTGCCGCGTGGAAGCTGGAGGGCGAGGCTGAGGTGGTGCCGCATGATGTGGCTAGAGCAGCCGTTGCCGATTGGAAGGGTGACGCTTCTGAGCTGCGCTGCAGCTGCCTGGAGCGGGGGGCTCTGCCTCGTTTGAAGATGGCGTTGCTCCTAGGAGATTCGGCCGGAGACTCGTCATGCCCCTCAATAGTCAGAGAGGAGATTCGTTTATGGGCGACACTGCTCGGAAGGTCTCTATTGCCTTGAGATATGGAGGGTGGCACCTTGAGAATTGGGAGGTGATGCATCCTCTTCATCCTTTCCTTTTTTTTTTTGAAATTGCGACTTGGAGAGGAGCTTCATCGTTGTTGTCGCCGCCATGGTGGCGCTGGAGATATCGCCTGGATGTCGCCGCCAAGAGGGAGCAGAGAAGGTGGAGGCCTCCTCTTCTTCTTGTGCCCGAATTGGGGTTGTGTGATGGAGGTGTCATCTGGGTGCAGGGCCCCTATGTCGTTGTTTCCTAGGTGTGTGCTTGGGGACGCGCCTGGAGATGCTCTACCGCTGAAGGAGTCTTGGTCCCGTCGTCGTTGCCTTTGTGCTTCAAGGAGATGGTAGCATTTCTCGCAAGAGAATGATTGATGTAGATGCTTGCTTCTAGATAGAAATTAGGGTTTCAATAGAAACACTAGAACTTGGACAGAACTTGAACAAACAATAATAATCATCTTCAAGAACAACTGATAATTGATTCTTGAATAAATCATGAAATTGAATCCTCGAGAATCGAACCTGCTCTGATACCTTTTTAGAAATATGAAATGCGGAAGCGTAATCAGAGATAATAGAATAAACATTGAATGAATACACCGAGAGTTTACGTGGAACCCTATTCCCTAAGGAGCGAGATGAAACCACGGGAGAACCGCCTCAAAAGGTTGATCGTTCATTGAACTTTCTCATCTGATACAGGAGGTCGTGGGCTTTTTTTTCTAGCCTCCACAAACCCTCCAAGTCCCACCGCTGGTAGATGTGGGAGTAAACACTGGATGTGGAGGGATCCATTTACCCATCCATCTACCACATAAGTGACGCATACTCCAATATGCCTTTGCTTACTTTTGAAGGCATCCAACACTTAATTGTGCTATATAAGCTGCCACTCACCTACATCTTATCGATAGTCTTACTGTAATCCAAGCAACCTTTTATTTTAAGTGGATAACTTTAGTTGCTTCTTAAACCATCTAGTTCTTATTTCTTATATGAGATTTTTACACCGCAATCCCTATAAATTTTATTAATTAACCGCTCGACCTTGTATACTTAATATTTATTACACGACCCCTGTAAACTTGCTAACTCTTACACTACAACTCTTTCGGTTTATACTTTATACCCATCCATTTGTCCGTTAGAAGTGAACAGAATCTGTCAAAATAGGATACATTTGCCTTTCTTGTCTATTAAAAATTTACAAATATAACATTATCCTTCCTCCTCCCTCCAACTCTCCTTTTACACCACCTTCTTCAGGCCCACCACCTCCTCCCCTCCCCAGCATCGCCCCTGTCCTCCTCTCCTCCCAGGTGTCGACTCCAATGCCACCTCCCAACCTTTACCATCTTCCCTCCCTCGGTGCTGCCCCTGGCCTTCTCTTTTCCCTTGCACCGACCCACCACCTCCTCTCTTCCCAAGCACCTCACCTCCTCATCTTCTGTCCGGCACTGACCCCACCACCTCCCCTCTCTGGTGTTGCCCTCGACCTCCTCCTCTTCTCCCTGACACCGACCCCATCACTACCTCCCACCCCTACCACGTTGTCTTCTCGATGCCGCCCTCGATCTTCTCTCCTTCTTGGCACGGACCCACCTCCCCTCTCTGCGCAATCGTTAACCATGTCTCTCTTTTCGCCTGCACTGACCCACTGTCGCCTCCCCACCCCGGGACTAGACATTGAACTTCTGCCCAATCTTCAGGCTGGAGAACCCCTCAATCCCGTACGTCGATGGAGAACCACTCCTCCAATCTCATTAATAATGACCAATGCATAACACGCACATGACGTCCATGGCCGCTAGGAGGTTCGTCCATGATGCTTGGCTTCTTTTTAGGGCCCAAAAGAGGGGGAGACACTCAGCGGTGTTCGCCCCAATTATTAAAAAGAACAAAGTAAACAGGTAGTTTACAAAGGCAACAAAAGAACGACATAAAGGAAGCTAAAACAACACCCAATCACCGATTAAACGCGCACAGTGCAAAACGATGTTTTCCTTATAAAAGCGCTGCCCCGAGAAAAGAGCTGCATTTCTGCCCAGCCAAATCGCCCACAAGCTTGCCAGGGGCCACAGGAGCGCCTCCGCTCCCTATCTTTGTTGGCCACCAACGAGCCACAGAAGGACGCCAAATCTGAAGTGTAAACCCAATCCGCAGTCGCTTCCTCTCATACCCCAGTGACCTTAGGGCACGCGAAGAAGAGGTGCTCAAATGGACTCCACTGCATTGTCACACAAAAAGCACCTATCAGAGATATTGCCAAGCAGCCTAGCGCAACGATCCCTCATCATCAACCTCTGTATACGAAAAAAGCCCACAGGAAGAATCCCACCCGTTCAGGGAGCCTCAGACCCCAGAGGAAACCGCAGCCCCGCACCATAATCTCCGAGCGCGAGGACGGGGGCCTACAGATCGCCCCATACGCCTTCCTCACCGAGAACGGGCCCTTCGCCAGGCCCAATGGTCTCTCCCCCCAGAAGGACGACCTGCGTCCCTGATGGCGTCTTGCAAGGCGAGAAAATCCTCGAGCCTTTGATCGGAGAAATTAACAGAGAAAGCCAGGAACCAACTACCATCCGACCAGCAAGAGGCGACACAAGCATTTTTATCAGCTGCCAAAGTGAACAGGCGAGGGAACCGCGAGCTCAAGCCCCCCCCCCCCCCCCCCCCGTACAATCATCAGTCCAAAACCTGAATGAAATACCATTAACAAGCACTGACGTAAAGAGAGATATAAATCTTGAGAAAACCTCCAGCACCCCTTTCCAAAAAGGCGTCTAGGATCCCACCATATCAGCCGCTAATGGAGGCATCCCACTAACACCGTGAATCTCGTGCAAGATCTTGCTACAAAAATCCTCTCCTGGGCCCCATATTTCGCTGGCCCACTTAAGAAGGAAGGCCTCATTAACATGCTCCAGTCTCCGCACGCCCAACCCTCCTTCGCTCTTGCGTCGTGTTATTTCACCCCACTCAACCAAGTGAATCTCCCCCGACTCCTCCCCATTTTTGCCCCATAAAAATCTCCGCATAAGCTTCTCAAGGCGATTGTGAATCCCCATCGGCAACCGACGGTTAGACAAGAATAAACTGGGATAGAGGAGAGCACCGCCTTGAGGAGGACGAGGCGTCCCCCTAGAAAGAATAGCCGACTTCCACCCAGCCAACCTCGTCTACACTTTCTCGACGACCTTGAGCCAATCCATCAGCCTAGGTCTTTCCACAACCAAAGGCATCCCCAGGTAATCAATAGGTAAGGAGCCAGTATGAGACCCTAAGATACGACCGCAAGCATCCGTCTCCTCTGACGAAAGACCAAAAGGGACCACTTTCGACTTGTTGTCATTCTTGTAAAGACCCGACAGCTCACTAAATAGGTCTAGGGCCGCAGACATGCCCGAGACCTCCGCAAGGCCCCCCTCAATAAAAAAGATAGTGTCATCAGCATATTTTAACAACGACACGACCAACCCACCCATGGAATATCCCGCCGACAGCCCGCAATCAACAACACGGCAAGCAATGCGGGAAAGGACTTCCGCAGCGATGACAAAAAGAAGGGGAGCAAGGGGGCAGCCCTGACGCACCCCCCTTCTTGGCTGGAAGAAACCCCCCTCCGGGCGGCCATTAATCATGATCGAAAAAGAGGTCGTGGTAACTTATCGACGCATCCAAGAAATCTAGACCTCCAGGAACCCTCTCCTCCGCAGAACCAACCAAATGAACTTCCAGTCAAGGCAATCGTAGGATTTCGCGAAGTCAACTTTCCACAGCACTCCACGTCTTCCCCCCTTCGTCCAATCCGCTACCAATTCCGAAGCAAGAGTAAGGCAATCCGCGATCTGTCTTCCTTGTATAAAAGCCGATTGCAGCGGGGAAATGTTGGAATCGAGAATCCGACCAAGCCGTAAAGCAAAAACCTTTGCCACGATAAGGTAAAGTGCATTAGAAATAGCAATGGGGCGGTAATCTTCAATCCTTTCGGCCGAAGGGGACTTAGGAAGCAGAATAATGAGAGCCTTATTAATCCGATCGAAGCCAGCATTGCCTCTACAGAATTCGGCGATAATCTCCAGCACCTCCTCGCCAATCAGATCCCAAAAGTCCCTATAGAAAATCACCGGGAAGCCGTCCGGGCCCGGATCCCCATCCGCGTTCAACTCCCACACCGCCGCCTTAACCTCCTCCAAGGACACCTCCTGCATCAACCCCTCACACAATGAGGGCGAGAGCGGCGTAGCCCCAACCCCCGTCCATCTCCAAATCCTTGGGAAGCTCCTCGCCGAGAACGCCTTGAAGTGAGCGGCGATTGCTCTCCCCATCTCCCTGTCCCCATCCACACGAACGCCATTTATCGTGATCGAGCACAAAGTGTTAGAGCGCCGCCTTCCGCTAGCAATGCGATGAAAGAACGCCGTATTAGTGTCTCCCTCCTTCAGCCATGACGCCCTTGATCTTTGACGCCACCCAGTTACACGCTTTAGATCATCAGCCGCGATCTGCTTCTATGCGAGCGAGCGTGCAACCAATTCTTCCAGCAAAAGCTCCCTATCATTTTTCACCGCATCAAGGCTGTTGACCACCCCCTCCGCCTCCGTCCTGGCGGCAAGCCTCGCCGCCCTAGACTCCCTCTTGAAAGAAGACAGCCTCTTGCGCAAAGAATCGAGCTTGTGGGCAAACTTTGACACCGCGGACACATCAACCTGTACCTGGGACCAATAAGAAGCCACCAACACCCTGAAGTTATCCTCCAACAACCAGCACCTTTCATACCTGAAAAAACCCCTCAATGCGGGCGCATTACCAGAATCCCACAAAAGAGGAGTGTGATCAGACATGCTCCGCGGCCTAGCAGTCACAGTACAAAGAGGGAAACAATCAAGAAGCTCCGTAGATGCCAGGAACCTATCAATGCGGGAACGGGGTTCTTTGAACCATCGTCGAATTGGTTAAGGACTAAACGAGAGCACGTTGGGTAATCCGCTTTGACCGGAATTCCTCCACGTGTATGCGATATCCCCCGCAACCAAATCCTTGAATGCCAAGGAATCCACTACCTCTGCAAAATCCAACGAACCCGGGTCTTAACCACCCCTGGAACGTGGCCTATCCGACGTTCGAAGGGTAACACTGAAGTCCCCCCCAATGAGCCACGGGATTCCCGCGAACACCCTACTCGCCTCCTGCAGATCCTCCCATAACTTCTTTCTTTTAACATGGCAGCAAGACCCGTAGACACAAGAAAAAGCAACAGGTAAAGAAGAGTCCACACGTACCAAAAGAACAGAGATGACATGTCTCCCCCTGAGCACCGAGCCCAGAGCCAAAGCCGCAGATCTCCACGCAATAAGCAAGCAACCCTCCGCACCCGCCGCATCGAGAGCCCTGACCTCATCCACTCCTCCCGCACCGAACGACCTCCAAAGAACATCATTCACCCCTTGAAACTTCGTTTCTTGCAACATGACTACATCGCGGCCCCATTCTGTGAACCAGACCCCATAGTTCTCGTCATGTCCGCCTCCCCCAACCCCCGCACATTCCAAGTAAGAATCTTCATAGGGAACCATCCTGCTATCCCCCAAACTGGACCACACCAGCGACTGCCGCAACAGATTCCTTAAGTGTCGCGTAAGACTGAGGCTCGGGGACCGCCGTCCGAGCCCTATTCCTCCTCCTGTACCTCTTCCCCGATCTCTTATCAGACGCTCCTTCAGCAGCTCTAGCACCTTCCACCTCAAGGAAAGTCACAGAAGGACGAGAGGTAGAAACTTGACCGGAGGCGGTGGACGAAGGGCTCTACAACGCCGGTAATGCCGAATCGCTATGAGACCATCCCCCAGATCCCGAAGAGGTCCAAGAGAAGCCAGGCCCCACTGAAGGGGCACCCGCAAGCCCAGACGAGAGAGACACATCAGCCATTTGGTCCGAGAAGGCCGAAGCAGAAGAGGAGAGATGTAACGGAGTAGCGTCCGATCGGCCTTCCGCATCCGACACGAGAGATACGCAGTAGTTGGCACCAACCACCACCCGACCCGCAAAAGGATCCGCATGTCAAACCCGCAAGTCAGGATCCGAAGCCTGGGCCCAAAAGTGAAGAGGCGCAGAGATATCTGGAACCACCCCTGCCACCTCAGCAGACGATCCGACCTTTGAAGATACCATGCACAGCACCCGAGAGGAGAATCCGAAAGGACGTGCGAAATCATTCTCGCGGGACGAGCCATGCGAAGCGTCCCCAGGGAATGCCACCTGGAGCCCGGAAGGCGAGGCGACTCCGACCACCCTCGGGACCTCTGGCGGAGGTGGTGGCTCGATGATCGTCAACTCCACTCTACAATGGAAGCGCCCAACCTCCAAAGACTCGCTGATGACGCGGCCAACTGCATCATCGAGCAAACCCTTGTTACACTCCATCAGGACCCGAGTGATGTCATGAGCCGAACCAGACGCCAACCCATCATCGACGACGCGAGTACCTTTCCCCAGCGTCGGAGAACCCGGCTAAGGTAGTGGACCGACCTGGAAAGAAAGGGAACTCCCGAACCTCCGCCATGCACACCTCGACGTCAAAACACGCGTCGTCCGCAAAGCGCAAATCTCTCCAGATAATATCATCCATCGCACCATTTTTAATTAACCGATCTTGTTGTAACGTTGAAAGGCCATGGACACAACACCGCCTTGCATCAAGAACCACGACATCCCCCGCGAACTGTGACCCGAGGAACCCATGCAGATGACTCCTCACCGTATCCACGGTGATGCACTTCCGCAAGGCGTACCCAACCACCGCCAGGTTGTTAACACCCCTCACGTCACCCTTCTCATGCCTAACAGTGGCAGGAGCCGGTCCTTCGGCCATGCAAATCGCATTTTGGAGGCACCCAACAACCTCGGAGCAACCTCGACATTGGCACCAGTTGCACTCCTCGGACTACCCGCTACCACATGCGCGAACAACCGTTGCCCCTGCCCGACAAAGGCCCCACTTGAAGCTGCCCTTCCGCTTTTTGTCAGTACCAACACGAGCCGGAATTCTACCAGGACCACGCTCGAAACGAAACAAGCAAAAGGCCTTACGGTGGCCCAACCTCCCGTACGCGAAGCATCTTGGGGGACACCACAGGATGACGCCACATGCCCCCGACACCCACACCGGAAGCACCTCTTCTCTGGTTTCTTGTGGGACACGTGCACCCATCCTCCTCCACCCCCCTCGTCAAGCACCTCGGCACCAACCCCACGCATCATGGTACCCGCTTCGCCCCGCAAACTCCCATCTTCCCTGCGCGCCACCTCCTTCCCCTTTTCACTACCCCTAACGCCGAAGCAACCACCTCCAGCCCCCTCCGAGACACCCGTACCGACGACTTCCCCAAGGCCCGCCTCTCCATGCACAGTCTGATGCAGCGTAAAAAGGAAATATAGGGTTGCATTTGTTTAAATTTTTATCCGTTAATTTTATTTACGTTTATTCGAGTTGTCGTATTTTTAATTAAATAAACGAGATCGCCTGTCATCTCGATTAATTAGTTAACGATTTGAATTTCGAAATTAGTCGGTTAATTAGTTAGAGTCAATTTATGATAATTAGTTGTTTTTCTATTTTTGTAATCTCATCCCTCTTATATAAAGGGATGATAGACTACCTATGTAATCAGTTCAGTGATTGATAAAAATTGAGATTTATCTCTCCCCTCTCCCTTCTCCTTCTCCATTGTCGTGATCTCCACGACTTCTCTCCTCCATCCCCTCGTTTCTGACGAGTCTTCTTCTTCTCAACCCCTCCATTATCTCCACCAAAAATCCACCGTTCAAAATCTTTATTTTTCGCCGTCGCCGAATTTCAATTTGCATCACAGTCACACTCCCCCTCGCACTCCCCCTCGCTCTCCACCAACGCTCCATCCCTCCAGGGCATGATGCTTGGCTTTTTAATTTCATCGTCAGCAAGGCATGAGGGCACTGATGAAGGCATAGAAAATCTACTAGCTGAGCGAACTGATTGCAGCATTTGATTTTGCCGTCGATGAGTTGCGAGGGATGGGGATCGTCATGTGTGCTACTGGAAGGAGAGGAAAGAGGGGTAGGGGGTTAAAGGAAGGAGAGATGGAAAGAAATGATATGCCGTCGGGCTCTCCTTTGGTATGATTAACTCGACCTTAACTCAAGCAAATTAACTCAAGAAGAGTTAAATTGATGGCAGGGGTTGTATTATCAAACGGAGCATGTTTATAAGGTTTATAGAATAATTATAATTAACACATTGGTGAACACGTAGTTTACAAAGTTTATAGGTTCATGGTATAAACATCATGTGGAAAGGGAGAAAAAAAGGTCTATTCATCGTAGCCCTAGATCTCTTATATTGGAGAAAAGCGCTAGGGAAAATTACATAGATAGACAAAAGAAAAAGAAAAATTACAGGATAACATCTAAAGAGATATAAATATTTCAACACTCCCTCTCAAGCTGGAGCATAAGTATCTATCATGCCCAGCTTGGAACAATAACGGTGAAATGGCCTCTTTGCAAGAGCTTTGGTGAACATATCAGCAATCTGATCTCCTGATGCAATATGAGAAGTGAATATAAACTCTTTTTGAATCAAATCTCGAGTGTAGTGACAGTCAACCTCAATGTGCTTTGTTCTTTCATGAAAGGCAGGATTATTTGCTATAAATAGTGCAGCTTGATTATCACATTGTAGATGCATAGGAAGCGGCACCTCCATAGTTAGGACAGTTAGAACAGACTTGACCACATCAATTCTGTGCTCCCTTGGGCCATTGCCTTATACTCTGATTCTGCGCTAGATCTGGCCACAACTGTCTGTTTCTTGTTCTTCCATGAAACCACCGAGTCGCCTACAAAAATAATGAAACCTGAAGTTGATTTTCTATCCTTAGGACACCCAGCATAGTCTGCGTCTGCACATCCTGACACTGTAAGGGTTGTGTCTCTCCTGAATAGAAGTCCTGCACATGCAGAAGACTTAAGATACCTCAAGATCATGTCGATTGCATCCATGTGAGACTGCTTAGGTTGCTCCATAAATTGGCTAACCCTGTTGACAGCCAACGATATATCAAACATGGTAATGGTGACGTACAATAGCTTTCCTACCAGCTCTCTGTATTGTCTCTTATCTATCTCTGCAGAATCATCATCATATAGCCATGCATTGGGATCTATTTGAGTAGTAGCAGGTCTACATCCTGTCATACCCGTCTCGGATAAGAGATCAATGACATTTCCTTTGCCTCATTACCATTCTCTGTTGGTTTTCTTGCAAATTCTAGACCAAGAAAATACCTCAGCTTACCAAGATCCTTGGTCACGAACTGTTGTCTAAGAAAGTCCTTGGTTGCCTGAATTCCTTCGTTGTCACTGCCTGTGACAACAATATCATCTACATAAACCAGAATAGCAACAATACCCTTCTCCATCCTCTTAACAAAAAGAGAATGATCCGCAGTCGATTTGACAAAATTCTGTAGTTCATCAACACTGAGAGCTTCTGAAACCAAGCCCTCGGACTCTGCTTAAGGCCATATATGGCCTTATGAAGTTTACACACCATACTAGACTCCCCCTCAACAGTAAACCCCGGTGGTTGCTGCATATATACTTCTTCGTGCAAATCGCCATATAAGAATGCATTCTTGACATCTAATTGGAAAAGGGGTCGGTCCTTTACCACGGCAACGACAACAAGAATGTGTAGAGTAGAGTGACGCGCAACTGCGGAAAATGTATCTTGATAGTCCACCCCATAAGTTTGGGTGAATCCCGAGCAACCAACCGAGCTTTGTATATGTCCACATATCCATCTGCACGGTGTTTAATAGTAAACACCCACTTGCTGCCAACAATAGAAGCACCTGGGGGAGCGGAGACAGCACTCCATGTACCACGAGATCGTAAAGCAGCCATCTCTTCTTCCATAGCAAGACGATAAGGGCCACTCTGTAATGCTTCCTGATAGGATCTCAGTATCTGTATTGATGATAAAGCAATAACAAATCTCTGGAAGTCCCTAGATAACCGCGCCAGAGAGACATGAGAGGAAAGAGGATGCATCGTACAAGCACGTCGCTTCCTTCGTAGAGCAATAGGCACATCCAGGTCCTCTGTATCCTCAGAAATATTACCATCCAAAACATCCTACAAACTCAAATCACCAGTGCCATCAGTAGAACTCAAATATTCTTCAGGACATACCTTGGGCATGTTGGATGTTGGTGGTGGCACATGAGCACGAGGCTGGCGCTGATACACCTGAGGAAAGAAAGGAGGTGTGGCAGGAGGTGGAGGTGGAGGTGGTGGTGGAGTATACGGAGGATGTGATGGTGGTGGTGATGGAGTATGAGAGACGGGAGGTGGTGGCATGTAAATCTCTTATCTACATTCTGAAGGAATGAGCTTATCACTTGTAGGAGAAAAACACATGATGGATTCAAAGAAGGTAACATCAACACTAACATAATACCTTCGCCGAGCAGGGTCAAAGCAACGATACCCCTTTTGGGTCTTGGAGTACCCAAGAAACACACACTTGACTGCTCTAGGAGAGAGCTTGTCAAGTCATGGAGACACCTGATGAACAAAGCGACGCAACCAAAGAAACGAGGAGTGAGAGAATAAATATCCTTCTCGAGAAACGCAAACGAGAACGGTATCTCTTCCCCCAGAATCGATGAGGGCATACGATTCACCAAATAACACGCAGTGAGAACATCATCCCCTCAGTACGAGTGGGGAGCACAACTTTAAAATCAGAAGAGTCCTGGTGATATCCAAGAGATGACGATGTTTCCTCTCAGCCACCCCCATTATGTTGGGATGTATATGCACACGATGTCTGATGCACAATACCATATGATCTAAGGAACTGAGAAAGTTGTGTACTACATAATTCAAGTGCATTATCATAACGTATATACTTAACATTTGTAGAAAAGATATTTCTTATTTCATTAATAAAGGACTGAATAATAGGACTTACATCGGACTTGTTCTTAAGCAAAAAGACCCACGACAATCTAGAAAACTCATCAACAGCAACAAGATAAAAACGATGTCCCTGAAGATCAGGAACACGATTGGGACCCTAAATATCCAAATGAATCAACTCAAAAAGACCATGACTACTTTGACCCTGACGACTCTAGAATGTGGATCTATGATGCTTCCCAAGCTGGTAGGCCTCGCACTGGAAAGTAGAGCGAGGAGAAATCTGAGGAAGAAACATGACGCGACTTTTGCAGAGGAAGATGACCAAAACGGAGGTGCCACGTATACGGAGAGCCAGAACTAGTGCGAAGAGAGGAGACAGCATCATATGGAGATTGCACTAGTCTGTATAGGCCCCCTTGCTCACAGCCAGAACCAATCACCCTGCATGTTAGAATGTCCTGAAACACAAGAGCGGAAGGGTCAAATATGGCACGACAATGCAAATCCTTGGTGATTTGACTAATAGATAGTAAATTCATAGAGAATTCAGGAGTGTAAAGAACATTCTGAAGTCGCATTTCAGGGGTTAATTGCATCTCTCCCTAACCAGTGATGGGAGAGTGTCCCATCAGCTATCACCACAGATCTGCCTGACTGAATCGGGCTATAGGTGCTAAACTGACCTCCGTCGCCACAAAGATGATGGGATGCTCATGAATCCATGATCCACTCAGACAAGTCTGCTCTGTAACAACTAGTAAAAACATATGTTGTACCTGATGTGGATGCTGAGTCTGCTACCTCTGAAGATCCCGACTGTGAGCTAGTTGACCCTGGAGATGGCATAATCTCCTGAGCCGAGCCACTAACTCGTCAAACCTCTGGTCAGCTGCTACAGAAGAACTGATACCCTGCTGGATTTGTTCTGTCGCACAAGCTGAAGCTGAAACCCATGCTTAGAATAGCATGTTTCCTCTGAATGACCTGACTTGTGGCAATAAGTGCAAGGCTGATGAGGGGGTCTACTGCTCCCTCCTCTTCCACAGCCTCCACGACCACGGAACTGCGAAAGCTCCCCCTACCACGAGATGCTGCCATCGCTAAAGAAGTCTGAGACACGGACGGACCACCAGAAGATATGGAGAGTCTGCTCAGCAAGCGATATGCTTCCTCCATTGGAGGTATAGTGGCGTCGGTCAGCATCTGCGTTCTAGCTGCATCATACTCAGGATGCAGTGCCGCTAGAAAGACTCTTGTCATCACTGAATCTCTATATGCTTTGAGTTGCTCTGGTGTAGCAGTCAAGGGAATGTACCCATGTAACTTTACAAACATACCCCTTAGAGAGGTGTAAAGGGTATGTAAAGGACGACCATTCTGCTTCGAAGTGAAAATATTGCATTGAAGTTGCAGAATCTTTGACTCATTCTTCGCTGGAGAATATGTAGCAGCGAGAATGTCCCACATAGACTTTGTTGTGGGCTGACTCAAAATGTCGTTGGCTATCTCCATGGATATTGTTCCAGAAAGCCATACTCGTACATACGCGTCGTCTGCCTGCCATGAGGCATTAACCCCAGTTTTGTGGACAAGCTCCTCCTGTGTGAGGATGTGCTTCTTGCCATTACATTGCATTAAACTCGTGAACTGCATGGCCCATAGTTCATAATTAGTTCCATCCATCTTCACAATGGGTGCTGGACCTTTGAAGGCACTCAGGGATGGAACATCTGCTTTGTGTCTGACATGATGACAACTATATCTCAAACTGGGTTGCAAACTTGGACAAAGAACGTCTACACAAACATATGGGAAGATGATTGTGGGTGTAGACTCATACCACAACCACTTCCATTCTCTGAAGACTCCTTCGGAAGGCTAGGGTGTCTTTAGATGATCAAGACACACCCTAAAAGATCAGACTGAAGCCCAACGAGGGGCTTGAGGTGGTGTTCACGGGCACGCGGGGACACAGGCACGCGTGGTCGTTGCCGCACAAGGATGCAGGCGCGCGGTGCCGTGCTAGGGTGCAGATGCGTACAGGGGCATGCAGGCACGCGAAGGCGCGGGAGGCGGAGGCGCACTAGGGCGCAGGCACGCAGGGCGTGGATGCGGAGGCGCGCGGGGGCGAAGGCGCGCCGACGTGTAGGGTTATTGGTGGGGGCAAGGATTTAGGGCATAGGCTCCGATCTAGGACCGTCGAAAGGGAGAAAAAAAGTTCTATTCATCGTAGCCCTAGAGCTCTCTTATATAGGAGAAAAGCGCTAGGGCAAATTACATAGATAGCCGAAAGAAAAAAAAGTTACAGGATAACATCTAAAGTGAAAAATATCTCAACTCATCCCTTCTTATATATGATTCATCCTAGTTAATGATAGAGCTGACAAACTCATCTGTAAAGACCTCGTAATCTTTTACAGTTTACTTCCAATTACATTTAAATGTTAAACAATTCTTCTACGTATCAAGCGTTTTTGTCTTTCTTGAGGACTAATTGTTGTGAGGATGTTACAAACTACTGCTAAATCAAGAAGTTCTTTTCGGTTTAAATCTCCAGCGTTGTTATGTCTGCCATTAGACATTATTTTTCTTCGTACATGGAGAATGTGTTGTGATCCTTTTGAAAATCTTTCAAGTGCATGAGGGTATATCATGGAGTTCCTTTTTATAGCCATCGAGCTTGTAATCTTGTTTAATTTCATAAGGTTTTGGATGATCATGATCTCCAGTCATCATCCTAATTTTTCTCAAAAAAATGCTTCTCTTCACAGGATTTCCTCGAGTTTCATATGAAATTCCCCCCTAAAAGTCCACTTCTTTCATTTTCTTCAGTTCAACTTCAGGCGCATGTATGGATGTCTTCTAGAATACCTTCCAAAATAAATGGTATCATTAGAATGCAATCTGGAACCCACTTAATGGTCTGATGGTAGCCACTCAAAAGACTAGGATTCAAATCCTGAAGCCGGCACATGTGTTTGTTTCTCCCTCTTATTTCAAATTAGAATGTATCAATGTAATCCGTGCCTATTTACTGTTATCAAGCTCATTAAATTCTTCTCCACCAATGCATTTTGAATTTTTCTGTGAAGGCTATTTTAAAATTCATCTTTTCAGTCTCCACATTTATCTGTAATGAACTTTGTTTCTCACATTGAAATTTTAGTGTTCATCCTATCATCCTGCTTGCTGCCTCCATGAGCTTGCAAAGTGAAAGGGCCATCCACAACTTTTTTCTTGCAGTAGCTACATCCCCAAATCTTTCCAGCTTGGTGTGGATAATCTTCTGCAGCTAGCTACAATTGGATGTTGATTTTATATTATGACATGATTACACTGCATGCAAAAACTTCTACGTTGGCAGTATAGTTTTCCTGCCTAAGTCTGCAGTCACTGACTGAATGGCATATCACACTGCTAAGTGGGATTTGATAGTGTTTAAAATTTACAATGCAAGTTTGACTCAAGTTTTCAGCTCGACATTGGTTACCTTGGTTCTTTTTTCTAGGGTGGGCGCTGGCTCTAAAAAGCAAATAGCTCCCTAGAAGCAGGGTTATGGTTCCTGCCTTTATCATGTAAAATTTACTCAATCACCACCTGTCTGATTGAAATCATACATTGATTGCCCTCTAATTTTAAAGTGTTGAAATACGATTACAGACAGAATGTTCAACAACTTTCTTAAAAAATATCTTAACTAGGTTACTAAATATCATTTTTTCTGGATATCTTTTTCAGTCAAACGTGAAAGGATTTACAAGCAAATTGCTGCCGCAGTAGCAAAATTTAGAGAGATCAAAGGAAGCATTAACGAGGGTCTTAAGTTCTATATTACCCTTCAGGTGCGAATCTCATTCTATTATATTTCCACTTTTTCGTTCCATGACTGGAAATGTTGCAAGGTTACCATTTGTGGAACGTATATCAGAGTTTCTTTATATATATATATATAGGGGGCCTTTCAAATGAGACGTGGTCCTTCCATCTCTAAGGAAGGCCAACGATCTGGACCATCGGATTCAAATCCAACGGTATCTTCTATTTTGATGCCCAAAAGGGTATTTTTGTCATCAATTTTTGCATTAATTATGCACGTTAATTAATATTCCGAAATACTAATTTTAGCTACTTTTATTTTTGGCATTTTCGCAATACCATATTTAGAAAATATCCAAATTTTTGCTGGACGATATTATCTAGGGTATATTTTTGTATCCTCACGTATTTTTTTGTAGAATTTAAGGTTCCTTTTGTATTGACTGCATGTTTTTTTGTATAATCCGTTGTTCATTCAAAAAGTCATCCGTTATTTGTAAATTTTGCATGGTTCTTTGTAAAATACAATTCATATTAGTAATTAATGTGTGGTTCTTTGTATAGTAATTAATGTGTGGTTCTTTGTATAGATTGTATGGTTCTTTGTAACGATTTTATACAAGATCTATAAAAAAATATAATTTTCATTCGCAACCATCTGATTCGTAAAAATACATAACAAATTTGTATAATACATATCCAAATTGTATAATACAGACTAATATTGTAGAGTACAAATCAAAATTGTATCAAACTGTGAATCTTCATCCAAGACTGGGTGCATCACTTTTTTATCGTTGTCGCTTGCATGAAAAACGTCTCGGATAGTCACCAATGAGGCCGCACATCACGTCGCCAACTCCGCACCACGATCAGACAATCCATCAAAGCCGACGCGTACGAACCGATTTGCGCCGACCTCTACGTCGTCGACGCGATCTGCAATGCAGTGGGGCATGATCTCCTTCCGATATGAAAAAGATTAAAAGGCCGTTGCTGAAAATATAAAATAAAAAATTCTTACGTCTAAAAATATGAAAGTTTTGATAAAAAAATTAAAGATAGATGTATCGGCTGTCAATTATGATCTAACGATGCACAGAATCTACTTTTGCAGAATACGATACGTGCCCCTGGAACAATGGTCCAACTGTTTAACCTAGAAAAAATCAAATACTAGAAAACCTCTTCAACAACAACAACCGTCAGTAGTCTCTCCGTCGATCGTGCGACCTCCACCACCAGCCGGAGCAATGCCACCCTCGCGCGAGCCTCCGGAACTCCACCGTCGTCATCTCGTCGTCGACGTGATTGTGGGATTAGGAGAGATATTAGCGAGATACTTTAGGTATACGTACGAGATTTTTGGAAAGAGTATGAGAGAGATAAATGAGGAGATATTCTGAATGCTACATACTATATTTAGAAAATGCATAATGACCAAAATAGGTTTTTGATCAATTAAATAATAGTATTAACATACCTTTTATAATAACCGTTTGATTAATTATCGACACACAGGATCGCTGGCCTTCCTTAGAGATGGAAGGAGCATGTCTCATTTGAAAGATATCCTATATATATATATATATATATATATATATATAAGAAATCACTCCAAAGATCCTAGACTTCATGGAACTTTATTACGGATAATTCTGACATTTTATATTTCAAGCATATCAGGAACCTTTCGTACGTCCTTGTTAACACTGCAATAATGTTCTCCCCTTGAAAATTTTATAGTAGCATGCGCAGTCTCTAGGACAAATGCATTTCCGCTTTAAATTGCAGAATAATAATATTTAAAATAAAGCATGGGAAGCCTTTTTCTTACCCCTATTAACTTATGAATCCTCCTAAAATGTTGTCCCTCTTCACCTCAACAGCTGGACTGTAACTCCTGCAACTATCACATCTCATCATTGCCACAACCAGTGCAGCTATGCGTCTGTGCACACACACACTCTCACTCACGCATGCATACACAATTCAATTTTTATGTAGTAGGAAAACCTTCTACAGGCGCATATATGTAACATCTCTATTTATGGATTTTTGATGTTATTTTCCCTCACTTTTTCTGCTGGCTTCACTTGACAGGATGCAATAACAAATGTAAAGCAGCAGTGCAGCGACTTTGTAATGACAAGAAGTATGGAATGCAAAGAAACTATTCAAGATGTTCAAGCTAAAATTGCTACAATGGATATATCTTCTGATAGAAGGTCAGTCTATAACTACCCTTCCTCTGGCCACAATCCTCCCATATCGCAGCAGCCAGATCGTGGCAGTGCACATCCACACCAACTGTATCCTCAGGCACCTCCAACCCAACAGTTCGATCCCCGCAATGGACAACCAAATCATCCTTATTATCAGGCAACTCCACCGCAACCACAGACCGCGCAGGATGGACAACCAAACCTACCATATTACCCGGCTCCTCCTCCCCAACGGCCCAATGCACGGGAAGGACAAACGAACCAGCCTTATTACCATGCACCTCCGCCCCAACCACAAAGTGCCTGGGATGGACAGCCAAATCAACCATATTACCAGGCACCACCTCCTCCCCAACTACCGAATGCTCGAGATGGACAACCAAACCAGCCATACTACCAGGCACCTCCACCCCAACTACCGAATGCTCGAGATGGACAGCCAAACCAGCAATATCACCTGGCACCTCCATCTCAAAAGCCAGAATCTTGGAATCCGTCGTCACATCAACCATATTACCAGACACCACCACTTCAAAGGTCTGAATCCTGGAATGCACCGCCACGTCAACCGTATCCTCAACCGGCAGCACCCTATTACCAACCTTCACCTGAGCAGCGATATTCTCAACCACCTTATACATCATCATATGCGCCCATCCCGCAACCTCCATCTTATGCATCTTCCCCAGGTAGCTCTTACCAACCACCGCCACCAACTCGTCCTGATCAACGGTCATACCATGATTATGGTCGACCTGCTAATCCGGGATGGGGTGCCTCGTACTATAGTCCTCCTCACCCTGGTGCTCCCGTGCAACAGCCTGCCGCTCAAAGTGGCGTGGGACATTACCCTCCTTATCATGGTGGTTACTAATGCTCGCAGCACTAGCTGCTGTTGTCTCTGGTTTTGTATGTTTTCAGTTGATATCGTGTTCTGCTGATTCCCTTTTGTGAATTCGTTAAGCGAGCTGCAATGTGGGAGGAAAAGCTGGATGAATTATTCGCTGCGGTGATATGAATTTGTTTGAGATTATTTGATGGTTTTATATTTTAGTGCTTCCAGATTCATACAAAATGCGGTTTGAAACTCTCTGATGGTACTTCAGTGTAATGCAGTAATAATATTTTACATTTATGAAAGTTTTTTGTTTGCAGTTGTGGAGTCATGTTGCGCATCCCTATGAATGGGGTATGGTATTTTGAGTTGGTTATTATGTAGTTTGCCTGGCCACCATGTTTCATATGGTGTACATGCATGTAAAATCTGCCTGACTGGTATCTTGCAGAGTCAGACTTAAATCCATCTTAATCATTGATTTAAAAATGAATATCCATCGCCTCCGTTTAACTAATTTGCACTCTCATAAGCGAGGAGTTAAAAACATGTCACCTGTTGCTAATGATCAAAATGGGTTCTTGGTAGAAAGTGATGTTAGTTGCATTTGATATAAAGTTTTGTTTGAAAACGAAAACTTGGATGAGCCTCACCTAGTTGGCTTGATCTGCCCTGCGAGGCCAGTGCAAGAGGCCATTTCTATATCTTCATGATCTAAGCTCTAAATTACTATTTTAGTTCACAACTTTCAGTTATTCGCAACCAAATCTCCCTTGAAAATAATGAAAAAAAATCCGTCAGAGATGAGTGATAGGATGAAAAGTTGGCTTTGGGTGTGGGAAAGATGGGTTACATACAAGGATATGATTTGTTGGTGATTAATCACCTCTTGCAACCATTGAGAAGTTGAATTGTTATGTCTATCTCAGTTGGTGAGGGTGTCATGAGTCGAACCTTCTATTATAGAGCTAAATGCAAGTGTTGAGTCATATTTATATATAGGACTTCGGCATAGAAATCAACTTGTAACTCTTTAGGATGGTGACTCTTAACTCTAACAATCTTCCCCTTGAGCTTAATTATGTTGTGATAATCATGTTGCCTTTAATTAGCAGTAATCCATTCCTATCATGCGCAAAGCCTCTTTTGCAAAAATACAGTTCATGTGAGTTGCACTTGTTTGTGTGTGCTCATGCTTCCTCCCAAGCACATAGCACAACTTCGCAATGTGCATCATGTTGTGGAATTACACATTGCTCGACACAAAGGTGTATGTTACCATTGATGTGTTGATTGCTCTCATAAGGAAAAATTGTAGTTCCATTACCTATCACAAATCATTCCTCAAAGCTTGTTTGCCCTATTCAGCTTCCTCTTTAATTTGTCACCATGTGTGTTCCTCTACTCACTCTAAGAAGTTCCCTTTGTAGAAATGACTAGATGTATTCTTGACTCGATCACTTCCGATCAACTCAATTCCTTCATCATTAGGTATGTATTCGGTACGCATTCATCAAAACATGTAGAACCATAATAACCCAAACTCTAGTGACATCATGGTTAACCTCTCAACTCACATCAACTTAAAATGTCAAGTCAATCGATCATACTCAATTTGGCTTAGCTATACTCTCCCTTGATATAAATGATATACTCTCTGCAACTCCTTACCTAGCCATCACCATCTCTCATCACTTGTTAGTCTCCATCGTAACCCATTCATCTATAATGAATATATTGTCGCATATAATGTGATAAGAGTGTCCATCATATAGAGTACCACTCACTGTATGATCACAAGAAGATATAAGAGAACTCAATTAGAACGACATATTCTCCTCTTATTGGAAGAGAAACTCTCACGTATCCATCGTAAAAATCGGTCCTTGGATCTACCTTTTTTATACAAGTTCGGAGCCTATTTGATTGCGCGCCTAAGGGCTTTTGTTGTTCCCATTACACAAGTCCCTAACTAACTCCCTATCGGTCAATCCAGCGCTGGCTCTTCAATGTTATCATCAAAAGCAAAGAGAAAGCATCGATCTTTTTCATTGCCCAAGTCTACCGCATTTTTTTCCGAAAGATCGGTGCTTCATTACTACTAACGAAACCACCATTGCCCGTGCTCTCTCACTAACTGCTTCACTTACTAATTGATTAACCTATATAGTATATCCCTACACACACAAGAATGGACTTCCTAACGCTTCTATGCACGATCAATAGCACATTGCTTTCCGATAGCTTCCTCAATCGATGTTCTTCATCAGCTCTTCAACAAAAATCCTATCAACGCTTGTTTTGGTTGAGGCCTGATGGATGGGCCTGAAAAGTTCGTTGGGTCAAGGTGAAGGGAGGGATGTCAAAGTCCTGCTTCCTTTGATCTACAGAAGGTCTTGTAATAGGGACAATACAATTAGAGTACTCGACCTAATATCTATGAGGGTTCACAAGCAAGTCTAGCATCCTAGGTCCCGAGATGGTGACTGGGGTTGATGAAAGCAAGTAAGCTATTAGTCGACTATAAAAGCCTTCTAATGTCAAGATGCAATTGTGAACTAGTGTTTGACTTACGTTCGTGGAAGCCTCAAAGCGGAGTTGACTATGCGAGCAAGTAATCAGATTAGGTTGTTGCTTTTCATATCAATCACCTATCGTAATGAGAAAGGGCTCGTCGAGCCCGTACCTAATCTTGGATTCTCAAGACTTTTGTCGCTCCATCCTCGCCGGAGCAGAGAACCCGTCGTTGTCTCGGTTGTGCCACCGAAGGCTCCGGGGAAGCTACTGACTATCTAAGAGAGCACTCATCATGCTTGGGGTGGGAAAATGCCAATGAAGTTCTATTCGATCAACTTCCAACTATATATGACTGAGGACTAGAAGATTATAGGCTCGGGGATCACTCGCTTTGTACTATTTATTACGGGACAGAAAACTAGAAAGACTACCCTAACCTATGTCTCCTCATTCCCACTTCTTTGATTAGCTTGACAAGCACGAGCCCGTTGAACTAATAGTTAATAGGGGGTTTTGGGATAGGGCGCTCCTCTTCCGAAGATGGAGGTGATTCCAATGGAACTTTCTTAAATATTAGTTTGGATGCAAAATGCTACTACATTGACATATTGGTTGTTGTTTTTTCACTATTTGGATTGAACCCTAGACATTCCAACCTATTCTTACAAGTTTTACATGACCACCTAAGAATCCATGGCACCTTCTACCTAAAAGAGAAAAGAGATATCTCAGAACCTCCCCCCGTAAGCAGTGATGTTGAGGAATACATGATTGTATGTTCGAGTGCAAGGGAAGGTGCAAGAAGAAAGATTATAATCTTTATCGTATATATTGATAAACATACCCTTTCATTTTGTTTTCATTTCAACCATGTAGGTGGTGTATTGGTCAACCATGCCCCTTAACTAGGACTTGTGGGCAAAGATGGGTTTTGAGGCTTCTCATCAATCAATCGGGTAAATGATTAGTCAGTTGACGATACATCAAAAGTTGGTTATCCTAGAGGCACCATTTAGAGTAGAGGGACTTGTAAATGCTCACTGTGACTCCCCTTTTCGAGGGGTTCCATACATGATAAGTGTGTTGGGAACAAAGAACTCACTTGTTGAAGCATGGAACGAAACCTCGAACGAATAACCAAGATGAATAACTACCATCATGAGCATATGAGTAAGCAAATCAAACCACAAACACCATTCTCAATCTCAGGGTACTATTGGTTTCTTCAAGTAGTCAAAGAAAGATAGACGAGGAGGTTCCTAGGATCTAGCCAGCCAAGTCTTCAGGCCCTTGATTGTGAATCCACCATGCCACATCCTTTGCCAATGCCTAAAAGGGACTATGTAATGCACTTGAGGCTTAGGGGTACACTGTAACACCCCAACCCCAAACATAGTACCATACCTAAAACTCACAAAGTGTGGTTATGGTTTATAAGTGATGGGGATTACTACCTGAAAAATTGGGCTTAAGCATTTTGGGTGGTTGTCAACGGGTCCATCTGGGCCCGAACCCAACAAGTTGTCAGGGCCAGTTTTCCTCGATAACGGACCGGGGACCTAAGCCCGGGACGTTACAAATGGTATCAGAGCCAAATTCTCTCTGATAGTGGAAAGGGCTACCCGAGAGGTGGAGCCGCCCCTACAAGAGGTTGGAGGAAATGGCTACCCGGAGCGTGCAGCCGCCACTATCACTGGGAATAAGTGATGGGCCATGTCGCAACGAGGACGTTGCGAATATAAGTGGGGGAGGTTGTAACACCCCAACCCCAAACATAGTACCATACCTAAAACTCACAAAGTGTGGGTATGGTTTATAAGTGATGGGGATTACTACTTGACAACTTGGGCTTAAGCATTTTGGGTGGTTGTCAATGGGTCCATCTGGGCCCGAACCCAACAAGTTGTCAGGGCCAGTTTTCCTCGATAACGGACCGGGGACTTAACCCCGGGACGTTACATACACATTTTCTCAGAGTTTTCAATGATGCCTTGACCATATCTCTCTCACAATCTCGAGGGATGAGACGTCATACTTGAGACTGCAAGGATACCTACTTGCTTATGTTCTCAATCTATTGGAAATAGGGTAGATGCCAGTCACCATCCCAATAACTACAAAGTACACAGATTTTTAACGTTAAAACCTCCAAGAATGAGAAGGGAAAACCATGTGACCTACACGATCCAAAACCACTCCATTATAATCAGTGATAAAGTCGTTCTCCTTGCAAAGCTACATAAGCCAAACCTTTTTTATTGGTGTATCAACCAAAGGAACTCCATTAAATAATATAAAAGGTGGAGTAGTTTGGGTATCACATAAAATGATAACCAAACCATCCTTGATGATGGCCTACAAAGAGTATTTTCTATCTGAACAAGTATATATTAGTCTTTGCTTGATCTCTTGTCTCCTCCAACTCCCTCATTTGTCATCTTTTTATGACATTTTCTATCTCCGATTGCGCTCTCATAAATCCTTTCTAATGTGAGAATATCTTTCACCTTTTGTTACTGCAATGTGAAGTCAATTCTTCTCATTGAATGGATCCATGGAGATTGATATGCCTTTCTAGGAGAAGTTTTCTCGTCATATTGGCGCCTTAGTGGTCTTTGTCGTTGCATAACATTGGATCTCGACCAATTGCCTCAAAATATTTCTCTACAGAGCAATGCCCATCCTTTCAAAAGGTGAGGACCGGTACGGACTTGAGAATCCTATGAAAAGAGATCACACTAGAAGTATAGAATCATGAAAATTGCGAGAATGGTGGACAGATATTCAAAATTGTGGCAATAGAATTTTGATTGTTCGAGAACATTCGGTTGCATCTTTCTTTCCATCAAATCCATATTGCAATGAAGCCCTTGGTAATCAACAAAGAAGTATTTGAAAACCCTTCCACTAGAAATGAAGAATTAATTTTCTACTACTCTTGAAATCAAAGGGAAGATGCTACCTAGTATGACATTTAAAAAATGGCAATAGAAAATGTAATGTTCTACTGAATCCTCCTGAATTAATCAAAACATGCATCCACCCACTCTTTATCTCCATCAGAACCCCTACCTCTACTACTAGATCTTGATTAGCATATGATTAGCTCTATTATGTTAAGTATTCTGTGATCAAGCCAACTTAAGTTACCGATAACTGTGCTGAATTTCAAGAATGCAGAGTACAGTTCCGATTCAAAAAAGTCAAATATCCTGCTCAGCTTCAGAATCCTCAAACTAAGACTGAAGCAAAGTTAAGGCTAAGAACTGATCAACCAAGCAAATCATGATGATCAGTACACAAATAGATGTATAAAGGGATTTGAGTTCAACCACAGCTCAAACTAGTTTGATATACTTTCTAAGTGCCCCCAGGACGTAATATACATCACCCCATGAGGCAATTCCGGTAGCACGGTCTATACAAGAGACTTTGCAGGTATTGGAGCATTCATATGTCATTGAATACGCACACAAGGCCAGCTCGTCGGTGTAAAATTCAGACTGAAGCAGCCCATCACAATGACAACATCCACTGGTACCAAACGACCAAAGTAGAACACAATCTCCAACCCTGACATGGCACCTTCTATACAAGCGGGAGTGTTAGTTTTGTAGTAAGATTCTATTTTGATACAAGGTCGTTCCCAGCTCAGATGAGGCTGGAGAAAGGCAGTTGCAGATCAGGCGGAATGGTATGAGAATGCTCCTCTGCTTCGATGCTTGAAGATCTAGTAGCAAAAACTATCTCTTCAACATTAACAAGAGGCTGATTCACATCTATCGAAGAACCAAAACCCTTGGCTCGAGACTCTTCTTCTATGTCGATGAGGGCTCATTATCAACCATGGAAGACTTGCTCGCATTGGCACAATACTGTGAAGAACTCAACAATCCACCATCAGATTTGTCTGCATTATCTTTAGATTCGCAAAGTTTTTCCTCGACATTGGAAAAGTTGCAAAGGAGATCCTCCAACACTGACGCACTAGTCTGATTTGCATCATGCGAGTTCTCTGATTCTAGAATTATTTGTGGGGAATCTAACAACGAGTTGAATGTTTTTTCATGTTCAGTACCCACTTCTGGATTCATGAGCATTGGACTTGACATATCAGAGCCTGCATTTGAACTAACAGCAGTGACTCCTCCAATGTTATCTGTTTCTGACTCGCAGTCGCTTCCTCTGCCGGTAAGCCAGCTGGGAAGTGGGAACTTTACCTCCACTGAATCTGTACTGCTTAGGTCGCTCCAACCTGCGTGGCCAGAATCGACATTCAACCCATCCATAATCGACTCCGTGCCGCTCTCTCCAAACCATTGTTTTTTATTCTGATGCTTATCAGCGTCATCTACATCGCTGCCTGTGAATGTTTCTCCACGATCCAAACAAGTGGGAGAGTTCGCCATGCCACATATATCGCTAGTATTTGTAGTGTCCTCATGAGTTTCAACAACAGTATGGAGGGGAAACTGATCACCATTCTGAGCATCAATGGCCATGGAGCTGGTGTTCCAATCCTCAAAAGTAGCTGAAGGTGCATCTTTCTTATGATTCTCGATAGTAGTTGTACTCGGGGGCTGTTGGATTTCATCGATTTCACTAATGATCTTGCTTGCAATGCCACTGTTGTCATCTTGCACATTGGTTCCTTTCAAAGGGAACAACCTATCATAAATAAGCGTTGATATGTCATTTTTCCTTTCTTTTTCATTACAGAAGACATCCAAGTGCTCGGAATCCTTGGGGACCACAGCCTCTTCAGAAGCAACCTCAATAACTGGATCTCCATCTTTGCAATCTTCTATCTGTTCTTGTGCATCAAAAGGTTGGTTACATGCTGGAGACTTGGTTGTAGAGGATAGCAATGCCTCTAAAGCTGAAGCCCAATGCTGTGTCGATCGAGAATGCTGATCTATCATTCGACTGGTTCTTCTCAGGTGGAGCAGAAGCATCGTCGCCACTAGGGGAATAATCTTCAGAAAAGAATTCAGGTGCACTGAACTTCAATGATTTACCATTGCTGTTTCTTTCTCTATCCATATCCAAGATTTCATCAAAAAAGACATTTGATTTACTGTCTTGATTGCATGCAGGTGTATCATGCAGAGATCTTTTCTCTTTAGATAGATTCTCTCTCGCCAAACTTGAATTCGTATTACTGCTGGAGCAAGGAGTTTCATCCAGCTCAAAGTCAGGTGCCCTGACAAGAAGGGCCGGGAAAATCTTATGAGCATCTGAATGTTCAGATATTGACATGTTAGACGCTGAACTCTGTTCAGGATTAACTGAAGCAACATGATCTTTATTTTCAGAGTCAGATCCAACACAAGCAAACTCCGGGACAAAGATTCTTGGTGACCTAGGTGGTTTGGAACAGTTGGTTCTTTCGGTTAGCAAATCCAGTTGCTGCTCTAGCTTCTGGAGTTTTGTCTCAATTGCCACAAGAGGTTTTGTCATCTTATTTTCAATGCTTGCGCAGAATATTTCTATTCTTCCAACTCGAGAAAGCAGTTCTTCCAATATTTTCTCAATGCGACTGTAGCCCACATTGCCCGCATCATAACAAGGAGTGTCCGTGTGAGCAGCAGGTACCTCCTGGCAAGAGCCCAAGTTGGCATTTTGAGGACTGATCTGGACTGGAACTTCTTCACGAACGTCAATCAGAATTTTCTCACTAAAGTACGTTTCTCTCAGTATTTCCCTAGCCATACCAAACTTACCATTCTCAGTTTCTTCTGCGGCAATAGTATCACATGTGTCCGAGATGCCTTTATCTTTTCGTCTGCTATTCCCAGATTTTGAAAACTGCAGGAGACCCGGTACAAGCATGGACAAGAGAGAAGTTCCAGACATATTTCCTGAACTCGTGCCTTGGTTAGAACCACTGGCTTCTGCGCCAACTGGGTCAGCATATATGTAAATTTCCTCTATATAAACCTGGCCTTTAGGCTGGAGAGAGAGCAAGCGAAGAGTAATAGATATGCAAGGACTGAGATCAGAAATTTCTGCAGTGGCCTCATAACAAGTCTGCAATCAATTAAGTTACAAGATGAGCTTCAAAAACTATTGGCAAAAGTTGAATTCTAGTAAAATAGGTAATATACCTGAGCCTTTGGAGAAAATTTTACATCAGAATTACTTTTCAAAATCTCATTTTTGCCAAGAAGCACAGGTGAATCGGGAGCATTTACATCTACCCAGCCATCTTCATTGCTGACATTAGTACAAGAACTCTTTGCTGAAGTTGCAGGCATATTTGAAGATGCTTGTTTTTTACAGTGATGTTCCATTGGGAGTGTTTGTTCATTGATTTCAGGTAATAGAACTTTTGTTGAAGCCTCTCCACAACGTACAGTGCACACGTATTCATTGCTTTGGCAGGGTTGTTCAAGAGCATGGTATATCTCATAAACATGGGCAGTGCTTCGCACGTATATCCTATGAATGTCATGCTTCTGCCTGAAACAGACTGCAAAAATAGAATACTAATTGGCAATGGCTAATATGGACGACAGATATGCTGAATTACCTTTCTCTTAAAACATGTGTTGAAGTGCCATATGATAAACCAATCTCATATATAATCTTTTATATGTAACCCAAATATTAGCACAAAAAACCTGAACGTAGCTTGGTCAAGAAATTGTCAGGTAGAGGTCTAAAATGAAATGTTGTTATTTCCGTGAATATAAGAGAGTGTCCATCCTAAATTTTCCTTAATTCTTTCTTGTGATTTACACGCTCTCCAATTTCCTCTCAACCTCTGATCCCTGAGCAAGATAATATGGCTAAACAAATGTGGGAAACTTCTATGCTCTTGATTAGTCAACTGGTCATCCAAAGAATAACTATACAACCTGGACATTCTATAACATTTGCATGTAAAGTCCTAAAAGGGTACTGCAAATTTCAATGATATTAAGTTATTTAGAACCTCGAACGAAAATCTAAACTGTGGATATTTCATTAGGTTGATGCACATGAGGGAACATGGTGAGAGAAACAAGTTGGAGGGTGAGACAAAGGAGGGGAGCACAATACACACAGCATGTGGTTTTGGTGGGGAAGCACGAAGATGCGCGAGGGGATAGGGAGAGAATAGAAAAGATATCTGAGAAAAATTCCAACTCAGTTTCCTGCCTGATCTCTATTTATTAATCAAAGGTTCCTTTAAGTAGGCTGACAAGTATTATCCTAAATTAATAATATTCAAAATAAAATAAGTTATCCCAATAAACCCATCAAAACTATATATAAAAAGAAATTATCCATTCATTTAATCTAAAAAACAAAATCAAAAATAAAGGGAAATTATAATTGATTCCAAATGATAAGAAATTTTGTTGTTTTCTACATTTCAGAATTTTGGTCTGCATCAGTTAGATTGTTTCCACTAAGAAAACTTCACCATCGCAAAAGCCTTATCCAAGCCTCAATATTGACTTTAAGAATTGTTAATCTTATAGCGATTATGCAAGCTTGCCGGGGAACACCAAATGATGTTTCATCTAGGAGAATAAAACTTGATTTACTATACATCCTAACATTTCAGGTCCATGTGCTAATATTTCAACTGTTTTCTCTCTAAAACCGTTTATGACTACTAATAAAAGGAAGCTCCTGTTTAGAGTGGGATCTTATCCATTAATTAAAAAATGATTTTTCCATAATCATATTCATGGGTTTCAAAGTGTGGACACAAACATTTTCTTAAAAATCAGCAATTCTTCTGCAAGGGTTCACTTTTATATTTTAATGTATTTATAGCTTTTAATCTTTCTCATATTGTCAAGATACAGGGATCCAAATAATATATATTCAAAGTCTAGAGAAGTATGCAGCCAACCTCTCTTAAACTAAGAAAAATCTTGGTCGATGTTGTTAAGATATAAACATCAATATACGTATAGACTAGTTGAAACTTGGCCTGCTGGCTAACTTATCATTCTGTGATCAGATGTATTCAATTTCTTGTCACCTTCTCTAGATACATACTATAACTTATTGGTGCAGGTTGTAGTCTCCCAGGAAGATATAAACCCTATTTTTAAATAATATAGCTCTTTTAATCCTGCTACCAAAAAAGTATGTAGCCTATTCTTCTGCAGATCAGAATATAAATGCGAGTAGGCAAGGAGGATGGACATTGAGGGGAGACACGAGAGGCGCTAGCGAGAGGGGAGGAGTTCGTGAAAGAGAGAGAGGAGAGTGAGTTCGTGGGTGAAGACAGAAGACCTGGTCGTGGTGGACAACCATGCCTAATCGTGAAGCCTCTGGATGATGAGGGATATTTGTGGCCTAAACGCATGCAGCGTCAGCACACTGTTGAAAATTGGCAGGAATTCCCCCGGTAAGACCCAATGAGAGGGATGGAGGATCCCGTGTGACTGCTGTTGGAAGGAAGGCGATCTGCTTCAAATACCACAAACCGTTCATCGCAAAAAAGATTGTGCACCTATGGAGAGAAAGATGGAGGTTGATGAATCGTTGATGGCGATTCTCTGTGTCTTGTGAGATCCTCTCATGGAGATTCTTCTGGTGGAAGGATGATATGTATTAGATGTGGGTAAACACCTGAAGATATAAACCATGACGCTTTGAGTGCTCTGAATCCATACAGATTTGGGTGATGGCAAGCTTGCTTGATGCATGATTAGAAGATGAGGCTGCATTCTGGGACTCTATGAGCAGCAATTAGAGCGGCTCTATGGAGGGAAGGACTAAGGTTGCAGATTATATGGATAGCGAGGAACAGAGTGGTCATAAAAAAGGATAAGTTTTGTTCTGAGAATATGATTTAGCATGCTAACATCCTTTATGAGGCCTAGTTGTTGCAAATCTCTTTGTATAACATTCTTACTCAAGTATAAGAGTTAGGGTGTCCATCTTCTGGATGGTCACCCAATGGATTCTTTAAAAGAAAATGCAAGTAGGCCAGACAACTGTTGACAATCACATCTAAACTTGGTTAAAGTATTTACTATTGCTTTAGTTCCGTTGGGACTAATATCCAACAAAATGTATGCCAATGTTCTCAGATTGCTAGTTCTCAAAGCAAGATAGTTTTTTAAAAGAAAAAAAGGGCCTACACCGTATAGGTGTGTGCCCAAAATCAAAGCAAGATAGTTCTGATGGTATTGCAGTGTCAGAAAACAAAGAAAATGGAGACAATACCATATATGCGGGTGCAAAGCCGCTACACTTCAAAAATTGGCAAAGAAAACCATCATTGTATCCTCTATCCTAATTAAATTTAAATTGTTTATCAGTCTAAAACTTGATAATTTATTAGGATGTGTAGGAAAATAATCCCATCATGAGTTCACTTGATTAAATATCTAAGGTATCCCCTTCCTTATAGAAGTGAAGGAAGAACACCATATTACAATAATACCCTTGATATTAATAGAAAAGACTATCATAAAGAAAAAAAACCCATGCATTTAGAGCGTATAACTCTCTCCCTCAAGCTAGAGCAAAGATATTCATCATGCTCAACGTGGAGATACATCTAATGAAGAGAGTGCGACTAAGAGGTGTTGTGAACACATTAGCGAGTTGCTTTTCTGATGGTTCAACCTCGGCCTTGATATGCTCTTTTTGGATCATGTCTCGTGTATAGTGGTTGTGGAAGTATAAAAGGAATCAAAGTTATACTCATCGTAGCCCTAGAGCTCTCTTATATAGGAGAAAACTCTAGAGAAAATTACATAGATAGCCGAAAGAAATAGAAAAATTACAGAATAACACCTAAAGAGATAAATATCTCAACACTCCCCCTCAAGCTGGAGCATAGATATCTATCATGCCCAGCTTGAAACAACAATGGTGAAACGGTCCCTTTGTAAGAGCTTTGGTGAACATGTCAGCAATCTGATCTCCTGAAGCAAAATGAGAAGTGAATAAACCTTTTTTGAATCAAATCACGGGTGTAGTGGCAGTCAACCTCAATGTGCTTTGTTCTTTCATGAAAGGCATGATTATTTGCTATAAATAGGCAGCTTGATTATCACTTGTAGATGCAGAGGAAGAGGCACCTCCATAGTTAGGTCAGTCAGAACGAACTTGACCCACATCATTTCTGTGCTCCATTGGGCCATTGCCCTACACTCTGATTTTGCGCTAGATCTGGCCACGACTGTCTGTTTCTTGCTCTTCCATGAAACCAACGAGCTGTCTACAAACACAATGAACCTTGAAGTTGACTTCCTATCCTTTGGACACCCAGCATAGTCTGCATCCGCACATCCTGACACAGTAAGGTTGTGTCTCTCCTGAATAGAAGTCCTGCACCTAGAGAAGACTTGAGATACCTCAAGATCATGTTGACTGCATCCATGTGAGACTGCCTAGGTTGCTCCATAAATTGGCTAACCCTACTAACAACAAAAGATATATCAGGCCTGGCAATAGTGACATACAATAGTTTTCCTACCAACTCTTTGTATTGTCTCTTATCTACCTCTGCAGAATCATCATCATATAATCGTGCATTGGGATCCATCGGAGTAGTAGCAGGTCTACATCCTGTCATACCCATCTCGGATAAGAGATCAATGACATATTTCCTTTGCGTCATTACCATTCCCTGCTGGTTTCTTGCAAATTCTAGACCAAGAAAATACCTCAGCTTACCAAGATCCTTGGTCACAAACTGTTGTCCAAGAAAACCCTTGGTTGCCTGGATTCCTTCGTTATCACTGCATGTGACAACAATATCATCCACGTACACCAAAATAGCAACAATACCCTTCTGGGTTCTCTTAACAAAAAGAGAATGATCCGCAGTAGATCTGACAAAATCATGTAGTTCAATTAACTCTGAGACCTTCTGAAACCAAGCCCTCGGACTTTGCTTAAGGCCATATATAGCCTTATGAAGTTTACACACCATACTAGACTCCTCCTCAGCAGTAAACCCCGGTGGTTACTGCATATATACTTCTTCGTGCAAATCGCCATATAAGAATGCATTCTTGACATCTAATTGGGAAAGGGGCCAGTCCTTTACCACAGCAACAGCAACAAGAATGCGTAGTGTAGAGTGACGTGCAACCAGAGAAAAGGTGTCTTGATAGTCCACATAAGTTTGGGTGAATCCCCGAGCAACCAAATGGGCCTTGTATCTGTTCACGGATCCATCTGCACGGTGTTTAATGGTAAACACCCAGTTACTGCCAACAATAGAAGCACCTGGGGAAGCGGAGACGACACTCCACGTACCACGAGATTGTAAAGCGACCATCCCTTCTTCCATAGCAAGACACCAAGGGCCACTCTGTAATGCTTCCTGATAGGATCTCGATATCTGTACAGTTGATAAGGCAACAACAAATCTCTGAAAGTCCCTAGATAACCACGTCAGAGAGACATGAGAGGAAAGAGGATGCATCGTACAAGCATGCGGCTTCTGTCGTAGAGCAATAGGTACATCCAGGTCCTCTGTATCCTCAAGAATAGTATCATCCAGAACATCCTGCATACTCAAATCACCAGTGCCATCAGTAGAACGCAAATGCTCAGGACATACCTTGGGCGTGCTGGATGTCGGTGGAGGCACATGAGCATGAGGCCGGCGCTGATAAACCTGAGGAAAGAAAGGAGGTGTGGCAGGAGGTGGAGGTGGTGGTGGAGTATGTGGAGGATGTGGTGGTGGTCAGTGTTGCAATTGTCGGCCGACTATCCCGAATAGTCGGTCCGACTATGCGGTGCGGGGGGGTCACCGACTGAATAGACCTCCATTCGGTCAATAGTCGGCCCGACCGAATAGTCGCCCGACTATTCGGCCGACTGGCCCGACTATTAGGCCGACTGGAGTTTGACTTTTGATTTTTTTAATTTTTTATTTTAAATTTTCAGTTTTTATTGGCTACATTTTACCACGGTATCATAACAAATGTCAAATTCTATATATCTATTATAATGATTGGTACTTTTATCTTGGATTCATGTTAACTAATGACCATATATGTATAAAAATATAAAGATATATGTATTATAAATAATTTTTATATTAAAAAATACAAAACCGAATAATTCCGAATAGTCGCCCGAATACCGATTATTCTCTATTCAGTGACCCCTCCGACTGAATACCGAATACCGTCTTCTGCAACACTGGTGGTGGTGGTGATGGAGTAGGAGAGACAGGAGGTGGTGGCATGTAAACCTCTTCTCCACACTCTGAAGGAATGAGCTTGCCACCTGTAGGAGAAAAATACATGATGGATTCAAAGAAGGTGACATCAACACTAACAAAATACCTTTACCAAGCAGGGTCAAAGCAACGATACCCCTTTTGGGTCTTGGAGTACCCAACAAACACACGCTTGACTGCTCTAGGAGAGAGCTTGTCTAGACCTGGAGACATCTGATGAACAAAAGCGACGCAACCAAAAACACGATTGAGAAAAAAGATCCTTCTCGGGAAACGCAAACGAGAACAGAATCTTTTCCTCCAGAATCAATGAAGGCGTACGATTCACCAAATAACATGCAGTTAGAACATCATCCCAACAGTACGAGTGTGGAGCACAACTCTGAATCAGAAGAGTCCTGGTGACATCCAAGAGATGGTGATGTTTCCTCTCAGCCACCTCAATCTGTTGGGATGTATACACACATGATGTCTGATGCACAATACCATACGATCTAAAGAATTGAGAAAGTTGTGTACTACAAAATTCAAGTGCATTATCAGAACATATATACTTGACATTTGCAGAAAAGATATTTCTTATTTCATTAATAAAAGACTGAGTGATAGGACTTGCATCAGACTTGTTCTTAAGTAAAAAGACCCATGACAATCTAGAAAACTCATCAACAACAAGATAAAGACGATGTCCCTGAAGATCAGGAACACGATTGGGACCCCAAATATCCAAATGAATCAACTCAAAAAGACCATGACTACTTTGACTCTGACGACTCTGGAATGTGGACCTATGATGCTTCCTAAGCTGGTAGGCCTCGCACTGGAAAGTAGAGCGAGGAGAAATCTGAGGAAGAACATGACGCAGCTTTTGTAGAGGAATATGATCAAAGCAGAGATGCCACGTATACGGAGAGACAGATCCAGTGCGAAGAGAAGAAACAACAGCATACGAAGATTGCACTATTCTGTATAGACTTCCTTGCTCACGGCCAGTTCCAATCACCCTGCTCGTTAGAATGTCCTGAAACACAAGAGCAGAAGGGTCAAATATGGCACGACAATGCAAATCCTTGATAATTTGACTAATAGCTAATAAATTCATAGAGAATTCAGGAGCGTAAAGAACATTCTGAAGCTGCATTTCAGGGGTTAACTGCACCTAATCCTTGGTGATTTGACTAATAGATAATAAATTCATAGAGAATTCAGGAGCATAAAGAACATTCTGAAGCTGCATTTCAGGGGTTAACTGCACCTCCCCCTGCCAGTGATGGGGGAGTGTGTCTCATCAGCAATCACCACAGATCTACCTGACTGAGTCGGACTATAGGTGTACTAAACTGACCTCTGTCACCACAAAGATGATGGGATGCTCCTGAATCCATGATCCACTCCGACAAATCTACTATGTAACAGCTAGTAAAAGAATATGTTGTACCTGATGTGGATGTTGAGGATGTTACCTCTGAAGATCCCGACTGTAAGCTCGTTAACTCCGGAGATGGCATAATCTCCCTGAGCCGTGCAACTAACTCGTCAAACCTCCCGTCAGCTGCAACAGAAGAACTGCTGCCCTGCTGGATCTGTTCTACCACACGAGTTGAAGCAGGAAATTCATGCTTAGAATAGCATGTTTCCTCTGAATGACCTGGCTTGTGGCAATAAGTGCAAGGCTGACGAGGGGGTCTACTGCTTCCTCCTCTTTCACGGCCTCCTCGGCCATGAAACTGCGTAGTACTCCCCCTACCTCGGCCAAGAAACTGCGTAGTACTCCCCCTACCACGAGATGCTGACATGGTTAAAGAAGTCTGAGACACAGACGAACCACCAAAAGATATGGAGAGTCTGCTCAGCCGACGACATGCTTCCTCCATTGGAGGTATAGTGGCATCGGTAAGAATCTGCGCTCTAGCTGCATCATACCCAGGATCCAGTGCCCTAGAAATATTCATGTCATCACGGAATCTCTATATGCCTTGAGTTGCTCTGGTGTTGCAGTCAAGGGAATGTAACCATGTAGCTTTTCAAACATACCCCTTAGAGAGGTGTAAAGGGTATGGAGAGGACGACCATTCTGCTTCGAAGTTAAGATATCATGCTGAAGTTGCAGAATCTTTAACTCATTCTTCGCCGGAGAATATGTAGCAGCGAGAATGTCCCACATAGCCTTTGTTGTGGGCTGACTCAAAATGTCATTGGCTATCTCCATGGATACTGTTCCAGAAAGCCATACTCGTGCATACGCGTTGTCTCCCATGAGGTGTTAACCACAGTCTTGTCGACAGGCTCCTCTTGTGTGAGGATATGCTTCTTGACATTACATTGCATTAGACTCATGAACTGCATGGCCCACAGTTCATAATTAGTTCCACCCATCTTCACAATGGGTGTTGGACCTTTGAAGGCACCTAAGGATGGAATATATGCTTTGTTGTCTGGCATGATGACAACAATCTCTCAAACTGGGGTTGCAAACTTGGACAAAGAACGTCTACACAGACATATAGGAAGATGGTTGTGGGTGTAGACTCATACCACAACCACTTCCATTCTCTGAAGACTCCTTTGGAAGGCTAGGGTGTCTTTAGATGGTCAAGTCACACCGTAGAAGATCAGACCGAAGCCCACGAGAGGCTTGCGGTGGTGCCCACGAGCACGCAGGGACACAGGCGCGAGTGGTGACTGTCACGCAAGGGTGCAGGCGCGCGGGGTCGCGCAAGGGTGCAGGCGCGCGGGGTCGCGCAAGGGTGCAGGCGCACGGGGGAGCGCAAGCGCGCAGGCACACGGAGGCGCAAGGGGGCGCAGGCGCGCAGGGCGCGGGGGCGGAGGCGCGCTGGAGCATGCGGCTACGGCTGAAGACGACGCGTAGGGTTTTGGTGGGGATGAGGGTTTAGGGCACATGCTCCAGTCTAGGATCGTCGCTCTGATACAATGTGGAAGTGTAAAAGGGATCAAAGTTATATTCATCGTAGCCCTAGAGCTCTCTTATATAGGAGAAAAGATCTAGGAAAAAATACATAGATAGCCGAAAGAAATAGAAACATTATAGGATAACACCTAAAGAGATATAAATATCTCAACAGTGGCAATCTTCCTCAACATTGCTTTGTTCTCTACTAAAAAGCAAGATTTTTTGCAATAAACATGGTAGCAGAATCATCACACTACGATCAGAGAGATGGAGATCTCTAAAGACATACTGACTCCACATCAACTCAGTAGTGTCTTGTGCCATTATCCTATAATCATACTCGACACTGGACCGAGCCACCACAACTTGTTTTTAGTTTTTCCATGCCACCAAATTGCCGTCAATATCAATGCAGAAACCTGTAGAGGAGTTCCTATCATTGAGCCAACCAGCATAATCTCCATCATTGTAACCTAACACCTTCAATGACTTCAGACATATCAAAATCGTTAGCACAATGTCCCAATGTTTTTGATGGGGCTTATCCATGAATTGATTCGCGTGATTGACTGCAGACGAAATATATGGACAAGTAATAGTAGCATATAATAGCTTACTGATGAACGCGGATTTTGCCTCTTTAATAATCGAGAATTGTAGTGTAGGAGGCGAAAAACGATTCAGCAAAAACCACAATCTTTGAATGTTGTGGAGTATTTTTAACTTAGCAAGTCTACCAAGGTCGAACACACAGAATGGTGATTTTGTAGTTGCGAGGTTTTTAATTAATTTAAATGATTAAATAATTGCTCGATTAATTTTTATGTTGGAAAAATATAATACAATGCAATGATGAAGATATGCTATGAAGAAAATGAAAGAATACAGAGGTAATAATGAAGTGCAGGATCTATGACTTATAAAATTCAATCCTCAAATCAATGAATCAATTAATCCTCGAAAACTATTACAGAACGAATAATTTCAAGATATATTCATATTAATTCTAGTGTGTCAGGTAAATAGATCAATCGCTAATAATTAGAAGCATGATATTTGGCCTCAGAATTTCTGAGATTCAATTCCACAAATAGTCGACAATAATATTAAAGGAATAAATCTTAATTAATCTCCAGCAAAAATTAAATCCTCAAGAATATCAATATCGGTAAAAGAGGATCAAATAATTTCACGTCCTCGCACTTAAATCCCTGCAAATAAAGTCAAGTATCTTCTTAATAAAGAATAACACAAATATGTCAAGAAGAAGCCTGCATAAATCAAAATGCTCCTAAAATAATAATCATCAAGAAACAGCCTCAGATCTGTCCACAAATTATGCAAAATGATAGAGCATGAAATAAGCTTCAAAATGACATATTATGTACTAGAAACGGAGTTCGTATGAGAAAGATATGCTAAAATAAAGATGCAAGGACTAAAATGCCATAAAAATTTAAGTTTTCCATTCGAAGAAGTCCATGGAGGAACTTATCTACAATTTTGGAGATTTGACTGGCCTCTTCTGCAATATTACCCAGGTGGAAAAAGTATTTCTGCAAGAGGCGAAGGCTCATGTGCAATTTTTCCACAACCGCACGTGTACTGCACGTGCTTCTTGAGGCGGGGGTGTGCGCGTGATTATTCAAGAACCAGGGGTAGTGGTGCAATTTGCCCCCCAAGCACGAGCCTCGCACGTGCTCAGCAAGCTCGGTAATCGGGGCTAGGCCGGAGAGGCTCGGGCCCACCCGAACCTCAAGGCACGGAGGGAGGCTCGGGCAGTAGGCGGTGGGAGTTGCTGCCGAGGGTGGCCGTGCACCTGGGCGGTGAGGATGTAGCGGTGGCGGTGGCAGTGGCGGTGGAGGACGCGCAGGAGGCGCGTGGGCCGACTGCGAGCGTAAGGGAGGCGCAGCCGGCAGCTGGAATGTGGTCACACGAAGGCTGGCGAACTGTGAGGGCGTCGGGCGGAGGGAGTTGTTGCGGCCGCAGCTGCAGGCGCAGGTGGTTGCCCCTCCTCGCGCGGAGTGGCGGATGTGGAAGCGCTGCGACTAGAGGAGCGGATCGCGGTGGACGGCACTCGACCTACGCAGTGGCGGAGCGGCAGCTGCGGGGTCGAAGGTGACGGCCGACGGCTGGAGGCGAGGGAGAACCTGGAGCGGAGTCGATGCGAGCGGAGGCGGAAGGTGGTCTGCAGGTGGTTGTTGGCGTGGAGCGAGTGTGCAGGAAGCTCTAGGAGGAGTGATCTGGAATGGGTTATTCGCCAGAGGACGAGCGAGTTGGTAGAGCTCAGCTCTGTTCTTCGCCTCGAGCGGTGGGCGAAGGACACCGCGAAGCTCGACGATCTTCGATGGAGGAGCAACATAGAGGGTAGAAGACCCTCTGGATCACGCCCACGAGATGAGACCTTGTCATCGCTCGACTTGTCGCGTCGTCTCTGCCACCGGTGACTCGATGAGGAGCTCAAAGTTTCTCACAAGATCGCAGATGAAAGGTGCGAGGTGAGGGCGTGAAGTCTTATAGGAGATGGGGGAGATGCGTTACGCGAAGAAGGTGGAAGGAACGGCTGTGAGGGGAGTTATGTCATCGGGGGTTACGCGAGGGTGGAGGAGACACAACGGTCGGGCGGAGGTGCGAGGTGCTGGGAAGGGTAGGGGGACGGGTCACGTGTCGCGCACGTGCGCGCAGAGGAAGATGGCGGCACGTGCGTGCGAGGGAGATGAGCATGGCAGGGGGTCACGTGCTGAGAACGTGACCAGGCAGGGGGGAAGAGAGAAAGAGGAAGGGGTGTCACGTGGCACGCCCAGGGACTGCCACGTGTCATCCCAAAAAAATCAAAATTTAAGAGGAAAGAAAATTAGAAAAAATTAGGAGACCTCAGATCGAATAATTTTCTTCACGAAAGTTGTTCATCTCGACGAGATCTACATCTTTCATGAAGGAACCGGGAGCAAAAGAAGTCATATGTACAAAGTGATATTTTTGGTGGTTTACATGTGTATAGAAAATCGGATTTTGGGGATTTTGCAATTTTTGGTGGTTTTAAAAGAGGATAAAAATTATACAAAAAATATGATAAAATAAAAGAAAATTGATTACACACTAATCTAATTTTTTTGAATTTTTAATACATAAGGAAATAGGGAAATAAAATAGGAGTACAATATACGAGAATTTTTGTACAGACTCACAACGGACATTAGGGCGCGGTCAGTTTCTTTGATTTTATTCTTGATATAGATTTGGACTTTTATGCCGTTTGATAAAACTTTCATCAAAGAATACAAATTAAAAAGAAATAAAATTAAAAGGGTTAATTGTGTACATAAAAACTTAGGTCAAAATAGCAAAAAGATAAAATGCGAAAAAGATGCCCAAAACCCAACTTTCACATATGAGCTTCGAATTTTACAAAAGGGATATTACACCCATAACCCTGAGTAATATCGTAATTACCCCAGATACCCTCGATAATCACGAATTACATGAGAAACCCCGAATATTACTCTGTCTCACACCCATAACCTTCTGTTAGTTTCAACCGTTAATCTTAACCAAACCATCGAGTTAATCTAACCTAGCACCAATCCAACAGTTAAAAATAAAATAAAGTAGCAGGCCCCCCCCAACCTCCGACTAGCTCCCCTTCCTCATCCAGGAACCCCGACCCGCGCCTACCAGCTCTCCTTCCTTTTCTTCCTCAGCGAGCGGTTTCTTGCAGGCGTCCGAGGCGTCATGAGGGCCGACGTGATTTGGGGGGAGGGGGATTGGGTTCGATCTGAGTCGGCCAGGCAGGGAGGAAGGCGTCCGGGGGGGGGGGGGGGGGGGTGTTCTCGATTGGGAGTTGCGGGGGAGGGAGGAAGGCATCTGGGGGTCTCAACCGGAAGCTGTGCGGGGGGGAATTGGGTTAGTAGGACGTGCGCAGGCAAGGAGGGAGGCGTCGGGGGGAGGGGGATGTCTCGATTGGGAGGGGGCTGCGCAGGCAAGGAGCTGCGGGGGGTCTCGATTGGGAGCTACGGGGGGCTGTGCAAGCAGGGGGAGGGAGGCGTAGGGGGGGTCTCCGCCTGGGGTTGCAGCCGGAGGAGGGGGGTGGGTTGGGCGACCAACGGGCGGGGGGAGACGGGGCGACCGACGGGCTGGGGGAGGCAGATGTGCAGCTTGGAAGACGATGGGGGGAAGGATGAGGAAGGGGCTTATTTGTAAATAATTGAAAGTTAAAGGGTACAAAATATAAAATACGGGACGGATACCGTCATTGTTAACGGGAAATTGGATAAAACTTAACACGGGGTTATGGGTGTAAGAGTTAAGCATTACTCAAGGTCTTGGATGTAATTCGTAATTATCGAGGGTACCTGGGGTAATTATGATATTACTCAGAGTTATGGGTGTAAATATTCCTTTACGAAATTGGTCTTATTTGAAGGTATTTGAAAATGAAGTACTTTAAAAGTGAGTAGATGTTGTATGAGGAAGATATGCGCGTTTTAGTCCGTCAGATGTGGAATTAGGACTTGGGTTTATTTAACACTTATTTGAGTTAGTAATTTTTTGTATTTTTCTTTGTTCTTGTTAGAAATATCTACACAATAGAGGTGATTTTAGGTCAATCGGATTTAGGATGAATTAATTAAAAAATATGGGAAGTTAGCAGCTTTTTAGATCAATTTACACATTATGCAATTATGCATGATGAAATGTGAATATTATTTACGCATGTATGAATGCTAATGATGCTCTACTAATTACTAAATGCATATGGATTTTGGGGAACAGAGCTTAATAGACCAATTTTAGCATGATGAATACGAGATTCATCACTTACCAACCTGACCTATGCATTGCTTTGCATCTATGTGTTCAGAAAAGTCTTTATATACCCGTCTTTCGAATCCATGGAACCGAGGCAAGTTCTGTCCACAGCATCCATGTCTCATGTAGCAGATTTGTAAAATACTTCCTCTATGATAGAATCAACCCATTATTGTTCCGAGATACATCAAAAACAAGAAAATAATGAAGTTATCTAATGTCCCCATTATTACAACGTGCTCAAAAAGATCCATCATCAAATAAATAATGCCACGTTCTATTAGAATTATATCATTCACACACATTGCAAAAATTCCCTTCATTGTCTTCGGAATATACAGAGAGTGGTCCACAAACAATCTTTTTAAAGTCTATCTTAGACACCATCTTAGACAATTTTTGTAACCATGCCACTAGACTTTGTTTGATACCATATATGGCTTTATGAAGCTGCATACCTTGTGAATCCCATTTGGTCTCAAATCCAGGAGACCAATGCGTATACACTTCCTTTTGTAGATCACCATACAAGTATGCATTCTTTGCATCAAGTTGGTGAAGAGGCGAGGATAACTAAATACGACTGAAATCAGAATGCATGTGGTTGGCAATCGAGCCACCATACTACTAGTCCCGAGAAAATCAATAACATACTTTCGTTACCAACCTAGCTTTATGTCTCTCAGCATGTGTTTCATTTTTTGCCATCTCGAAACGAAATCGAAATCGAGATTCAAAACCTTGCCTACCAACAATGGTTAGATCATGTGTTTGATCTATCAAAGCCCATGAGCCCCTAGACGTAAAACCCTCCATTTATTCCTTTTCATGGTCATGTGTCATTCAGGGATCACAATGGCATGTTAATGAGTGGAGAGAACATTAACAGCAGATAAGCCATCCACAAATGTTTTGTATGGTGTGGAGAGCTCATCCATAAACACATAATTATAAATATGATGGAAAATGCACGCCCAATTTTTTTTCCTAATAGCGATTTGGATGTTCCAGACTATCTTCAATCTGTTGTAAGTGATCATCTGCAGATTTCTCACAGATAGTCGATAGTGTCCTTAGCCTCATCATATACCTTAGGAACATGTGAGAATGACTCTGAAGGGGATGAAATTAGAATATTGGGATAACGAGAAGAAACAAGTCCGTTAAAACCCAGAATGATTTTTCTTATTGAGATAGAGATCCATGTGGTTCCTTATGTAGATGTAGACCTAAGGTTAGAGTTACAAACGGAAGCAACTAATGAGTTGACCGTATTACCCCTAGGGTTAGGACTTGAATGATAGTACTCAACACTCCCCTTCAAGCTGGAGCATATATATCAATCTTGCTCAGCTTGTTCCAGCAATTATCGAACTGTGTGCGAGAGAGTGGCTTGGTGGACATATCTGTTATCCGATCTGTAGAGGGTACATTGAGAGTACGGAGCAACCCACTCTGTATGAGGTCTCTAGCAGTCGACCTCCACATGTTAAGTATGTTCGTGGAACATGGAGTTATTCGCCATGTGCATTGTTGCTCGGTTGTTGCATCTGAGCTCCGTAGTGTCATTGAGAGCGATATGAAATTCTATGAGCACAGAGCGAATATATACCAGTTCTGATATTGTGGAAGCCATGGAATTTGTATTCACTCTCAGCACTTGAGCGAGAGACCATTGCTTGCTTCTTGCTTCTCCAAGTAACCAAGCTTCCTACAAGGTAAGTTCAAAACACCAATAGTAGATTTTTTATCTATCATGCATCATCCGTAATATACGTCAGAATAGGCTATGAGATCGAAGGTGTTGCCTTCGGTGAGCAGCAGACCCTTCCAAGGAGATGACTTGATGTATCTTAAGAACATATGCATGCGTCAAATGGGTTGAAGTAGGAGAGTCCATGAAATGACTCAGTTTGCCAACTGCAAAAGATATATTTCATCATGTAATGCTTAGACATAATAATTTTCCTGCTAATCACATGTAAACAGCCTATATCTTCATAGCTCCTAGTTCGTAGATGCGTCCCTCGGGATCCATATTGTGTAGGCTTAGATCCTAACATCCATGTCTCTTGGACAAGATTAGTGGCATACTTTCTTTGGGACGTAACTGGACCTCACTTGGATATAGTTATTTCAATCCCAAAAAAGTATCTTCGTGGCCCTAAGTGTTTGATCACAAACTGTTTTGCTAGTTGTTTCTTAATTTTTGTAACGCCAATAAAGCCATCTCCTGTGAGGATGATATCATCTACGTAAAAGAGCATTGCCACAATTCCTTTCCATTCTTTAGTATGAAGAAACGTGATCTACTGATGATCCATATTGTGTAGGCTTAGATCCTAACATCCATGTCTCTTGGAGAAGATTAGTGGCATACTTTCTTTGGGATGTAACTGGACATCACTTGGATCTAGTTATTTCAAACCCCAATAAGTATTTTCGTGGCCCTAAGTGCTTGATCACAAATTGTTTTGCTAGTTGTTTCTTTATTTCTGTAACACCAATAAAGCCATCTCCTGTGAAGAAGATATCATCTACGTAAAAGAGCATTGCCACAATTCCTTTCCATTCTTTAGTATGAAGAAACATGGTCTACTGATGATCTAGTGAGGCTCAGACTCTCTATTACTTCTGATAATTTCTAGAACTGGTTGCGAGGGCTCTGTTTAAGCCATATATAGCTTTGTGTCACAAGCACACCTTCTGACACTCCCCTTGAACCTCAAAACTGGGCAGTTGTTGCACGTATACTATCTCGTGGAGGTTACCATATGGAAAAGCATTCTTTACTTCAAGTTGATGCAAGGGCCGGTCGAGTTGTACTGCAACATCCATAAGGATTCACATTGTGGAGAGATAGGTGACCAGAGAGAATGTGTTGTAGAAATCAACACCATAGATTTATGTAAACCCCTTTGTTACTAAGCGAGCATTCAACCATGCAATTGATCCGCCGGGTTTGTACTTCAATGTGAATACTCATATGGATCCAACCACCTTGTTGTAACCAGATGGATCGACAAGCTGTCAGATATTGCATGAAACTAGTGCAGGCATCTCCTTTTCCATTTCTAGTTGCTATCTAGAATCACGAAAAGCCTCGACATAATTATGAGAAATGGTTGTGTCGAGCAGTGCTTCACCCAACTGTCTATAAGCATAGCCAAGTCCAAAAAAGGAAATATCGGCCAAAATAGGAAGCTTAGTGCATTGTCAGGTACCCTTCCTAAGATATATAGGAAGGTCAACTGCACCATTCACTTGGTCACCTTCTCTTTGTGTCTATGGAAGTAGAAATGCTATGAGTAAGTAAAACCTCGATCGAAGGACATACCTGAGGAGGAGATGGTGCATGCTCAAAGGTTGTGTCTTTATTGATGGAGCATCCTATGGAATAGGAACTAGAAAAGGAGCAATGTTTACTATGGGAGGTAGAGGGGAGACGTTTTCCAAACCTGGAATAGAAGATGTTGGAATATGTAATAGATGCGTAATTGGATCTCTCCAAGATCCAATCACCACCCACATCTACTATAAGTAGGACTTTGGTCTATCTGTAGGTTATAAAAGGAGCCTCGCACTGCCAGTACTCATTGAGAGATTGCAATAGTCGATCTGGCCCTTTGACGCCTTCTCCTGTGGTTTATCCCACTCCTTCAGGAGTAGGGTTCCCCATCAAATCTTGAGCGTTTCATGTTTCATATTTCTTTATTTTGTTCATTCTTGTTATGATTATGCTTTCGCATTTTTATTTCAACATGGTATCAGAGCAACTTGATTTTGGGATCGTCTTCCAGATTTTGTTTTGATTATTACTTTTTTGAGTTTGTTAACGGATTTCTTGTTCAAGTTTCTGAGATCAACCGGTCGTCGTTTCACGCTGCGATGTATACAAATATACAATGATGTTCTACAATGTCGATCTGATATTCAAGTGCTCTGAAACCCTAAACAGTGTTGATGGGTCCCCCCTTCCCAGGGAACCCTAATCTCCATCCTCGACACCAGAATGTACAATCTCCTAGAGTAGATGCCACCACAAATCCACGATGAAGATGGACCCCAACAATCGGCTTCAAGACATCTCCAAGCCGCAGACACTGAACCCATCATCCATGAAGCTTCACAGATGATGCTAGAATAAGGGCTTGAACCTTCAGGATACACTGCCTCCCCTCGCTCAAGGAACCCTAAGAAGAAGTCGATAGCGACGACGGTGCTTCTCATGGCTGTGGCGCAGCCGTCGACAGTGCAGACTTCCGATTGTGCGTAGAAGCTGCTCATCTGCACGAGCAAGCAATGCTACGCGGCAATCAACGAGACCATGAGCACGTCACTGACATGCCTCTGCAGGCTTCGCTATATTCCGAACCTATTGAAGACCGGCAACATCACCCCCAAGCAGGCACTCAAGCTCCCCAAGCGTTGCAACGTTGCTGGTGACACCTCCCTCTACAACAACAAGAAATCTCTTACTCCCTCAACACCACCAATAGAAAGTTGGAGGTCAACAGACCATAAAGAGTGATCCGGTATGAGCATTGTATGAGGGCGGTGGCATCTAAAAATCAAGATTTGGGTGTCGCGATGGGTTCCATCGAGCCTTAAAAGCAGCGAAAACAACAAGAGAAAGGGCCCAATGCTCTTTATTTGTTTTTTCAAACCTTACTAGATTTGTCTTTTTATGTCTTATTCAGACCCAATGGGGATGTATTTCCTATAAGAAAAAGGGCTAAGAAAATGGCGTGTTGTGCCCATATATATATATATATATATATATAATGAGAGGGGGATAAGCTCTTGGGCCCAATCGTGAGCTATGAATTACAAAAAAAAGTGGGCAATTCAAAAAGGAGGAAAGCTGAGAAAAAATGAATGGCTTGAAAAAAGGAGAGAGTTTTAATAAAAAAACTACCGTACAAAAAGAAGCCATGCGAAGAAAAGAAAAGAGAGAACAACCAAGAGAAAAAAGAGACGGATACAAAAAAGAATGATTTGTACCCAAAAAACACAAAGAAATAAAAAGAAAAAATACATGATTTGATTTATTTCTCCCAACTTGATGATTCATGCTCTTATTGTATCAAGTATGGGAGAAAGGAGGAGTTAGATAAGGCATTTATTCTTCTTCTTGAGATCTATCTACATGACTTCTATTGCCCATCTACGACTGACAAACCAACACTCCATGTTAGAAATCGGAAGCGGAAGCTAAAACATGGATAAAGAATAAACAAAGAAGAAGAACAACGGAATTTTACGTGGAACCCTACTCCGTGAGGAGTGGGATGAAACCACGGGAGAAGCCCTCAAAGGGACATGCTATGCATTGCTTTTTCTCAATGAGTACAGGAGGTCTGGGGCTCCTTATATAGCCTTCCCAGAGCCTCCAAGTCCCACCAATGGACGATGTGGGACTAAACACTGGATGGAGTAAATGGATCTTCTCCAGGATCCATTTACCCTGTTACAACTTAATGGGCGCATACACGAATACTCCAACACTCCCCCTCAAGCTGGAGCATGCAATGCTCAGCTTGGACAAACAGAAAGAAACTCAACTCAACGCTACAGGACACTACGGATAACCCAACGCGCACGTTGATGCTGTCGAGGACGTTGCTTCTCACGCCGTGCAGGTGAGGAGGACGAACGGGCTGGAGTGTGAGTCAACTGAAGACTCGGAACCTGATCATCGAGTCTGAACTTGCGCCTAAGTCTCCTCGTCGGAGAACTGGGTCTATCCCATCTGGCTCAGAGAATGGTGCACTGCTCTGGTGTACCTATGATACCACATGAAAACCCTTGCCCTCAAGGGAATGGTCCTCTGCTCTGGAGTCCCTATGGCTCACATGAAAACTCTGGCCGAACAACAACAAGAATGATGGGGACCTCGAACTGATGATGGCAACATACGCTCATCTGAAAAATGACCGCACACTCGTGCGCGTCTGAAACTGGAGTCTCTCTCTAGAGATCTCGAAAAACTGGGCCTCTCATCATGGAGTGCCTCGAACTTGGACTTTGACCAATCTGTCGAGTCTGAACAACTGCGCCTCAAACTGGGACTCGGAATCTGAAGTTCGAGTCTGGAACTTGCGCAGGAAGAATGTTCATCTGAAAACTTATAGAGTCTGGAAATCTGGTCGGTCTGCAAATCTGACATCTGAATCTGGATCTGAACCTGTGACTCTACACCATACTCCCCCTTTCTCCCATACTTGTCGGAAAACATGAATGTCGACCAAGTTGGGAGAAGACAACAATGATGGGGAGAAACAAAACATGAAACTTGCGGCTTTTCATGATCTTTTTTTATAAAAGCCGTCACACATTTTTTTTGAAAACAATTTTTTTAAAAGCCGTTGACATTTTTTTCCGGCTTTCGATCCTTTTTTTTGCAATTTGCGTACGTCTTTTTTCTTGTACACGCTTCTTTTCATTTTTTTTATTTCATTTTTTCTTTTTCTTTTTTTTGCAAAACTATACTTCCTCCCTCTTTTTACAAAATATATCAGCCCAAAAGGGCCCAATAAACCAGGTCTCGCCTCCCCCCCCCCTCTTTTTTTAATCCAGCCCACCTGGGCGTTACAATCATTTTTTTTAATGTATATATAAAGAAAGGACCATTGGCCCCCGTTAGGGCCCACGGAAAAATTGTGCCGCCCCTCCTTTAGGGTTCCCACATGCGGGAACCCCGTCTTCGAAGTGGATAACTGCCGCCGCCCCTGGATCTTGGATTTGCGAGGGAGGAGGCTGCGACTTCTCCTCCTGGAGTTGCCATCGATCTCGCGCGAGTGAGAAGAGGGTTACATCAGGAGCTCCATCGCCTAGAGAGACCAGCGCCACGAGGAGCTTGCAGCGCGCGCGCTCGCCTCCTGGGTTCCAGCGCTGGAGAGGGGAAGCCCTGGAGTTGATGATGGCGTCGGGCGAGAGCATCTTGACCGCATCTAACTGGAGAGCACTGCTTGCACTGCGAAGAGGAGGGCTACCCATCGCCCGCGCGATGGGAAGGAGGGCGCAGTTCCTGCGCTGGAATGGCGTCGCCGTCTGCGAGTGGCAGGGGTATTACGCGTCACCTGCCTGAAGATGCAGGGGTAGGCGAGATCTGGGCCTGCGGGGGCTGCGATAAGGATCGGCGGTGACGAAAGCTCGCCAGATGCGATGCAGGTTCGCCATATGCGTTGGAGGCTGCAGCGAGACGGGTTGGAGATGCACCAGCGTGAGGGGGCTTTGAAGGCTGCAGCGGCTATCGATGGAGATGATGCTTCGATTGAAGCCTTGCGGCTCGCAGCCTGGATGTTGCGTTCTGGAACATATTCCCCAAGAAATTCCAGGAACTAGTACTCGAACACAACTGCTGAATGGATGCCTGAGTGTCGTCTGGGTGTAGAACCAGATAGAGGCTCCGTGCGTGAAGAGCGGCGCCGGGATGCGTGCTGCCGTCGATGGAGTTTCAGAACAATCTAGGGTTCAGAAATCCTAGAACATGAACAATCTTTTTCTCAAAAAATGGATGGGATCTTCAGCCATAATCTTTCAAAAAAAAACGGATCTCTGAGCATGTGCCTACGAATCATGCTCCAGCATTGATCAAGAACAAAACTCCATGAATTAGGGTTTCAATAGAAACCCTAGATCTTACAAGAACTAAAAAAAACAATCGAATCTCGAACAAGAATAATAAAACATGATTCCTCGAGAATCGAACCCGCTCTGATACCATGTTAGAAAATCGGAAGCGGAAGCTAAAACATGGATAAAGAATAAACAAAGAAGAAGAACAGCGGAATTTTACGTGGAACCCTACTCCGTGAGGAGCGGGATGAAACCACGGGAGAAGCCCTCAAAGGGGCATGCTATGCATTGCTTTTTCTCAATGAGTACAGGAGGTCTGGGGCTCCTTATATAGCCTTCCCAGAGCCTCCAAGTCCCACCAATGGACGATGTGGGACTAAACACTGGATGGGGTAAATGGATCTTCTCCAGGATCCATTTACCATGTTACAACTTAATGGGCGCATACACGAATACTCCAACACTCCAGTCTATTATTGTTATCAGTTGTCTTCACTGAGAATTGACTACTACTCCGTTGGACTTCTTCTACATCGACTCTTCTCCAGGTGCGATGTGTTATTGCAACGACTACTACAGGCACAACTGAGGCTCTTTCCCGATGACCTGAAAGTCGCAGACCTGTCTTCGAGTGAGGTCTTCTACCAGTAGTGGTTCTTCAAACATGATATCTCTATCCTCGTCTGAGTGGGGGGTCTCTATCCCTATCTCTCTCAGAAGTATCGAGTGAAGATGTGTTGTATAATTTCCTTTTGTTGCAAGCTGCAACTTTCTCAGCTCCAGCTTGAGGAGAGCGTTGGGAGTATATAATAGAGGGGTAATTGGATCTCTCCAAGATCCAATTATTACCCACTCATGTTTAGTCCCACGTCTACAATCAGTAGGGACTCTGGTCTGTCTGTACGACTATAAAAGGAGCCATACCCCTTGTGCTCATTGAGAGATTCCAATAGATGATCCGACCCTTTAAGTCATTCTCCTGTGCTTTCATCCTGCTCCTTTGGGAGCAGGGATCCATGTTAAATCTTGAGCATTCCATGTTTCATATTTCTTTATTTTGTTCATTCTTCTTATGATTACGCTTTTGCATTCTTATTTCAACAAAAGGGAAGGGACACCGAGAATAAAACACATGTACTGTTGTAGTGCAATCTGGATCCAAAGTTTGCATCGTCGGTATCTCTTTTGATTCCTAATGTACCATAAGAACACGAATTTTATAGCTCTAGTAGCTAGTTTGTCTTTTTCTAGACCAAGGAGGTGAACAAAGGCCACACTCAAAAACATTAGGACGAACATGGAACACATTTTTCCCTCGAAAAAAGAACCTTAATAGGAATATGCTCATCAATAGAGGTAGAGGGCAAGCGATTGATTAATAAGATGGATGTAAGGACTGCATCTCCCTAATATGTCAAAGGAACATAAGGACTGCATCTCCCTAATATGTCAAAGGAACATGATAGTTGATAAGCAAGATGCAAGTGATGTCAAGGATATGTTGATGTTTGCGTTCATCAACCTCATATTGTTGGGGTGTATGAGCACGTGTAGTCTAATGCAAGATTTAATGGGAAGACAGAAAAGACTGCATATTATGAGAGAGGAATTCCCGAGCATTGTCAACCTAATGACTTTGACAGATGTACCAAATTGAGTCTTTATTTCATTTGTAAATCAAACAATAATGGGAAATAAATTAGATTCATTTTCCAATAAGAAATTCCATGGAAAACGAGATAAGTCGTCCACAAGAACAATGTCGTATCTATTTCCCAAACGATCAGGATATCAGTCGGCTCACCATACGTCAAAATAAAAAATGGAAAAACCTTCTCCTGCTACAAGAAGGGTCGACTACATGGATTCTTGCTCAACCATATGTTGGTTGCCAACTACATAGCGCAACCCCAAGGAAGGATTTGAACCCTGGTCTTTTGGGTAGTAGGTACACTGCACTAGCATTAGACCATTTAAACAAGCTAAAAACGATACTAGAATGGATGGTACGGAATGAAATGAACTCATGTGATGCTTTCCCAGTTGGCAAGCCTCACACTCTACGCTGATAGTGGAAAGGAGATGGGGAAGGACCGTCATAGTTTCTAGTGAGAGGGATGACCCAAACATTGGTGCAAAGATAGCTAGAAGAAGCTGAAAGATTAGTCCTGGAGTAGGTTGCAATACTAGACGCTTAGTTGAGATGGTATACACCTCCTTCACGGTCCCATACCAATCGTCCTCTCAGACAGTATGTCCTGAAAAACACAAGAAGCATCATCAAATATATCTCAGAAGTTGAGTTCCTTGTAAATATGCCTGATTGACAGAAGGTTGATGGGTAACTCATGAACAAAAAGGACATTGTTGAGTTTGATGTTAGGGGTGAGGTGGAAATCCCATTTTTTTCCTAAATGGATGAAAATTTACTATATGCAATCTGGACAATTCATCTAACGAGAACTTAGCGCATCTGATGTAGTATAATGTGTTCCCCACATAGGTGGGTAAAGGTACCATATCAATCTTCCACTCTATTTTTTGCAAAATTTTGGATTGACAACATACATACATGTACAAACATGGATAGTGGTCTCTAGAAGGTCACTCGAGTGTGAGTATGTGGTGTCTCAAGGATGGAGCCTGTTCAAAAGTTGCATCAAATCTTCAAAGTTCCCTTTTAAGACTGGCACAAATTATTCATCACCCTCATTAGCAATAGCTCAAGGAGTATGATAGCCATGCTTGTTGTAGGAGACATCCTCAGAGTACATTGTTTTGTGGCAGAAATTGCATTTGGATGGTGTTACGTCCTCGGCTTTGTATAAACAACTATGACCACTACTCTTGTATGGATCATGGCCTCCTCGTCAAGATGGGGCAGCAAGTGGAGTAACATGATCTTGGACCTCAGGAGTGTTGGTGAGAGAGAGCTAGATGGCTCAGGATGTTGCAGTCTTGCAGACCTCCTCGGTAGTGCAAAATGAAGACAATAATTATCTGATTTCAGGCTGCAACATAGCCTAGATCAAGCTCTGTCAGAAATAACATAATCACCATGTGTTGGCGATTTTCCTTAAGTGAGGGGTAGTTACATAATAGAATTCAAGCATTGTATCTTTCAAACAAAGATTTCAAGAGACTGAAATACTCAACTAGTAGGACACCATGCTTGCTTGAGATTCGTCATATCAAAGTATATCTGGAACATCCTGTCGGATTTCTCTTCTTGTTCATGTGGATTTCAAGAAGTCCACATGTCATAAGCAATCGTGTAGTAGACCAACTCATCTGCAATTTTGTCGATGATGTTTACCATGAACCAAGAGCTCACGAACCCATCGTCTTTTGTCCATGTGGCGTACTTGTTTGTCATGACAGTAGGCTCTAGCTTAATTAAAATATACTCCTTGTATCCTCGCACAATCATGAAGAACATACGTGACTATTTGAGGTAGTTGGTCTCGACCAACTTGGGGATCGAGCCAAATAAGGGTAGGCGGACTCTCCCTTACTTGAATCCATGAGACATCACTTCTGGTCTCTAATTTTGGTCCTAAACATGCTTGGGGAGAAATAGGATAGATGATAAACACTTAGATCATTTTTTTTTTTGAAATCTTGAAATAGGGGGAGACACTTGTTGTTGTTCGCACCATCTTTTATTCAAAAAGCGAGAACAGAAAGAAGGAAAAAAATACAGATAGTACGGCCGACTAAGCGACCACTTACAACACCCATTCCTCCACCAAATACCTGGCATGTATCTCCACATTTTCCTTATAAAAGCACTGCCCGAGAACAACAAGGCATTCCACCCAAGCCAAATAGCTCATAGGATGGCCAGAGGATAGATCAACTCCCTCCTAGATCTAGTCCTATTCGCCACCAGCGAGCCGCAAAACGTCTCGAGACCCTCGACGTAACACCAGGCCAAACCCGTCCCCTGCCAAATCTGAAGCACCATGGGGCACTTGAAAATAGATGTTCGGCGGACTCAACCGCCTCCTCACAGAGCAAGCATCTGTTAGAGGTGGATCCAAGAAGCCTGGCACACCGGTCCCTCGTCATCAGCCTTTGTCACCGAAGCAGCCATAAGAAAAAAACAATTCGCTTAGGAAGCTTGAGCGCCCAGAGGAACGCACAATCGCGGATCAAAGTCTCCGAACGGGAAGGCGGCGCGGCCTGCAAATAGCCCCAAAGGCCTTTTTAACCGAAAACTGACCCGCACGCCAACCCCAGTGGTCTCTCCCCTCCGAAGGGCACTCCACCTCCTTGATAGTATCTAGCAGGGCCAAAAAATCCTCCAATCTCTGGTCGGAGAAGTTAGAGGAGAAAGTCGGGCACCAATTACCATCCGACCAACAATCTGCAACCGTCATCATTTTGTCATCAGCGAGAGCAAATAACCGTGGGAACCGCGAGCAACCCCCCCCCCCTCCCCGTCCAATCGTCAGACCAAAAAGCGAAAGATTCGCCCCCACCAAGGATCGGTCTGAATAAAGATACGTTCTTGCAGAAGACCTCCACGACCCCCCTCCAGAATGGAATCGGAGAGTCCATCTGAGCATCCGTCCTCGGAGGCGCCCCTGTAACACTGTATATCTTGCGCGTCATGGTACAAACAAGATCCTCTCCAGGTTCCCATAGTCTACTCGCCCACTTAAGAAGCAAGGCCTCGTTCATTTGCTGGAGACACTTTACTCATAAACCTCCCTGATTTTTATTGACCGTAATATCCTCCCACCCAACAAGGTGGATGCCCCTCGCCCCCCCCCTCTGATTTCCCCATAAGAAGCTACGCATCCTCTTGTCCAACCGATCTCTAATACCCTTTGGAATACGTCGGTTGGAAAGGAAATAGATCGGGATGGAGGAAAGGACCGCCTTCAGGAGAACCAGCCGCACCCTCCCCCCTCGACAGAACAGCCGACCTCCACCCCGCCAAGCTCAGCTCAACCTTCTCGACGACCCTGAGCCAATCTCTCGTCCTCGTTCTGCCCGTAGCCAAGGGCATCCCCAGATAATCCATCGGCAAAGAGCTGCAACTCGATCCCAACGTCTGAGCACAAGCATCGGCCTCCACCACTGAGAGACCTATAGGGACGACCTTCGATTTATCAGCGTTCTTGAACATCCCAGACAATTCGCTGAATATTTCCAGAGCCATAGCCATGCCATTTGCCTCCGCAACCCCCCCCCAATGAAGAATAGAGTATCGTCGGCGTATTGTAGGAGCGGAACCAGCGATCCCTCCCTCGAGTAGCCACTAGAGAGCCCACAGCTGACAACACGAATTGCGATGCTAGAGAGAACATCTACCATAAGGATAAACAACATAGGAGTAAGAGGGCACCCCTGGCGCACCCCCCTCCGAGGTTGGAAGAAACCCCCCTCCGTGCGACCATTCACCATGACCGTAAAAGAACCCGTTGTTACACAACGCCTCATGCAAGTAATCCATACCTCCGGGAACCCCTTCCTTCGTAACACCGACCAAAGGAACCTCCAATCCAGGTTATCATAAGCCTTAGCAAAGTCCACCTTCCACAAAACACCGCTTTTATCCCTTCCCCGCCAGTCCGCAATGATCTCAGACGCGAGCGTGAGGCAATCCGAGATCTGTCTCCCCAGAATAAAAGCAGACTGCAGCGGGGAGATAACGGAAGGAAGACACAACTCAGTCTAGCGGCGAAGACCTTCGCGGTAATCAGATATAGCGCGTTAGAGACCGCAATAGGGCGGTAGTCATCAATAGAATCCGGCGCCGCAGACTTGGGAAGTAAGACGATTAATGCACGGTAGACCCTTTTAAAGCCTGCATTACCCAAACAAAATTCAGAGACGACCTCCAACACCTCAGTGCCAACCAAATCCCAGAAGTCCTTATAAAAAGAAACCGGGAAACCGTCTGGTCCAGGAGCGGCATCCGCATTCAGGTCCCAGGCCGCATCTTTAATCTCCTCCAGGGTCACAACGCGAGTGAGTAGGTCGCAAGAGGAGGTCGCCACAGTAGTTGTGCCCAGGCCCAGCCACGTCCAAATCCTTGGAATATTCCTCGAAGAGACGTCTTTAAAGTGGCTGACAATAGCCGTCCCCATTTCTTTATTCCCTTCCACGCGGACTCCCCCAATCGAGATCGACCGCATCGCATTAGACCGACGCCTCCCACTTGCAACCCGATGAAAATAAGATGTGTCCGTGTCCCCCTCTCGCAACCATACACTTCCTGACCTCTGCCTCCACTCCGTGACCCGCTTGCGATCCTCGATGGTAACATGTTTCTGGGCAGCTGCGCGACAAGCCAATTCGTCCACTGAGAGCTCTCTCTGGTCCTCCAACTCATCAAAACTCCGAATCACCTCCTCAGCCTCCTTCATCGCCGCACATCTGGTCGCCCGAGATTCCCTCTTGAAAGCCGACAGTCTAACATGCAAAGAAGCAAGTTTCTGGACAAAGCGAGATGCGGTGGACCCAGCAACAACCACGCTAGACCAATGGGAGGCTACCACCTCCCTAAAGTTATCCTCCATCAGCCAGCAGTTTTCATATCGGAAGAGACCCCTTTGCATAGGGGCATCACCTGAATCCCATAAAATTGGAGCGTGATCGGAAAGCGTCCGTGGCTTAGCCCTCACATAGGAGAGAGCGAAAGACTCCAGGAGTTCTGGTGAAGCCAAAAAACGATCAATACGCGAATGCGAGTTGGAATTTCTCCACGTATAGGCGACATCCTCAGCATCCATAACCTCAAGGCCCATGGAGTCAATAACGTCGGCGAAATCGACCGACCCCGGGTCTTGCCCCCCTGTTCCCGGGCCTGTCAGACGTCCGTAACGTAACGTTGAAATCCCCCCCAATGAGCCAAGGGACCTTCGAGATCGTCCTTCCCACCTCAATAAGATCCTCCCACACCTCTCCCTGCAAGACATTACAACAAGGACCATAAACACAAGAGATAGCCAGCGGCAAAGAGGAATCCGTACATACCAGCAGGACCATCAGGACGTGTCTCCCACGAATAAGCGCTTCAAAAGCCAAAGTCGAGGATCTCCAAGCAACCAGCATCCCACCAGCAGAGCCAGCAGCATCCACCGTTCTGAACTGATCAATGGCCCCCGCACCAAAAGATCTCCATATGTCGTATGTGACAGATTGAAGCTTTGTTTCTTGTAGCATAATGATGACGTGTCCCCACTCAACGAATCTCGACCCCAGAGTCATCCGTTTACTCGGGCCTCCGAGCCCACGAACATTCCAGGAAAGAATTTTTATTTGGCAACGTCTTGCCTCCCCTCAATGTGGACCACCCCTGCGGCCACCGCAATGATATTCTTTAGAGTCACGCCCGGTTGTGCTTCAAGCCGTGAAGACCTGGATCTACTCCTTCTCCTGTATCTCTTCCCCGCCCTCATGTCACTTGTCCCCTCAGAAGAGAGACCCATGCTCGTGTTGTGGCTCGGCGGCAAGGTTGAAATATCGTCAACACCTTCAGGACAGGCATCAAGGGCGAACACGGTCGAGGAGGAAGGCGCAGGACCGAAAGATGGCGAAGGCTGGGTCCGGGTCCTCACATCCGCCACGACAGGGAAGCACAAAGAGGTTGGCGCCCGCTGGGGAAAACCACATGACGAAGCCCCGAGCTCACCAGAAGGGACGGGCCAAGCCGGCGAAGCCGAGAACGCCACGAATGGCAAGGGATCAACGGAGGCCGATAACGTGCAGATGACCCGAGCAGGAGCCGAGAAGGCCTTTCGTACCCGAATAGAGAGTGAAAGGCGTAGCCGGATCCACCAAAGGGTCTGCGCGTGCCACCCGGGTCCCCGGACCCACATCCAGAGTCGTAAAACAACGGGGTGGGGACCACACAGCTCTCTCTGTTTCCATGTCATCAGGCAAAGGGAATGAAGCCTTGCACAGGACCCGAGACGCACCCGCGAACGGGCGCAAGCAATCAACCTCGCGCGCCGTTCCACCCAAAATTCCCCTCGGAAAACCAACCGCCATCACAGAATGCGAACCGTCGCCGTTCAGGGCCCCGACGTTCTCCCTTGGAAACTCCGACGGTGGAGGAGGCGCCTCGATCTGCAGCTCGATGGAGAACGTGTAGCAGCCGGCCTCCAGCTCCGCGAAGGAGCTCCGACCTTCAATCTCGTCCAACAAGGCCCGGTTACATTCCAATATCACCACTGTGTCGTTCACCTGCGAGCCCGGCTTGAGTCCGTCCTCAAGCACATCCCGAACTATGCCCCACTGCCTTAAGACTTTCCGCAGACAGCCCACTGTCCGGGATAAGAACGGAACTCCCTTCACCCTAGCAACACAGATCTCCACCTTCGCACAAAAACCATCGGCAAAACAAAAAATTCTCCACCAGACATTGCCAACATCGCCATTCTGGAGAAGGCGATCCCTCTGTAACGCTGAGAGCCCAGGTACACAACACCTTCGATCATCAAGTTTCACCATATAGCCAGAGAACCTCGACCCCAGGAACCCATGATGAATATTATCAGAATTTGCCTAGAATAGTCAACCAGAATCCATGAGGGGGATCTAAAATTGAGAGTGCAAACATTAACCAGTGCGAGATGTACCGTCAGGGCCCGTGGGGGCCTGAAGATCCGGAGAGGGAGCGATTGGTGGCGGTGGAATACTATTTGATTATGGGAGGATGGGGTGACGACATGAGAGTAGGTGACTGAAGGAGGTTCTGCGATCGGGCAGTGCACTGGAGGGGTATGGGGGAGGTATGGGGTTGGATGGTGAGGGGAGTCAGGTAATGGGCTAGAGGGAATTAGGAGGGGGTAAGGCGATGGTGCTGGATGGTATTGGTGGGGCGTTGAGGGTGTTGGGAGGTTAGTTGGATGGTTTTGTGGGGTCGAGAAGGGGGTTGACATCGGGCATGGGGATGACTGGGGAGAGAGACTGGCAGTGGGCTAATCTCTAACGAGACATGCGTAGAGGAGGAGGGTGATGGGGTGGAGGGGGAATGAATGAAGAGAACCGCTCCGATACCAAGTTAAAACTCAAAATGATTTTCCTTACTGAGACGGAAAACCTTAAGGCTCCTTATATAGACGAAAATCTAGGGTTAGAGTTACAAAAAGAGGACTCTATATTGAGTTGATCGGATTACCCTAAGGTTAGGGTTTACATAATAAATTTCAACAAAGCCTAATCATCTTCTTGGAAGTAACACCACTATGAGATCATGGCTTGAAATTTCGTCGATATTTCTGCGAAATTTTAGTTTCAAGCATCTGGGGAAATCGAATCAGGATACTATCAATTTCTTAGGAATTGATGATATATCACAATTATGTTAGGGATATATCATCGATATTGCGATGTATAGCCAACTTCCATCATTTATTTTTTATTCAAAAAAGGGGGAATATAATCGATTTGGGCATTATTTTGCCTATATCGCTTGAGATGCCTTCCCATTGAACATGAATGTTTGCAAACACGAAACTAAATTCCGTTTTGCAGACACTACTCTCGAATCTCGAGTCCCTACGGATATCCAATCTATTAACCAAAACACATTAGAACCCTTAATTTCAAAACATATCGAATTTCATGTGCATTTCTCCATTTTTAAACAACCTGGGAACAATATCGATGGCATGTCGACGATATTTCTTCCCCTACGCTGGCAAAATGTCAGCGAAATCGACATTTAGGGTCATGTATGAGACGAAGTATGCATATGTAAATACACATTCTTAGTCGTTTCAGGGCTAACCAGACTTTATTCGGTCGTGGAATAATAAGAAACATACTCAAAGAAATTGGCATCGACACTTATATAAAAGCATGTTTTTGAGATCACAACACCGTCCATATAAAAAGCATGTTTATATATAATAAGGTATACCCCTTGTGGGTAGAATCGATGATGTGTGGAATGGAGAATTGGGGCAAAATTAGGAGGTCCGTCCATCTAATTTTGTTCCATTAGGGTTTTCTATCCATTAATTAGAGTCTAATTAAATCCAGGTAAAGTTAATTTTATTTATATACAATTCAAATCCGTTGCAATTTCTATTTTGATTTCAATAATGAGGATAGCTTGTGATCTCCATATAATTAGTTTTTAATTAGGAAATTTTAGGATCTCCAATTAGGATTTATTTCTTTTTTCATTTTATTTTGTAATTCTCACTTCTCTTATATAAAGGGATTATGGTCCATTTTTTAATGAGTTGAATTGAAATAAAAAATTGGAGTTCTCTAAGTATCTCCCCCTTCTCTTCGTCATTGCTCTAAATTTTCTTCCACTAATTGTATTCCACCATACAAATATTCCACCATAGCCTGGATGAAGAGGTGTATCACTACTACATCTTGTGCGATGTTGGTGAACGGGCAGTCAAAGGGTGGTTTTTCCCGCCACAACGAGGTGTTCGGCAGGGTTGTCCTCTTGCTCCACTGCTCTCCGTGCTCACTTTGGGCGTACTGACGGTCATGGTGGATCGTGCGGTTATAGGTGGTCTATCCGAGGATACTCGAAGGAGGAGGTTTATATTCCTGTCCTCCAATATGCGAATGGCATGACCTTATTTGTGGAAGGGGACCCTGTGAGTTGCCAAGGTGTATCTTCAGTTCTTCATTTGCTCGAGATGGTGTCAGGGTTGGGGATTAATATGGAGAAATCGGAGTTCATCCCTTTTGGGATGTTGGAGGAGGAGGTTGTGATTTACAAGGCTGGTTGCGATCGCCTCGGGGCCAACTGCACGTTAGGTATCTCGGTGTTCCTTTGGTGGCTGGTAAGATGAGGGCAAAGGATTGGGGTCCTGTGATTGTTGGAAGAAATGAGTCGATTGTTTATTCTAAAGAACTCTAGGCTCTCTTATATAGAGAAAGCCTATGGGTAAATTACATAAGATGGATAAAAGAAACTAAACATAACAGAAGAGTACACAGAGTCTAGAAATATCTCTACACTCCCCCTCAAGATGGAGTATAGATGTCAATCATGCTCAGCTTGGAAGAACACTTCTGGAATGGCCCTCTGAGCAATGGCTTGGTAAAGATGTCTGCAGTCTGCTCTCCTGAACTGACATGGGAAGTAGAAATCAAGCCCTTTTGAATCATATCTCTAGTATAGTGGCAGTCTAACTCAATATGCTTTATTCTTTCATGAAATGCAGGATTATTAGCAATGAATAGTGCTGCTTGATTGTCACATTGTAGTTGCATGGGTAGAGGTACATCTATATGCAGATCTTCTAACACAGCTCGAACCCACGTCATCTCGGTACTTGCTTGTGCCATGGCCCTGTACTCAGATTCAGCACTAGATCTAACCACCACTGTTTGTTTCTTGCTTTTTCAAGAAACCAAAGAACTGCCAACAAACACTGCAAAACATGAAATAGACTTCCGATCCTTAGGGCATCCTGCATAATCCGCATCACACATGGAGAAACTGAGATATTTGTTTCTTTCCTGAATCATAGTCCTGCACCTAGAGACGACTTTAGATATCTCAGTATCATGTATATGGCATCCATGTGTACTTGTCTGGATTGTTCCATGAACTGACTCACCCGACTCACTGCAAAAGCGATGTCAGGTTTGCTGATAGTAATATAGAGAAGCTTTCCCACCAAATCTCTATATCTTCTTCTGTCAACCTCATCATATAACTTAATGCTAGTATCCATGGGGGTAGTCGAGGGTCGACAGCCAATCATGCTCGTCTCAACAAGCATGTCTGTAATATACTTCCTTCGGGTCATCACGAGACCCTGCACATTCCTAGCAAATTCCAACCCCAGAAAATATCGTAGGGTACCAAGATCTTTAGTAACAAACTGATGGCGTAGAAATGCTTTTGCTATCTTTATCCCCTTCATATCATCTCCCGTAACAAGTATATTATCAACATAAACCATGATAACAACAGTACCTCTGGGAGTCTTTTGAACAAACAAAGAATGATCTGCATTTGATCTTTTGAACCCTTGCTTTTGAATTAGGTCAGAAAGCTTCTAAAACCACATCTGCAGGCTTTGTTTAAGGCCATATATTGCCTTGTGAAGTCTACACACCATCTGACTCTCCTCCTCAGCAGCGAACCCCGGAGGCTGCTGCATGTAGACTACTTCCTGCAAATCCCCATACAAAAAGGTATTTTTAACATCAAGCTGAAACAAGGGTCAATCAAGTACCACAACAACTGAAAGGACACGTAGAGTGGAGTGACGCGCAACTGGAGAAAATGTATCCATATAATCCACGCCGTATGTTCGAGTAAACCCACGTGCCACAAGCCTTGCTTTATAACGATCAAGGTTGCCATCTACATGATATTTGACAGTAAATACCCATTTACAGCTGACAACAAAAGCTCCTGGAGGAGCAGAAACCAAGCTCCATGTGCCTCGCGACCGCAAAGCCGCCATTTCCTCCTCCATGGCAGAACGCCAACAGCTCTCCTTCAATGTGTCCTGATAATTCCGTGGTATTTCCACGGTAGATAAGGCCACAGCAAACCGTTGAAAATCACCAGTGAGGCGATGGAGTGAAACCTGTGAAGCAAGTGGATAGGATGCATATGTACGCTTCTGCTTCCGTAAGGCAACAGGTACATTCAAATCATCAACAACTGTACTCGCTGGTATGCTATTCTCCTGCAGAGATCCCTGCACTTGCACATCGTCAGACCCATCGTTAGTAATGTTACCTAGACAATCCTGAGGCGTGGTGGATTGACGAGTTCCATGACCAGGGACATGATGACGGGTATAGAATCGCGGTAAAGGTGGCACAGGTGGATATGGAGGTGGTGGTGGTGGTGGTGATGGTGGTGATGGTGGTGGTGGTGGTGATGGTGGTGGTGGTGGAACAACAGGAACTGGTATGGGAACCGACAGACGTATAGGAGGAGGTGGTACATAAATCTCATCATCAGTAGTGGAGGAAGTCAACCTGTCACCTATAGGGGAGAAATACATCACAAACTCAAAGAATGTGACATCGGCACTGACATAATATTTCCTGTTCGAAGGGTCATAGCATCAGTAACCCTTCTGCGTACGAGAGTACCCAACAAATACACACTTGACAGCCCTAGGTGAGAGCTTGTCAAGTCCTGGAGAGAGTTGATGGACAAAAGCAATCAATCCAAAGACACGAGGAGTAAGGGAGAATAATTCTTTGTTAGGGAAGACAACTGAAAGAGGAACTTTCTCACCTAAGACAGAGGATGGCATACAATTCACCAGATAACATGCCATAAGTACAGCATCACCCCAATAGGAAATGGGTGCGCAACTCTGAATAAGTAGAGTCCGAGTGATATCAAGGAGGAGGTGATGCTTTCTTTCAGCAACGACATTTTGTTGGGACGTGTAAGCACGTGTTGTTTGATGGATAATACCTCTAGACAAGAAGTCAAAAAGAGCACGAAGACAAAATTCCCAAGCATTCGTACGCACAATTTTCACAGTATACGAAAAAACATTCTGCGCTTCATTTATAAGATTTTTTATCACATCCCCTTCTTCAAATTTATTCTTCAACAAAAACACCCATGACAAATGAGAAAAATCATCAACCATAACTAGGTAAAACCGGTGTCCCTGGTGATCAGGGACACGACTCGAACCCCAAATGTCAACAAGAAATAATTCAAAATGAGAGCTGCCGCTCTAAGACTGACGACTAGAGAAAGTAGATCTGTGATGCTTTCCCAACTGATATGCTTCACACTAGAAAGAAGAACCCGGTGAAATCTGGGGCAGGATATGACGTATCTTCTGAAGAGGAAGGTGACCAAATCGTAGATGCCATGTGAATGGAGAAACTTGTCCACTGGACTGAGATGAGACACCAGCATAGAGACTTCGGACCAAACAATAGAGACCATCCTGCTCACAGCCACAGCCAATCACCCTGCCCGTAAGAATGTCCTGAAAAATAAGAGACGATGGGTCAAAAATAGCTCGATAGTGCAAATCCTTCGTAATCTGACTGATAGATAATAAATTCATCGAAAAATCTGGAGCATGCAAGACATTCTGGAGGCGCATAGAGGGTGTCAAACTGATCTCCCCCTGTCAAACGACGGGGGAATGGGTCCCATCTGCTATCACGACAGATCGCCCCGGTGGAACCTCCCTGTAGGATGTAAGCTTATCTTTGCTTCGACAAAGATGATGTGTCGTGTCGGAGTCCATAATCCATTCTGAAACATCAGATCTATGACAGGAAGTAAGGGCATAAGCACTACCTGAGGTGCTAGCAGTGGTTGACAACTGGCAGAAGCTGAAGAAGCTACGTCCGAGGGGCCTCCCAGAGAGTCAGTAGAGACATGAGGCATGATATCTCGCAGCCTGGCAACAAGATCCTCAAACCGCTGGTCTAAAGTAGATGTTTATGGAGATGCAACATGCTTGGCTACCCGCGTCGATGCCGGAAACCCATGCTTAGAATATTATGTCTCCTCAATATGACTTGCGCGATGACAGAATGTGCAGGGATGACGAATGCGGCCACCTCTACCATGAAGTCCACAGTTACGGAAAGAGGAAGAGGCTCATGCCTCTGGAAGCCGCCATCGTCGAAGGAGGCTGAGTAGTAGCTGAAGACAGAACTGTAATTCTGTTGAGCCTGCAGTACACTTCCTCCACTGGAGGAATAGTGGCATCTGCAAGAATCTGCGAGCGATCATCAGTAGAGGTGTTCGAGCGGGGGAGTATGCAGCGGGGGAGCTCGTCGCAGCGGGGGAGTTCGTCGCAGCGGGGAGTTTCGCTGCAGCGGGGTTGCTCAGATAATGGTCATTCGGAACAGGGGGGCGATGGGTCCTTTGCAGTGGGGAGGCGTCGTGCCTTCGTGGTGCGGGGTCGCTCGGAACGGGGTGGCGATGGGTTGTTCGCAGTGGGTTGGTGAGATGAAAGTCGGAGCGGGAAAAGGGTCGTTCGCAGCGGGGAAGGGGGGATGCTAAATGGTGCGGGTGGCGCGGTGATGTTTGCTGGGGGGACGGTGAGTGGGTGCATGTTTCCCACAAGAAGCCGGGGAAAAGATGTTTCCGCTGTGGTGTTCGGGGCCACGTAGCGTCTTTCTGCCATGTCCCTCCGAGGTGTTTTTCCTGCGGAGGAGTGGGCCATCGTAGAGCCACATGCAAGTTTGATTTCAAGCGTCGTTTCGGACGTGTTGTCGAGCGTAGTTCCGAAAGGCAGCCCATGCAGCGGGTTTACGCTCCTGTCGATGGTCGCCGGGGGCAACGTAGTTATGCGGCAGTGGTTGCGGGAGATGTGCAGGATGCTGGCACCCATGCAGTGATCGGCTCCACTTTAGGAAAATGCATCTCTTTGGAAGTTATGAAGGTCCATCTCACTATTTTCTTTGGGTCACGGTTCTCGGGGGACATGGTGTCACTCGGTGATCGTCGGTGCTATGTCCGTGACCTCTCTTCGGTACAGAGAGATTGTCTGCCCTCGAGTGGCGGGATGGACGATATTATCTGGCAGCCTCTCTAATTTGCGGATGGAGCAGTATCAGACTCGGTGAGATGCGTTGTGAAGGTGCATGGTGCTCCCTTCCTATCACGTTCGGTTTTTTGTTTGGGACAGGCCCTCCGACGATGGGGCTCGGTGCTCGCGGTGCTTGAGGATGGACTGACACCGGGTTCGGATATGGATGGCACGCTTTTGCTGATGGAGTGTAGCAAGTCGGTTGTGGGTATTCCTAGAGACTCCGTCTTCTTCGCGACGTTGGATGTTGGACGTTTTTGTTTCCGGGTGGAGGTGCAGGTCTTGGAACCCCCGCCTGCGCCGGAGACTCCGGTGTTATCCGACATCACTTCGCCTTCTGCGTCAACGGTGGGGCTTCCGAGGTTCACGTCGCTTGGTTCGAGGCACGAGGACGTTCCGTTGCGACCTTTGGAGGCCTCTCCTCGGGTCATGTGCCTTGTCGTCCCAAACTTCTCTTTGCCTGCTGAGGTGGCAGGGTTGGTGCCCTCTCTCCCATCAGCGCCTGTCTCTCTGGCTCCTGGTCCTGGGCTACTGCTCGAACGCACGGACCCTTCTGCTTCCCATTCCCTGGGGGTCCAAATCCATTTACCTCTTTCTTCTCGGGGCGTATGGGCTTCTCGGACCCCTTGGCAAGCTCGTTGTTCTCGGGTCGGGTGAGCTTATCGGATCCCAAGGCGTGCTCGCCCCGATTGGCATCATGTGAGCTGGTGCACAATTTTGGGGTGTCCTAGGGTAAGGCTGTCGAACTCCCTCCGGAGCCGCCGCTCTGCATCAGTGCCCCTATGTTTTCTTTTGTGGGTTCCTCGCGCCAATCCACCTCGTCTTCCGCTACTGCTCGACCGGATGTGGCCGAGGATTCGAGTGATCAGTATCGAGACGCTCACCCTTCAATTGCATCACTGGTGGAATACCCTGCGGAATGTGGTGTTCGTCTTGATGAGGGGGCTGTCGACAAAAGTCTGGTAAGAGATACAGACGTCGGCAGAGATCTCGGCCTCGACTCATTGAGCCTCAGCCATGCTCGGACCTAAAAGCAAGCATTGCGGAGGTCTCCAGTGTGATCCGCATTCAGGGACCGTACCCGTGTTCTAAATGTTCTCTCCTGGAACGTTCGGGGACTAGGGGAGCTGGACAAGAGGAAAATCCTTGGTTGGCGTTTCATTGAATGGAGTTGTGATGTTGTCATGCTGCAGGAGACAAAGCTCCAGTCCATCTCTGATGTTGTTTGGAGATCCTTTGACGCTGGTGGCATTGATGAGTTCAGAGCGATAGATGATGCCGGTGCCTCTGGAGGTTTACTTGTGGCATGGAGGTCCTCTGCCTTGACTTACAGCTCGGTGCTTCGTGGGAGACACGTTCTCTCTGTTCTCCTGATATGCGTCAAATCCTCTACACCCTTGGCGATCTCGTGCGTCTACGGCCCTTGTAATCATGTTCGGCGGAGGGAGTAGTGGGAGGACTTGCAAGAGGCGAGTAGAACCTTTGAGGGTATCCTCTGGCTCATTGGGGGGGATTTCAATGTTAATCTACGAACAACGGACAAACTGCGCTTCAGGGGAGGCCAGGACCCGGGCCCGGATGAGTTTGTTGATGCTATTGATTCCATGGCCCTGGAGGTTATGGACGCGGGGGCTCGGCTTACACTTGGAGGAGCTCCAACTCTCGTGTTCTCGAATTGATAGATTTTTGGCTTCGGCAGAATTACTTGAAATGTTGCGCTGTCCTCTGTGATAACTCGCCCGAGAACTTTGTCCGACCATTCATCGATACTCTGGGACTCCGGGGAGTCCCAACCGCAGAGGGGTTTCTTTAGATATGAGAAGAGCTGGTTGTTGGAGGAAAATTTTAGAGAGATGGTGGTGTCGCATTGGTCCAACATGGAGGTTTCTGGTTCGGCCGCGTCTAGATTTGTGCAGAAGTTGGTGTCCTTACGCACGCGGTTATGTTCTTTCAAAAAGGAATCCAGAGCTGCCAGGTATGCCGCCAGGTTGGAGACAGAGGCGGTGGTTAGTAGCCTTGACGCGCAGGAGGATCTTAGGGAGCTCTTGGGGGATGAGTTGGCCACACGCTCGCTGGCTCACGAAATAATTGCGGCTGACGATCAAAAGCGCATCACTGAATGGAGACAAAGGTCAAGAAATACATGGCTCAGGGAGGGGGACGCAAACACGGTTTTGTTCCATCGCATAGCTAGCGGGAGGCGTATGTCAAATGCTACGAGATCGGTTATGGTGAATGGTATACGCGTGGAAGGTGACAGACAAATGGGGAAGGCGATTGTGGATCACTTCAGAGACTTCTCGTCGATGAGGCTGACACGGCTTTGGAGGTGGACGGGGCTTGGGGCTCCCTCTTTGCCGACCTTTATGACTGGGGCTTTGACTCAGGCTGTCTCTTTGGAGGAGTTGAAATCTGTGGTTTGGAGCCTTAATGCAGATGGGGCTCCGGGCCCCGATGGCTTCCATGTTGCTTTCTACAGGGATTTTTGGGACCTCGTTGGCGAGGAGGTTTTGGAGGTCATCTCGGAATTTTGTGTGGGTAATGTTGGTTTTGAGAGAATAAATAAATCCCTCATCTTTCTCCTTCCAAAGAGTTCGGCGGTGGAACGCATTGAAGATTTCCGCCCCCATTGCACTATCAAACGCCCTCTACTTGATTGTGGCGAAGGTACTCGCTTTAAGGCTTAGCCGTGCTCTGGAGACTATTATATCTCCGCTCCAATCGGCCTTTGTCCCAGGCAGGCACATCTCGGACTGTTTGATCCTTGCCTCGAAAATCATTGCGGACTGGAAGAGGAGGGGTAAGGCAGGTGTTTTGTGGAAAGTGGACTTTGCAAAAGCCTATGATACTTTGGATTGGAAGTTTCTCTGGTCGGTTTTGCGGAGGAGAGGCTTCCCGGATCTATGGATTTCTTGGATGAAACGCTGTGTTACGACGTCATCCTTTTCAGTCTTGGTAAACGGACGCCCGGAGGGTGGTTTCTTCCAACCGCGTAGGGGTGTGCGACAAGGTTGCCCTCTAGCACCCCTGCTATTCGTGATTATTGCGGATGTACTGGTGCGTGTTGCATGCCGCGTGATTGATGGTGGCTTCTCGGTGGGCTACTCGCGGGATGGATCGAGGGGGAATGTCCATGGCCTTAGATCTATTCAGTGAACTCTCTGGGCTTTTCAAGAATGTGGATAAATCAAAGGTTGTCCCCTTTGGTTTGTCGGAGGTCGCGGCAATTGCCTGTGGCCACACTTTAGGCTCGGAGTGCAGCTCCCTTCCGATCGACTACCTTGGGATGCCTTTGACGGTGGGAAGAACAAAGCTGAGGGATTGGTTACAGGTTGGCGAGAAGCTTGAAGCCAGGCTTGCGGGTTGGAAGTCGGCCATCTTTCCAGGGGGGGCGGCTGGTTCTCTTAAAGGCGGTACTATCCTCGATCCCCGTGTTTTTCTTGTCCACTCGTCGCATGCCGAAGGGGATTCGTAGTTGTCTTGAGAAGCTAATGCGTAAGTTCTTATGGGGCAGGCACGGTGGTGAATCGGGTGGGATGCACCTCGTTGAGTGGGATGTGATCACGCTCCCTAAAAAGGCGGGGGGGCCTGGGAATCCGGAGGCTGGACGAAATGAATGAGGCCCTGCTTTTGAAATGGGCGAGCAGAGTTTGGGGCCCTGGTGAAGATATCTGTTGCAGCCTTTTGCGTAAGATTTATGATGTAATTGGTGCGCCGCCACAACCTGAGGTTCGTGTGAGGTCTCCCACGCCATTCTGGAAGGGGATGATGGAGGTCTTCTCCCGTCGTCACTCGATGTTCAAGCCAGTGCTCGGCAACAGGGAATCCTTCGCCTTCTGGACTGATGATTGGACGGATGGGGGCCCCCTGAATACGTGTTTCCCACGCCTTTTCGCTTTGGCTACTGATAAGAATGCGTTTGTTGCATCTTACTGGTCAGATGGTAATTACTTCCCCACTTTCTCCACAAATTTTTCGGACCAACGTCTCGAGGAATTTCTATTGATGCTGGATTCTTTGAAGGAGGTGGGAAGACCGTCTGCGGGAAGAGACCATTGGGTGTGGCGTAAGGGCATCTTTTCAGTCAAGATGGCTTTCGGGGCGATATGCAGACCGCCCCCTTCGCGCTCGGACGATTTGCTTCGGGATTGCGCTTTCCTTTGGAGTCTGGGCCTCCCTGAACGTATTGGATTTTTTTTATGGTTGTTCAGAAGGCAAAGATTGATGACGAGAGACCGTTGTGCTAGGCTTCTGGGATCCATCTCTGATAGATTTCTTGTGCGATGAGGCGATTGAGACCCTTGAACACATGTTCTTCAAATGTGCAAAAACATATCTGATATGGGACGGGGCTGATCTGGCTTGGACGTGCACGACGGACCTGGCCTCTTTTTGCGGCTCCTTGGTGAGAAACAGGGATAGACCCCGACGGGAGCTAATTAGACCTATTGTTATTATCTGGACCCTGTGGTTGGGCAGAAATGCGCTTATTTTTTCAGGGCAAGGTTCTATAAAGAAAATGTTTGGGTACACTCCGCAAGATTGGTGGTTGATTGGGACCTTTAATTGTATGGTTTAGCTATTGTTTCTCTTTGTCTTTCTTTGTTTAGTTTTAAATAAAATTTGGGGCGAACACCGCTGAGTATCTCCCTCTTTTTTGGTCTCAAAAAAAAGAATCTGCGAGCGAGCAGCATCATATTCAAGGTCAAGTGCTGCTAGTAAGACCCCCACCATGGTAGCATTCCGAAACGTCTTCTGTTGCTCGGAAGTCGTCGTAAGGGGAATGATGTTGTAGAGCTTCTCAAATATCCCTCGCAAGGATGTATAAAACGAATGCAGAGGCCAGTCATTCTGCTTCACCGTAAATATGTCATGCTGGAGTTGAAGGATCTTGGTCTCATTTCTCATCTGCGAGTATGTCGCTGCAAGGATGTCCCACATCACCTTAGCAGTGGGCTGATAGAGTACATCATTAGCAATCTCCATCGTCAGTGTGCCTGAAAGCCATACTTTGGCATACGAATCACCGGCCTCCCATGAGGCATAAACCCCAGTCTTCTCTGTCGGCTCATCTTCGGTAAGAATGTGCTTCTTACCATTTGACTTCATGAGACTCATGAACTGCATAGCCCGGAGCTCGTAGTTCGTCCCATCCATCTTGACAATGGGCACTGGACCTTTAAAAGCGCCTATGGAGGGCATGTCGACCTTGTTTTATGACATGGGTGCTGGAGAAGTAGAACTAGGGTTTGTAGACTAAGAATCAAACGTCTACATAAACATCCGAGGATTTGAGTGCATATGTAGACTTATGCACTCAAATCCATAGGAGAGTGAGGGGAGGGGGGTTGATGGCGCCGGCGGCAAAAAAGTGGGAGGGGGCGCCGGCGGCAAAAAAGTGGGAGGGGGCGCCGGTGGAGAGAGAGGTGGTGGGGGAAGGTGGCACCGACGGTGGAGAGAGAAGAGAGGTGGCGGGGGCCGGCGGTGGCGGCGGGAGGTGGCGAGCTTGGGGCCGACGGCAGTGGTGGGGAGGGCGGCTAGGGTTTAGGTGGTAGCTCTGATACCATGTTGGAAGAAATGAGTCGATTGTTTATTCCAGAGAACCTTAGGCTCTCTTATATAGAGAAATCCTATGGGTAAATTACATAAGATGAATAAAAGAAACTAAACATAACAGAAGAGTACACAGAGTTTAGAAATATCTCTACAGTCAGTGATAGAAGGTGGAGAAGAGACTAGTAGGTTGGAAGGTTGCTTGTCTGTCAGTTGTTTGTTCTAAAGAAAACGGGGATCTTGGTCTCGAAGTCTTGAAGAAATGAACAAGGCTCTTCTTTGCAAGTAGGTTACATGTATTTGGGGAGATTGCAATAGTTTGGTTTGCACCTTTCTCCGTAAGGTCTACGGGGTGGGAGCCGCTTTTCCCAACACTGAGGATCTGGGCTTGGCACCATCATTCTTCTGGAGGGGGATCTGTGGTCTAGCGTAGGAGATTCGCCTGTCCATGCGACCGATATTAGGGGACGGGTCAAGCTTTCGATTTTGGTTAGATGACCGGTTTGAAGGCAACATGCTAGGTGAGTGTTTTCCTCGGCTGATGGCCCTTACTACGAACTCGGGTGCTCTCGTGGCTGAGGTGTGGGATGGCCACGATTTTTTCCCATCGTTCTGTTCTGACTTTTGGACCGAAGGGAAGAGGAACTAGTGATGTTGCTTGCGACCTTGGAAATGTGGCAGGGCCCACTGAGGGTAGAGATTGCTGGTCTTGGCAGGATGGTTGTTTCTCCATTTTGGGAAAACATACAAGGTATTTAAAGGGACACAAAATGATGTTCCAGATGGTCCTGAGGCAGGCTGTAGAAGACTTTGGGGCTAGAAAGTGCTGATACATGTGAAGATTTTTCCGTGGTTGTGCAGAAGCGGTAGACTGCTGACAGGGAACCGGGTAGCAAGATTCTTCGTGAACGCCAACTCATCATGTTCGCGGTGCCAGACGGGGTGGAAGATGTGGATCACTTATTTTTCAGGTGCATGAGCTCTGAGGAGGCTTGGTCACTCTTTGAGGATCAACAGGTTCGGTGTAACAATATTGAGGGCTTCTGGGAATCCATTGGGGAAGATTAAAGGGGCACAGAAAAGGATAGTTCTAGATTTGGCGGTTCTTTGGGCAATTTGGATTGCTAGGAATGGTGTTAAATTCAGAGGGGATAATATGTACAGTGAGAATGTAGTGGCGCATGCTAAAGCGTTTACTGAAAATTGGGTGATGTAATCTCCTTTGTCGCATATAACCAACATGTAATCATGTTACCAAGATGATAAATGGTGAAGTTTTAGGGCAAACACCTATACAGTGGATGCTCTTTTTTCTTTCAAAAAAAAATCTCGTTTGCATCAATTGATATCAGAGCAAGTACAGGTCGTCCTCACGATCAAATGATCCGTCAGCGACATCTAAATAGAAAGACCAAAACCCCTTTATATATAAGGGGTGGGATTACAATAATAAAAAGAAAAGTAAAATCAAATTCACATACCCTAATTGGACTCTAAATATTGTTGATCTCCTCATTTAAATAAAAATTAAATCGCAACAGACTAAAAATGGCAGAGTTGTCTCCCACTATAAGCAGGGTCGGCTACATGGATTCTTGCTCAAATCCAATGTTGAAAGATTCGACTATTTTTTATATTGGTTGTCAACTACCTAATGCAAACCCCACAAGAAGGGATTTGATCCATGATCTTTTGGGTAGTAGGCACACTACACTGCACTACCACCAGACTCTTAAGTGGGTACAATTAGCCATAAATAAAATTAACTTGACCCTAATTTAATTAGACTCTAGTTACTTGGATGGAAAACTTAATTGGACAAAATTGAACAAATGAACGTCCCAATTCGCCCCAATTCTCCACTCCAAGTTGCATCATGGCATTTTATTGATCAGCAGTGTAATAGCACTTGGGGGAAATTGCCAAATAAAGATGCTACCAGATGAGGTAAGTTGCAATGAAGAAAGATAGATTGAAGGTAGCTCTATTAATAGCACTAATGGATAATCAATTTACTACAATGTACCCTAACTAGTAAAGAGACAGACAAAGAGACCTTGTATGTCTCTCTGAGAAACGGTTGTTAGGAACCCACTGGAGATGTTGAAACTGGAGACCTTGCCTAAAGATGTTTCTCTAATGGATGTTGATGAAGATGGCGTTGGCATGCTTGCAAATATCAACTCAGTGGTGTAGCCAAGATTAACTTATCAATAGCTGAATAGCCGACTGACCGACCAGTTGGCCAACACTTTTTTTCGGACATTAAGAGCTATTCATTTCCTTAAAAATTAAGAGCTATTCATTTCCTTGAAAATTAAGAGCTACTCATTCAAGAGGTCCTAAACTCAAGCTTTTTAGTAGAAAAAAATTAGCTATTGAATGAATTGGGCTACATTTTAGAGTTATTAGTTTAGGACCTAAAATTTTAGAACTTAACTTATTGTTAATCCTAAAAGTCGTAAAAAGTTCAAAAACTAAATTTCAAAGGAAAGTCATTGAGTTATTCATTCAAAAGCAAGAATTTTTAAATTATATAAGGACACGTACTTACAGGCTAGATATTATTACATCAATCTTTTTTTATCAAAGAGGGGGAAATCCGCTAAGGTATCCACCACAAGTATATTATAAAAAAGAAGTTACAAGAAGACTTACATAAGCCAATACTCAATCAGAGACTTGGAATTGGATGTAACATTTTCAAAATAAAAGCACTGAGAAATAAAGATTTCACTATTTCTAGCTAACCAGATTGCCCAAATGATTGCTACTGGTAGTAAAAGCACAAATCTTGGTTTATTCTTTGTCGCAACAAAAGATTCCCAAAATAGATCCATGCTTTGGCGGCTTAGCCAACCTAAGTCAAACTCCTCCCAACCTTTTGAAGTCTTCTCACAATGGAAAAAGAGATGATATGTCGCTCCACATTCATATCACAAAGTGGGCACATATTCGAAATCCCGGTAAAGATTCTTGAGCAATGGTCTCTTGTCATAATATGCTTACGTCTCAGCAGCTACATAAAAATATTGATTCCACACGCCAGTTTTAAAGTCCAAATGAAATTGCAGTCTCGAACTAAGGCATCTGGCATTAACGGCAGAGGTCTTGCTATTGCTATGTATGCTCGTTTAACTGTAAAAGAAATATGTTGGGCCCTCCACTCTTCCTAAAGGATCCAGAAAGTAAGGAACTCCTCTAAACGTTGATCTGGAAAAAAGTATGTCAAGAACGAGGGCATCTAGCAGCCCTCAACCCAACAATCTTTCACCCAGACCTCACCGTTTGCAGATAAGGCAACAGGCGTGGAAACCTGCTAGAGTATACCATCACCATTCTAGTTATCTGTCCAAAAGGCAAAAGAAGATCCGTCTCCAAGATCTTGATGAAAAAGATCTTACAAAAATGGCATCGTCGCACTGATACCTTTCTAGAAGGCTGACGCGTAAAAAGAGGATTGCTGAGGAATAGTGTATTGCACTCTGATGTTATAGATGTTGCGAATGAGTTTGCAGTAGAGACCATCATTGCAGCCCCATATTCTACTAGATCACTTGAGGAGAAGTATTTTATTCATTGTTTCTAAACTGGAAATCCCTAGCCCGCATGCATTCTTAGGTTGTATAGTCGTCTCCCAATCGACCAGATGCATTCCAAACCCTTCATGGGCTCGTCTTACCTCAGAAGAATCTCCTCATGATATGTTCCAATTGTTGTCTGATACCAACAGGTAGAAGCCGAGATGACATGAAAAAAATGGGGATAGCCAATAGCACATCCTTCACAAGGACCAAAAATCTGTTATGAGATAAGATATAGGCTTTCCACCCTGACATCTTCCTCTAAAGCTTCTCCATAACTGGCTGCCAATCAATTATTCTAAGTCTACCACTGATCAGAGGCAGACCTAAGTAGCGAATCGGTAGTGAGCCACACTCTGTTCTAGAAACTTCAAGTAAGCCTAAGCATCAATGTCAGATAGACCAAACGGAACAACCACAGATCCTAAACCCTAAACCCAATCTTCATCCTACTTCGGACCACTTGATCAACCATACAAGGTAAAATATCAGTGGCAATAACAAACAACATGGGTGCCAGGGGCATCCCTAACTCACCCCTCTTTGTGGCAGGGAAAATCCCCCTCAGGATTGCCATTAATAAGGACCGAAAAAGATGCAGTAGTGATACATAGCTTCATCCAGGAAATCCAAGTGTCTGGGAATCCCCGTTTTGCCAAGGGCATCCAAAGAAAATGCCAATCAATGGTGTTGTATGCCATAGAGAAGTCAACCTTCCAAAGCAAGCCCTTTGTGTTTCGTCTCTTCCAGTTCGCTATGATCTCAGTTGTCACAGCCAGATTGTCAGCAATCTGTCTTCCATGGATAAAAGCAGACAGGAGTGGCGAGATGATATAGACCATGGTTATGTTCAATCTAACCGACAGGACCTGGCAACAATCAAATAGGTTGCATTGGATAGGGCAATAGGACGGAAATCTTCTACCCTCTCAGAAACATCCTTCTTTGGCACATGGAAGAGGAGAGCATTGTTCAGTCTATCAAAACATGCATTACCACTAGTGAACTCCACCACTACGTCAAAGACCTCCTTGCCCAATGTTAAAGTAATTGTTCAGAAATGTCAGGGAGCAGGCCTGAAAGGCAGTCACGAAGTTGTTCCTTGGAGAGGGCATTGCAGTAAATGAGGCAAGAGGATCATTCTTGCAATATGCAATAAACGAAATTATGTTAACATGAGAGGGTGTGAAAGCTCCAATATCCTATGAGATCGTGAACAAATATCTCTACATGGAGAATGAAGAGATTGGTGAGAATATCCCGAGTTGAAGATGGAGTGATCAGGGTACATGGTGACCCTACGTGCGATGGATGGACAAGTTATGCAAGAAAGCAAATCCTCAACTTCCCTGTATATTATGATGGAAAGATGGTATTTGTCAAGTCTATGGATGCATTACTACATGTGAAGGATCACAAGTATATCTGTAAACTCTTAAAAGATGTTAGCAAAGAAGTCGAGCCCAAGAACATCATGCAAGCGAAGACCGACAACAGCAGCAAGTTCAAGAAACCCGGTGAGTTGATCACGATGGTGAGGTGAATGGTGAACCTCTATGGAATAGATGCTCCCAACTTGCGACAAGTAGTCGTCAAGGTCTCGCAAACCACGTCAGCTGGAGAATGTTAGAGGAATTGGAGCACCTTCGATCTCATCCACTTCAAGAGACAGAATATCTTGGGGGTAAACAAGCTGCATGATCTTTATATACATTACAATCTCATATTGAGGTGAAGCATGCAAAGGAGAGGCATGATAAACAAGATTGCATGGATCCCATGGATCTTCGCCTACATCTTCAAAATTCAAGATTTGGATGATGATAATGAAGACATCTTGCAGAAGCAGGTGGATGATAATGGTGCCCATGTGCTTGATGAGAGAGGAGGAAGACCAAACACACAACCTCGCAGATGGAGGCAGTGTTGAGGATTACATGGCCAAATCAAATCAACATCCAGAACTTGTTGGAGGGTTGGAATATGATGTGGTTGATGAGGGATCTACCAGATCCAAGTCCAAATGAAAATCAAGTGGTGGAGTAGATGGTGGTGGTGGTGGTAACGCAGTTGAGGAGGTTTCCAGCAGAAAGACATAATATGGTGGTAAAGAACATACTAGTGGATAAGGGTGCAGATATGACAAAGAGCTAAAAGCGGGACAAGAATATATGGGCTAACACATCAACATACATGACGACTATATTCACAGTCCTCCCTAGGTCCAGATCCTGCAGACTGGTGGATTATCATCCACACAAGGCCTTAAACATCGTTTTCGGTCACCAAATCTGTGACAAGCCCGAAACAAAATTTCAATCAAAATCTCATCGAGAATTCGGTTGTTTCGATCACCAGCCCTTCTATCGGCAATCCTAAAGGCTCAAATGTTGGCCATTGCGGTCGAATTTTGTTCACTTGTCGAAATCAAAATTCGATCGAAATTCGACCTAATTTCGACAAAATTTAATGTCATGCATCCATATCATGCATACTCGTATGCATATCAGTCGCAACCACAATATTATCATGAGAACACATTAATGGAAGATTTCGATGTTGTAAAAGTCGCCCAACTTGCCCGATTAGTAGGTCCAACTAGTCTAATCAATGAGGTGGCCAACCGAGTATTGACTAATCAGTTGATAATCGGTTGGCTGACTACTCGACCCGATTAGTTGGCCAACAAGGCCTGGCCGATTAGTCGATCAATTTTTGCTTGGAGATACCATTTTTTATTTTTTATTTTAAAAAGCAAAGTTATTCTAATATGCTTAATGTTTTATTTTTATTTTTTATAAATGCTTAATGTTTTATTTAAATTCAATTACTTCTTTTATTTCATTATGACAGTGTAAAAATGTACAAAACCATGTAAATTTATAAGAATACATGTATAAAAAAGATTTATATGTTTAAAATAATTAAAAAATTCAAAGCTAATTAAAGCTCGACTAAATCTAATTAGTCATCCAAAATTAATCCTTAGTCAATGATCCGGTCAATCAAGTACCGACTATCGATTTCTGCAACCTTGGAAGATTTGATTTCTTCAGTTGGTTCCATGGGAGCTGGAGGACACTCGATGTTGAGTGGTGGATGCTATGGGGTTACGTCAACCCCACGAGACTACCGGGCTACACCAAGCCCTTATGATGGTGGTGGATCATATGAATCTTGTGATTTAGATCCCATGAACAGTCACAACATGAATCGTAAAGTTTCTTCACTCCTCTTGGTTTGAGTTACAATAGTGGAGGGATTGGTAATTATGGAGATACCACATCACAGTCACATAGCAGTACGAGATATGTCATATTTTCGGATTTTTACCCCGCAGTGCCTCTAACTCGACCTTCACATATGCCATATCCTCCTTCGGCCCCTGCTCCATCTACTACATTGTGTAGTTCTGAAGCCGCATCTTCCTCACGTTGACCTCCTTACAACTATACCTCCTCCGATAAAAAATATCTTCATATTAGTTTCCTTAAACATGTCGAAGACTCGAAGATCGCTTATATGCACAAATTTCATGGACTAAAAGGCCATGAATAGCTACATTATATGGGACAACTACGTATAATATAGAGATAAACAAGGAGAAGATACGCCCACAGAGAAGGAGCATGGCTTTAAAAAGCATACCTAGAGGCGGTAAGGCATACACCTCAAGGCGTTATGCGCCCAAAACCGCCTCGAGGCGCAAGCCTCGGGATGAATTTTCACAACGTACGCCTCAAGCACCCCGAGGCGATCTGAAACGCATGAGGCGCTAAGGCGCAACCGAGGCGCTGCCTCAGGCTAAGAGGCATGTGGGCCCTTGTAGAAATATGAAATGCGGAAGCAAATTAGAGCAAGAACAAAACATAAATGAACACTTTGATTTTACGTGGAACCCCTACTCCATAAGGAGCGGGATGAAACCACGAGAGAACTGCCTCAAAGGATTGATTTTCTTATGTTTCTCAATGGATACATGGTGTGTAGGGCTCTTTATATAGCCCCACCAAGGCACCAAACTCCCATCATCAAATGATGTGGGACTAAACACATGAGCCACCAATGACATCATTCAACACTCCCCCTCAAGATGGAGCATGGAATGCTCAGCGTAAACAAACACAAAGAAAACACTCACTCACTGAATACAAAACACTACGAACAATATCAACTCAGCGCATACATTATTGGTTGTTGTCGAGGACATTGCTTCTCATTACATGCTAATGAGGAGGAACTGGAGGCTGGAGTGTGAACTGGCTCGAACTGAAATGAGTCTCCCACCGGGAGAGCTCTGCTCCGCAACATGTCTTTTTCACTGAAGACTGCTCCATCTCTCTAAAAGGCCAAACAATAAATGAAAGTTGTGGGAATATCCATGCATAGTGGAGTTCACGGTCACTGGAACTTGTCGTGGGAATATCCATGTGCACTAGAGTTCACAGTCATTGGATTTTCCGTGAGAATGTCCATATACATAGAGTTCACTATCTCATGTCGCGGGAATATCCATATACAAGGAATCCACGATCAATGGAAAATGGAGCAAAAACAATGAATCTCCCACCGGGAGAACTCTAAACATAGGGTCACTCTAACAAAGAGTACCTAAAATAATGGTAGGGTCGTGAAACTGCTACCCGAAATGGAATGATATTTGACCAAGTTGGGACAACAAATGAAAATGGGTCAAACAAAAAACTTCATTTTTTTGTGCTCTCTCGTTTTTTTTGCGCAAATCATTTTTTTAGCCTCCCCCTTTTTCTTCGCCTATTCTCTTTTGGGGCGTTTACAAGACGGGGGAGACGAAAAAAATTTTACCCAGAATGGGTATGGCACGAAAATAATTCTCAAAAAGTGCATATATCGACAAATCATTTGTCGTGGCACGGCAAATGATTTGTCGTGCCACATGGACGGACGAGAAGGGGCCGGGGACTCTGATTTTTCATCATGGGCGGCTATTTCTGCAGTCCATATGGCACGGCAAACCGTTTGCCATCAAAACAAGCCAAGCGGCAAATGGTTTGCCGATATATGCCTCAAGACGTACCCATTTTAAGTAATATTTTGCAATGTTATTCTCGAAATGGGGAATAACTCTTTCTTTGACTGTTTTCTTTAGGTAGCAGCAGCTTATATTCTTTTTTCTCTCAATCAAAAGTAACTCTCGGCTTCATTTCATTTTTTTCTTCACTGTCTGCTTTTTTTCTAAATTCCAGCAACCATACATTCCAAAAAATATTTTTTGCTGCAAAAATCCAGGCAAGTTGGGATGCAGTAGCCTCTTAATTTTTTTAGCGGGCACGACTCGCATAGTTAACCCTCTGTTTATCTTTGAACTCTGCTCGTCCCTCTCTGGCTTGTTGTAGTTGGTCTTTTCCCCTCTCTCTCATCTCTCGTAAGGACTAGTTATGTCGAAACGGAAATTAGTCGGGGAGACATGTTTTATAGGTCCAAAGCCATCCTCTATGCCTACCTCTGGATCCCATAGTCAATTTCCGGACAGCAGATGAGGAAGACTTTGATGACCCTAAGTGATATAGGAGTCTAGTTGGCAAGTGACTTTATCTGACGCAGGCCAGACTAGACTAAAGGGCCGTGTGAGTCAATTCTGGAGAAGCCCCGTTATAGCCACTTTCATGTTGTTTGTCTTATTCTCAAATATGGAAAAGGTTCTCCTCTTCACCTTTGTTTTTATTTTGAGTCGCAGTCCAACTTTGGGCCCCATTTTTCAGCTCTCTCTCTCCTTATAAAGATAACAAGAGTGGGTAACAATGGCCCATTGAGCCTAATCATAAAACCAATTAAAAGGAATCTAGAAGCTCGTCAAAGGACAAGTTATCAAGCCTACTCTTTTGTTGATGTACAAGAGAACACATCAAAAGGGGACTAGAGTTCGAAGAGCCCATCGTGTCTTTTCTGCTATCAACTTCTTGTGTCATCGGTGATGTTGTTATTGTGGTGTTGCTGTCCAAAGGAGGCACTCAAAAGCGAGGGAGCGATCGTCTGGATGCATGTAGTTGTGGTGATGGATGTGTTACGCAATGGAGAAAGTACTACGCCATGGCTTGGAGGGAGGTGGGTGTTGTTGTTACTATGCGTGCGGGCTTGGAGGCCGCTGGTGGGGTCGAGGTTCGCTTGGGGGCCTTCGCACTATATCTTCATGAAGGTGCGACCAAAGAGAGAGAACCACGAGGAGGATCTGGTCCTGAGCATCGCAGCCACTCTGGGTTGTTCTTCACCGAGACTGGAAAATAATAAACCCTTCACTGTGTTGTTGTGGTTGGTGGCTAGGAGAAGGCGGGTGCCTAGAGAGGCATCTGCGTTTGCGGAGGAGCTTGTCTGCCTCAAGGAACACGTGAAGATAAGTCTTGGAGGAGGCACATAGATCGTGTGCTTCTTCGGATGCGGGAGCCTGATCTGGGATTTGTGTGCATAAAAACACGAGAACTGCTCCAAGGTTTCACGAGGAAATCATGGTTGCAAATTTCGCGAAATTTCGACGAAATTTCGGCGAAATTTCGGTTTCGACACCCTACCGAAACCGAAATCGAAATCTCGATATATACCCTTCCTTCACAAATCTAGACCGATTTTGGCCGAAATTGGCGAAATTTCGACGAAATTTCGACGAAATTTCGAAATTGTTTCGTTTTTTCAACATCTCGAAACGAAATCGAAATCGAGATTTAAAACCTTGGAGGAAATAGAACAACAATCTTGACTAACAGGAGAACAATATCTTCAATAAAAATTTTCAGAAATAAGACCCAAAACCGACTCGCTCTGATAGCATGTAGAAATATGAAATGCGGAAGCGAATTAGAGCAAGAACAAAACATAAATGAACAGAACATAAATGACAAGGTGAGAAGAGGCAGACTGTTGCGTGCGACGGATTTGATGTGTGACAGATGCAAGGACGACGTGGAGGATGCGGACCACATTTTCTTTGGATGCAGGTCTTCGGCCAATGTGTGGGATTCGTTGGGGATTCCATGGGTTCGGACATCAGATGCGAAGCATTTTTGGAGATCTATTCGGGCGGTCGGCCTTGGGTCTTCCGGAGACGTCTCAAACGCCCTATATCTGATCACGGCCAAGGTGTTGGCGAGGAGGTTGGTTGGCGTCCTCGGGAGCTTGATTTCCCCTGCGCAATCCGCGTTCGTTCCGGGCTGTCAGATATCTGATTGCACGACGATTGCTTCCGAGATCATTGTCGATTGGCGGAGGAGGGACACGAGTGGTATTCTGTGGAAAGTGGATTTTGCCAAGGCTTACTATAGCCTTGATTGGAAATTCCTGTGGTCCGTCTTGAGGAGGTTATGTTTCCCGGAGCGGTGGATTTCTTGGATGAGGCGTTGTATCACCACGGCATCTTTCTCGGTGTTGATCAATGGTAGGCCGGAAGGGGGTTGGATTCAACCCGTAGGGGGTGCGGCAAGGGTGCCCCCTCGCACCTCTGCTTTTCATCATTGCGGTTGATGTGCTGGGGGACATGGCGGCGGGCGTGGTCGGCCATGGTCTCTCTAGCGGCTTCTCGAGGGGCGAGGTGCGGGTGCCGATCTTACAATACGCGGACGACACTCTTTTCCTCATTGAGGGAGGGGTCGAGGAGGCTAGGGCCATGGCCACGGCTACGGAGATCTTCTCGGAGCTTTCTGATTTAAAGAAAAATGACTGTAAGTCTTGTTTTATCCCTTTCGGGCAGGCGGAGTGTCTTGCTGATGGTTTGGCGATTTGTTTGGCTTCCGTGCGTGCCTCCCTCCCTCTGGACTATCTCGGCATACCTCTGGGTTTGGGGAGGGCGAGGCTCGGTGATTGGTTGAGGGTGGTGGAGAAGGTGGATTTGAGGTTGGTGGGTTGGAAGGCATCTCTCCTTTCGAGGGGAGGTAGGCTGGTTCTGGTCAAGGCGATGTTGTCGTCCATTCCAATTTACTTTCTTTCTTGCCGCAAACTTCCAAAGGGGATCCAGGCGAGACTTGAGAGGAAGATGCGCGCTTTCTTGTGGGGAAATGTCTCTAGTGGGCGCGCGGGGGTCCATCTTGTTGGCTGGGAGGATGTCACTCGGAAGAAGATTTGGGGAGGTTTGGGGGTGAGATCTTTCAGAAGATGAATGAGGCGTTGTTGCTTAAATGGGCGAGTACGGTATGGGGTCCAGGTGATGAGCTGGTTTGCTTGGTGCTTCGGAGCATTTACGGGGTGAGGGGCGCGCCCCGGTTGCAGATGCTCAACCTAGCGGCTATGACGCCTTTCTGGCGGGGCGTGGTGCAGACGTTCGTTAGGAATCTCAACCTCTTCAGGCCAGTGCTTGGTAGGGGGGACTCTTTTGCTTTCTGGGCTGACGACTGGTCGGGAGCGGGACCACTTTGTTCTCGTTTTCCGTGGTTATTTGCGCTGGCGGATAATAAACTATGTTCGGTGGAGGAGTGCTGGGTTGATGGATCTTGGTGGCCCTCGTTCTCCGCAAATTTCTCCGATCGGCGCTTTGAGGAGTTCTTGGCGTTGCTGGACGCTGTGGGGAGTGTGGGTGCCCCTGGTGGGGGTAGAGATCACTGTCTCTGGAAGGAGGGGAGCTTCTCGGTTAGGGGCGCTTACGAGGCCATATCAAGGCCGCCGCCGGCGGCTTCGGAGGTCCTGAACAGGGATTGTGCTATTATTTGGGACCTCAATCTTCCGGAGCATATGGGGATTTTCCTATGGCTTCTTAGGCGCAAGAGACTGATGACGCGTGATCGGTGCGTGAAACTCCTGGGCATCATTTCGGAAAAATGCTTAATTTGTGACAATGCTATCGAATCGGTGGACCATCTCTTTTTTACATGCCCTGTGATATCGCAGATATGGCTGGATGCTGGGATATTGTGGTGCCGGTCCGACGAGTTCCTTGCTTTCTGGAATGCGGTGCATGAAAATAGGGCGAGATCCAGAAGGGAACGGCTCCACCCAATGGCTATTCTGTGGATGATTTGGCGTGGCAGAAACGATTTGGTGTTCTCGGGTCAGAAGTTCTACAAAGAAAATGTACAGTGCTTTACAAGGAGGCTGGTAGATGAGTGGTTGTTGCGTTGATCCGCTTCTGTACTTTTGTTTTTTGGGGTGGTAAAACAGTACGTTGTAACCTCTATATTGTTTTAGTTATAAATATATTTTGATGGGGCGGGCACCACCGAGTGCTTCCCCCTACCTTGCAGTTTTCCAAAAAAAAGACGTCTCCAAGCCCTTTGCAGCGCTCTGGGCTATTTGGCTTGGCAGGAATGATACCACTTTCAAGGGGCAACGGTTTTACTTTGAAAATGTACTTGCGCACTGTAATGCATTGCACAATTTCTGGATTTCCAACTGGTGTACCTTCTCGCTGATTAATGAATACTTTGGTGTGGTGACTCCCGTCTTGGGAGGGCTCCCCATTTTCTTATTCAAAAAAATAAAGGAACACTCTGATTTTACGTGGAACCCTACTCCATATGGAGTAAGATGAAACCACGGGAGAACCATCTCAAAGGACGGATTTTCTATTATGTTTCTCAATGGAAACACGGGGTGTGGGGCTCTTTATATAGCCCCACCAAGGCACCAAACTCCCGCCATCACACGATGTGGGACTAAACACATGATGCACCAATGACATCCTTCAACAGACCCGATACCCATTTACCTCGATGTCATTTAGCTCCAAACCTAAAACTATAACTCCTCCCTTCTCCTCCTCTCTCGACCACAAAGCACCTCGGTGACCCCCTTTGCTCCTTCACCCTCTTCTCTCTCGACCACGAAGCACGACTCTTGGAGTTGGAGCTACTCCACCTCTCTTGGAGCTACTCTACAACTCCGCCTCTAGCTGAGATGTGTCTCTTGGAGCTACTCCACGACGACGGAGTTGCATCACCTTCAGCCCTTCACTCGCTTCTCGAAGTTGCACTAGATGTGAGGATACATACAGCAGCAGCAGTTCTCTTCACTGTATAATTTGAATTTTTTTTCATTTTCTTTATATTAATTGATTACTTTGAGCTCGATAAAGTTTTGCTTGGTATGCTAAAGCCGGATTGCTTAGGACTTAGGAGTTAGGACCAGCATATCTTTTTAAAAACATGCTGAAATTAAAGTGCCCCTAGAATTTATAAACAAAATACTCCATATCTTTTTTCCATTTCTTTAAATTAGTTGATTACCTTGAGACCGATAATGATCTCAAAAACTCAAAAACTTTTTCTTATTGTAAGTTTGAAGGATTTGTTAGATTAATTCAATGGATGACATTGATCAAAGTACCCTTGGAATTTTAAAATTAAAAAAAATTATTTACCAATGAATTGTCGGTCCCAAGCCTGGGTAAATTGAAGAGGTTTGCGTATTAGGAAGCCGACGGCCAACGTAAGAGAGACAAATTCCGAAATAGTGTTCTTTTTAAGAACAATGTTTAGGAATTTATCTTAAAACAGTTCGAATATTTTCAACATGGATTTAAGCAAACATTTAGATTTCGTTCAGGCGTTCCCTACTAGCGACGTGTTGCATCGCCTGAATGCAATGAGAAGTTGGCAAGGGTCACTGCATCAATGTCTGGATGTAGTTCAAAATTTGCAAGGGTTCTCACATGAGGAACGTGTGCGAGTAAATAAGCTAGTTCTGATGCATCACCGCACGGATGCAGTCCAAAATTTTCAAGGGTTCTCACATGATGGACACATGCGAGTAATAAAATTAGTCCAAAAGAGGTTGCAAAGGAAGTTGCGGATAGGTAGTTGGATTATTGACATTTTGATTGGTAAATCAATGTAGATAATAGATACAATGGAAAGAAGGAAGATTCAGATACTATGTCTCCAAGAGACAAAATGGGTTGCAGAGAAAGCAAGGGAGATCGAGAAGACAAGCTTTAAACTTTGGTATTCATATAAAGATAAGGGCAGAAATGGTGGTGGAGTGGTTGTTCATAAGGATTTGAAGGAATGTGTAATTTAGGTGCAAAGATTTGGGGATCGGATTATATTGCTAAAAGTGGTGCTCGAAGAAGAAAATCTAAATATCATCTTAGTTTATGCATCACTAAATGATTTAAATGAAAGGATTAAACAAGCTTTTTAGAAGGATTTGGATAAGATTATGCAAGGAATCCCACAAAGAGAGATGATTTGTCTAGGTGGAGATCTTAATGGACATGTGGGAAGAGATGCTTCAGTGTATGTTATTGTTCATGGAGGACATGGCTTCGAAGATAGAAATGAAGAGGGAAAAGTTATTCTGTATTTTGTAACGGCTTATGATCCTTTCATAGCAAACGCTCTCTTCAAGAAGAGCGAGGAGCATTTAATCACTTATAAGAGTGGCCCAACTAGAATACAGATAGATTACTTTGCATTAAGGAGAAGAAATCGGTTGTGTTGCAAAGACTGCAAAATAATCACAAGAGAGAGTTTGACCACCAAACATCGCTTGTTAGTCATGGATGTGCAAATAAAAGGGCTGGTAAAGAAAACGAGGATTTCCAAGATCAATAGAACTAGATGGTGGAATCTTCAATTAAAACAATCAAGCTTCAGGGAGAAGGTTTTAGAAGACTTATCTTCGCATTGTAACAGAAATGCAAATGATATGTGGGAGGCGGTAGTATCTTGTATCTAAAGGGTAGCCAAAGAGATGCTAGACGAGTCAAAGGAAGGAGCTCCATGCCAAAAGGAGGTTTGGTGGTGAAGTGGATGGGTGCAAGATAAGCTCAAAATTAAAAGAGCATGCTTTAAAGCTATGTTTAAGGATAGAACAGATGAAACTGTCACAAACTAAAAAGTAGTGAAGAAGGAAGCAAAGAAGGCTGTAAACAAAGCTAAGTCAAAATCTTATGAAATTTTGTACAAAAATCTTGACTTCAAGGGTATGTTTGGTTACCAGGTTACCCTGAGGTAACCCGGTTTACCACCCTCAATTCATGGGTTGGAATACCATCATAACTGTGACATCATATCATGTTCCTTATTCCAACCCTCATAATCATCCAAACAACTACTATTCACAGGAGGTTACCCCCACCCATCCCATCCCAATAATCAAACAGACCCTAAGGAGGACCAGAAAGATATATTCAGATCGGTTGAAGTGAGAGAAAGAAAGATCAAAGACCTTTCTCAAGTGAGATGTATTAAGGATGAGGAAGGTCGCATGCTTGTTACTCAGAATGATATAGAGACTAGATAGAAGCAGTACTTCTGTAAGTTTTTCAATGGGGAAGGAAATAGAAAGATCACTTCGGGAGATCTAGCTAGTAATGATAGTTACTTGAATCGTGCAAGCTATAAATGAATACAAAGGAATGAAGTAGAAGATGCTTTGAAGGTTACGGGACCTGAGAAAGATATAGGATCTGATGACATTCCTATAAAATTTTGGAGAGTTTTAGGTAAACGTGGTTTGACTTGGCTTACAAATCTATTCAATGTTATTTGGCGAAGCAAGAAAATGCATGAATATTGGAGGAGAAGCATCGTGGTGCCTCTTTATAAGAACAAAAGAGACATTCAAAATTGTTCAGATTACAGAGATATCAAGCAGATGATTTACACTATGAAAATTTGGGAATGTTTGATCGAAAAAATGTTGAGGAAAGTTTCCAAAGTAAAAGAAAATCAATTCGGATTCATGACAGGTCGCTCAACTATTAAAGCCATCCACTTGCTGAGGAGAACAATGGAGATTTATAGAGCTAAAAGGAAGAATCTCCATATGATTTTTATTGATTTGGAGAAGGTTTATGATCATGTCTCACGTGAGATATTATGAAAAGTTTTGGAAAAGAGATAAGTATCTATCCTATACATTAACCTCATAAAAGATATGTATGATAGGGATTCAACTTGTGTAAGGATACAGTCTAGGGAGATTGGCTATTTTTACATCAACACTGGTATGCATCAAGGTTCAGCTTTGCGTCCATTCCTTTTTTACTTTGATTATGGACGAGTTGACAAGTCACATTCAGGATGAGATACCTTGTTGTATATTATTCGTTGATTATATTGTGTTGATTGATGAGACTAGAGATTGAGTAAATGAGGTTTGGAGACATGCATTGGAGATTAAAGGATTTCGTATAACTAAAAATAAGACTGAATATATGGAGTGCACTTTTGATGGAAGCAATGGTGAAGGAATCGAGGTGAACAATAACACTCAGAAGAGAGATTTTTTTAGATACTTGGGATCTATTTTGCAACATGATGGGGAAATTGATAAAGATATTAATAAAATAAATGCGGGTTGGCTGAAGTGGAGATGAACCTTTATTGTTCTTGTAGAGATATTTATGTAGTCGGTGTACAGTTTATCAATTTTTATTTCTGTAGGTGCTACTTATGTAATTTACCCATAGGCTTTCCTCTATATAAGAGAGCCTAGGGTTCTTTGGAATAACATAATAACTCTTTCCACCAACATGGTATCAGAGCCAAAACCCTAACCCTAATACCCCCTCCCCCACAGTCGCTGCCCGCCCCTTCCTCCATCTCTCCGTCCCGCCGCGCCGGATCTCGCCCACCTCCCCCCCCCCCCCCGCACCGGATCTCGCCGCCCCCCTCCCCATCTCGTCGGGCCCTCCTTCCATCGTTGGGCCTCCTCCAATCGCCCGACCCCTACCGCTGAGACCTCTCTAGCCACCCATCGGTGCCGACCTTACTGCCCCTACCTCCCGTCGGCGCAGTCCCTACCGCTGGGCCTCCTCTAGCCGGCGTCCACCCGCCGGTTCCGGTCCCGTCGATCTTTGTCGCAGCCGCCTTCTTCGCCATCTCAATGGATTTGAGTGTATAAAGTCTACATATGCACTCAAATCTTATTAAGTTTATGTTTGTTTCTCGTCTACAAATCTCGGTTCTGTCCCCGGCGACATGTCAGAAAACAAAGTCGATATGCCCTCCATAGGTGTATTCAAAGGTCCAGCGCCAATAGTCAAGATGGATGGGACGAACTATGAGATCTGGACGATGCAGTTCATGAGTCTCATGATGTCGACGGTAAGAAGCATATTCTTACCAAGGAAGAGCCGGCAGAAAAGACCGAGATCTATGCCTCCTGGGAGGCTGATGATTCATATACCAAGGTTTAGCTGCCAGGCACGTTGTCAATGGAGATTGCTAATGATGTCCTCCATCAGCCCACCGCTAAGGTAATGTGGGATATACTGGCCGTCACATATTCACAGGTGTGGAATGAGACCAAGATGTTACAGCTCCAGCACGACATTTTCACAATGAAGCAGAATGGACGGCCACTTCACTCTTTGTATACATCCCTAAGGGCGATGTTTGAGAAACTCTATATTATTATTCCTCTCACGGTCACCCCTGAGCAGCAGAAGACATTTAGGAATGCTACCATGGTGGGAGTTCTACTTGCGGCTCTTGATCCTGAATATGAGGCTGCCCGATCACAGATACTTGCCGATGCTACCATTCCTCCTATGGAGGACGTCTACCGGAGGCTTAGTCGCATCTCTGTCTCATCCAGTGATTCTACTCCACCACCTTCGACGATGGCTGCTTCCAGAGGGAGAGGTGGTTCTTCTTCATTCCGTGGTCGTGGACCTCGTGGGAGAGGTGGTCGTTTTCGTCAGCCACGTACTTTTTATAATCGGACAGGCCATGCTGAGGATACATGTTATTCAAAGCATGGATTTCCAGCCTCGGCACGAGTAGCCGAACATGTTGCATCTCCGTCGGCGTCTGCTTGGGATCAGAGGTTTGAGGAGCTTGTTGCGAGATTGCGAGACATTATGCCTCTTATTTCTACAGATTCTCCAGGAGTCCCTTCAGATATTGTTGCTTCAGCTTCAGCCAGTATTTATGTCGCTGCTAGCACCTCAGGTAGTGCTTTTGCTTTTACATCATGTTATAGTTCAGATGTCTCTGATTGGATCATGGACTTCGGTGCCACACACTATCTTTGTCGCGACAGAGATAGACTTATGTCATACAGGGAGATTCCACCAGGGAGGTCAGTGGTAATAGCTGATGGGACTCATTCACACATTATTGGACAGGGGGAGGTTACCTTGTCGCCTTCCATGCATCTACAGAATGTCTTACATGCCCCAGTTTTTTCGATGAACTTACTTTCTATTAGTCAGATTACAAAGGATTTGCATTGTCGCGCTATATTTGACCCATCTTCTCTTATATTTCAGGACATTATAACGGGCAGGGTGATTGGTTGTGGCTCTGAGCAGGATGGTCTCTATTGTCTAACCAGGAGTTCATATGCTGGTGTCTCCTCTCATGCAACTGGATCTGTCTCTCCGTATACATGGCATCTACGCTTTGGTCACCTTCCTCTTCAAAAGATTCGTCATCTCTTGCCTCAGATTTCTCCGAGTTCTTCCTTCCGATGTGAAGCTTGTCAGTTGGAAAAGCACCATAGTCGCCAATGTCGGAGCAGTAGCTACCTTTTGAATTACTTCATATCAATATTTGGGGTCCAAGTCGTGTCCCTGATCACCAGGGACACAGGTTTTATCTTGTAGTCGTTGATGATTTCTCTCGTGTCGTGGGTCTTTCTATTAAAGAATAAATCTAAAGCGGAAGATGTTATCAAAAATCTTATCAATGAAGTGCAAAATGTTTTTTCCTCTCATGTGAAATACGTTCGTACTGACAATGCTTTGGAATTTTGCACTCGTTCTCTCGCACATTTTTTTCGTCAAGGGGAATTATTCATCAACCCACATGTGCATACGCCTCTCAACAAAATGGAGTCGCTGAGAGAAAACATCGCCATCTTCTTGATATTACTTGAACCTTACTTATCCAGGGTCGTGCTCCTATTGCTTTTTGGGGAGATGCCGTCCTTACCGCCTGTTACCTTGTCAATCGTATGCCGTCCTCGGTACTTGGTGAGAAAATTCCTCTTTCTGTTGTCTTTCCAGACAAGGAATTATTTTCACTTACTCCTCGTGTTTTTGGTGATGTTTCTTTCGTTCATCAGTTGTCTCCTGGTCTTGACAAGCTCTCACCTAGGGCTGTCAAATGTGTCTTTGGGGGTTACTCTCGGACTCAAAAGGGATACCATTGCCATGATTCTGTAAACGGGAAATACTACGTCAGTGCTGATGTTACATTCTTTGAGTCTGTCATGTAATTCTCTCCTGCATGTGACAGGTTGGCCTCATCCACATCTAATGATGAGGTCTATGTTCCTCCTCCTATTTTGAGTTCACCAAAGTCCATTCCAGACCCTGTGGTAATGCCACCACCACCACCGCCTCCACCACCACCACCGCCTCCACCACCACCAAAACCACTTGTCTCTCCATTACCAAAGTATTATACACGTCGGACAGGTCCTGCTCCTGCTACGCGTCAATCATCCAGCGCGTCTAAGGTATGTTCGAATGTTATTTCTAATGATGGGTCGAATAGTGTGCATGTGCAGGATTCATCGTTGCAGGAGGAAGGTGAACCAGCGAGTACAGTGGTTGATGATCTGGACGTTCCTATTGCTATACGGAAGCAGAAACGCACTTGTACTTCATATCCTCTTACCTCCCAGGTTTCCTTTCATCGCCTTACGGGGGACTTTCATAGGTTTGCAGTGGCTTTGTCTTCTGTGTAGATACCACAGAATTATCAGGATGCCTTGAAGATTGATTGATGATGTTCTGCCATGGAGGAGGAAATGGTTGCTTTACACTCACGGGGTACATGGAGTTTGGTTTCCGCTCCCTCAGGAGCATCTGTCGTTAGCTGCAAATAGGTATTCATTGTCAAGTATCACGCAGATGGTAGTCTTGATCGTTACAAGGCAAGGCTAGAGGCACGAAAATTTACTCAGACATATGGCATGGATTATATGGATACCTTCTCTCCAGTTGCCCATCATTCCACTCTTTGTATTCTTCTGTCAGTTGCTGTGGTACGTGATTGTCCCTTGTTTCAACTTGATGTTAAGACATATATCAGTTGCTGTGGTACCCTAAATTCGGATCACTCGTTGTTCATTCAGAAAACTCCTAGAGGTACGGTTGTCATCATGGTGTATGTTGATGATATTTTGGTTACTGGAGATGATACTAAGGAGGTAAAGATAGCAAAAGCTTTTTTGGGTCGTCGGTTTGTGACGAAGGATCTTGGTACTCTACGATATTTTCTGGGGCAGGAGTTTGCAAGGAATGCACAGGGTCTTGTGATGACCCAAAGGAAATATATTACATATATGCTTATCGAGACAAGCATGGTTGGGTGTAGACCCTCAACTACTCCTATAGACCCCAGCATGAAATTATATGACGATGATACAGAGGAAGTTGGCAGGAGAACGTATAGAGAAATGGTGGGGAAGCTTCTTTACATTACTATAACTCGACCTGATATTGCTTTTGCAGTCAGTCGGATAAGCCAGTTCATGAAACAGCCGAGACAGGTACATATGGATGTCATATATATGATACTCAGGTATCTAAAGATGTCTCCAGGCACAGGGTTCTTGTTTAGGAAGGAAACAAATTTCTATCTCAACATGTGCGGACGCTGATTATGCAGGATGCCCCTACTTCGGGCTTTGCAGTGTTTGTAGGTAGCTCTCTAGTTTCTTGGAAAAGTAAGAAACAAACAGTTGTGGCTAGATCGAGTGTTGAATCTGAATATAGGGCCATGACACAAGCAAGTACGGAGATGATGTGGGTTTGAGCTGTGCTAGAAGACTTGCATATAGATGTACCTCTACCCATGCAGCTACAATATGATAATCAAGCCGCATTGTTCATTCCCAATAATCCTGCCTTTCATGAAAGATCTAAGCATATTGAAGTAGATTGTCACTACACTAGAGATATGATCCAGAAAGGCCTAACTTCTACTTCACATGTGAGTTTAGGGGAGCAGACAGCCGACATTTTCACCAAGCCATTACTCAGAGGACCATTCCAGAAGTGTTCTTCCAAGCTGAGCATGATTGATATCTATGCTCCATCATGAGGGGGAGTGTAGAGATATTTATGTAGTCGGTGTACTGTTTATCAATTTTTACTTCCGTAAGTGCTACTTATGTAATCTATCCATAGGCTTTCTTCTATATAAGAGAGCCTAGGGTTCTTTGGAATAACAGAATAACTCTTTCCACCAACAGTTCTTTATGATAAGAAAAATCCTTTGAAAATCAAAAGAAAGTTTTACAAAGCAGCCGTGAGACCTGCTATGCTCTATGAATACGAATGCTGGCATGTGAACCGTAAACATGTGCAGAAAATGGTAGTAACAAAAATAAAAATGCTAAGGTGGATGTGTGGACACACATGTAAAGATCATATTCAGAATGATGCAATCAGAAGGAAAGTTAATGTGACTCCGGTCGAGGATAAGATGCGAGAAAATTGCTTAAGGTGGTTTGGCCAATTGCAAAGAAGGTCAGCTAATGCACCGGTGAGGAGATGCGAGTTTTGGGATGTTGAGCCAGCTAAGAGAGGGCGAGGAGGTCCAAGAAGTGTTGGAATGAGACTATACGAATGGATCTTGATTTTTTGGATCTAAGCCTGAAAATGACCCAAGATAAATTTGAATGGAGGCAAAGAATCTATGTAGCCAACCCTACTTAATGTGGGAAAAGACTTTGTTGTTGTCAAAAAGAAAATTATTTTAGATATTATTTTGAATGTTGGAATTATGTCGATTTTGTCAATAACTTATTATCATTTTCAACGGATGATTATTATTTAGTGTTTTTAGTAGAAATGGCACTTAAAATGAAAAAGGGACACTATAGAGCACAAAATAAGTTTGATCCTGCATGGAAATGTTGTAAGGAGGTCAGGTTAGAAGGAGAACAAAAAAAGAAGGGTTATAAATGCGTAAGTTGTGAGTTTTCAAGAAGATCATTACATGTGGCATTATAAGATTAAAGGAACATTTGTCAAAAAGTCACAGGAATGTGAGTAGTTGCCCAAATGTACCAATTGTAGTGGAGAATAAAATCAAGTTGTTTTTGATGAAGAGAGAGCTGGAAAAGATATCGCTTGAAGAGATGGAGGAAGTTCGTCGAGTGGGTGCATATGCAATGCAACTAGGGTCCGATTTTAATGAACATGTCCCCAATGGATCTAGCGATGCTCAACAAGTCCTATGGATCTTTTTGTGAGAGGGAAAGGGACAAGAATGTCAAGCAACTCTGGTGGGAGTGGAGCCATCCAAGAAAATACAAAGCAAACCACATTAAATGCATTTTGGAGAAAGGAAGAGAGGAAGAGATGTTGCCTAAGTATTGGGAGATTTTTTATAGAAAATGGGCTCTCTTTCAATGTCACCAAAAGTCCCTTATATACGACTTTGGTGCAGGATATCGGCAACTTTGGGAGGGGTTTGAAACCTCCAACTATGCATGAATTGAGAACTTGGATATTGAGAGAAGAAGTTAATACTATAAAAACATTAATGGATGGTGCTAAGACATCCTACAAGGAGGTCGGATGCAGCATTATGTATGATGGTTGGACTGACATCAAAGGTCGCACTTGATTAACTTTTTAATGAACAACACTAAGGGTACATGGTTCTTGAAATTTGTTGATGCTTCAGAAGAAGTAAAGACTGGTACTTTTCTTTTCAAGTTGATTGATGAGATTGTTGAGGAAGTTGGAGAAAGCAATGTTATACAAGTAATTACTGACAATGTTGCAGCTCACAAGGAAGATGGAGAGTTGTCGATGGAGAAGAGGAAATACTAGTATTGGACTCCCTACGCAGTTCACTACATTGATCTTATACTAAAGTATATCTTGAAATTGCCCTTACATGAATCAGTTTTTAAGAAGGCAAGACAGATCATCAATTACATTTATGCTCATTCTTAGTTGTTAGCGATGGTAAGGAAACATGTTGATGGAGGTTTGGTTCAGCCTGATGTAACTCATTTTGCTATTGCTTTTCTTATGTTGCAATGGTTGCTTCAAGTGAAAGATAAACTTGAGTCTTTTTTCATTTCAAAAAGGTAGAAAAGCATCTTGTACACCTCCAAGCTCGAGGAAAGGGTGCAAAACACATTTGTTTTAAAAGTAGATCATTTTGGCCCGGTGTTGCATATGTGCTCAGGACGACAAAACCATTAGTCATGGTGCTTCGTACAGTCAACTCAGAAAGATATCCTCCAATGGGATTCATTTATTAGGCAATGGGTAAGACAAAAGAAGATACTGCATGAAACTTTAGCAACAATAAAGAAAATACATGTCAATATGGGACACTGTTAACAGGAGGTGGGACAAAGAATTGCATACACATTTACATGCTGCAACATACTTCGTCAACCCTTTGTGTCAATATGATCAGACATTTAGAAAAGATAATAGAGTGAAACATGGATTTCTATCTTGTTTGGGAAGGTTGGTTGAAGACAGAGAAGAAAGACATAAGATTGACTAGCAAACAAATGCTTTTGTCACTAGGAGAGGCTTATTTGGTTGGTCAAATGTCATTGACACAAGAAAGAAGAAGTCCATGTATTTTACCTATTGCATTTCCATATACTAAATGATTTAAGATCCCGGTAATTCCAATAGAAATTTTCTATCATTTATAGCGGATTGGTGGCGAGCTTATGGGTTTGAAACCCCTGAATTGGAGAACTTCGCAATACGTACTTTGGACTTGACATGTAGTGCATCTGGATGTGAGCGTAATTGGAGATCCTTCACTCATGTGCTTACTCAAGCTTGTCATGGCTTACAATGACATACAAAGCTAGCATGTTTGCAATACGTGTGAATGTAACAATTAATTTCGTCATGGTAGGTTCACACCAAAAGGAGAAATGGTATGAGACAAGAAAAACTCAACAACTTGGTCATTTGCATGTTCAACTTAAAGTTGAAGCAAAAAGAAGTTAGGAAAAAGACATTGGAATATCCTCTTTGCTTTAACGATGTGCACTCCAATGATGAGGAGATTTATGATATCCAACTTTGTGAAAGTGAGGTTTATGCTGTTCATGAACTTGATGGAAGCATCCCCTTGAGGATGGCATGCATGATGATGATATTGTCGAGGAATGAAGGGGAGGGAGACTGCCACAAAAGAAGAAGCACAACAGCCATTGTAGGAAAGGTAAGAAAAAGATATTTTTTGTCGCTTCTTCATATCCTAAAGTAATCTAGTGAGAACCATGCTTCTAATTTTCACTAGTTTTTATTTTTTAGAAACAAGTGTTGTTGATGTTGATGAAGACTACTTTCAGATTTATGGACAACTTTGCATTTCTAAGAGGTAGTTTCCACGACTCAACCCAGAGACTCAATATCTTCGCTGTTCCATCAAGATCCGCTTTAAAGTACACAATTTGTGCATCCCAGATTCCTTCTCGTTGCAATCTCAATTGGAAGAAGTGTTTCATCGATGGGCAAGTGATCACGTAAATCACATTGAACGCACTCAAGAAACGGAGTAAAATGGACACTTAGGGAAAAAGGCACATTGATCATATCTTACATAAGCTAATAGTGAAGATGAATTTGTTCTAGGGCAAAGTACGCCATTAACCATGAGTCCCTTTTACAAGTCAACCACCTGACAAATTTGAGGAAGCCATTCTTATCATCCAAAAACAGGAAAATCCAACTCCTCATTCAAAATCCACACCATTGACATCACAAGCATATACAAGCTTTTTTTTTTCAAACCCCTGACCAACGAAGAGTTCATTCTACAATCGGTTATCCTCATTTTAAAAAACGTATAATTTAGTTAATATTTTCATGAATTACGAGATTAATCGATCATATCTCTCAAAAATACCTACAAGCAGCCTTCTTGGCATCAAAGACTGACCTTAAATCACAACTATAAAAACTCAACTCGAAAGCCCGAGAAAATTCACGAAACCAAAACGACCAACTTACTGTTGACCTCGCAGGGGCCGCACCCACTGGCGGGTTCTCGGAGAAAGGTGGCGCCTTTCGCTGACGAAACTTCTCCGGCGGCGTCGGCATCGAAGGAAGAGGACGTGTCGAAGGCGATTGAGTCACGAAGCGATCCCCCGGCGACGATCCAATTCGTGGAAGGGTCCGTAGAAGGTGTGTCGGCGGCAGGGCCGCCGCTTTCCGCCGTCTCTGCCGCCATCGTTGGCTCTTACCGGCTGTGGAGCAGGTGCTTTTTTTTGGGGGGGGGGAGGGGGGTTGTTTCTGTCGCGTAATGGGCACGGAGGACCCGAATAAGATTCCTATCGGATCATTTTGAAACGGGGAGGCTGATCAAAATACCTTTTTAAGAACTACGTATATTATAATATATAATGAGGCTCTAGATATTTCCCCGCTCTTATATGAAGTGATGGGTACTTTATTATTTTTTCTTTGTCATTTTATTTGGTTCGTTTTATTTTCTTTTTCCCATATCTTATGTTGACCTCCTTTTGTTGGGAGCACTTTCTCATCCCCTAATCAAGAGCTAAATCTTGTATATTTCTTTCAAGGTTAAATGAAAGTTACACAATTGATGCTGAGAATATCTAAGAAAATTATAATCAAGTTCAAAGAGAAGCCCTCACAAAATTATGGTTGTACATTAATGAAATAAAATTTAGAGATTTTATTACTTGTGCCACTCTAATATATTGCAATATCAGTTATGCCCCTCTTTTTTTGGAATATCAGTTATACCCTCTATTTCATGTCGTTCTATCACGTGTACATTTCTGTTTGGTCGTTAATGAGTTGAACTTAACCATGGTTTTTTTAAATCATGGTGTGGTTAAGATGTCATAACTGTCCAAACACCCCCCACCCCCCTCCCGCCCATCCTTGTCCTTCGACCCCTTATCCTCTGCCCCACGCTCTCTGACCTCCTCCTTCGTCGTCTCTCACATCATCCGTCTGCCCCTACTTGCTTTGTCCCCAAGTATGATGGTCCATCAACTACTGTAGGAACATTTACTACTTCTGAAGCTCCGTAGTGTTGTCGCGACACCCCCACCCATCCTCCACCTCCTATGATCCCCTTTTCCACCGTCTCCCACCTCCTATGGTAGTGAGGTGTTGAAGATGGTTAATCCTTGGGGTGCTTCTTGCAGGAGTTTTATGGTTATGTGATGAGGATCATAAAAGAGGGATGTGCATCCTTAGCATGATGATGGGTTAGAGCTTAAGCCTCTGTCGTAGTAACCGAAGATGAGAAGGTAATCAAAGGTCAAAGGGAAATCCAGGTTCCAAACTAGAGAAAAACGAAAAAAGAAGAAGTTTGGGGAAAGGAAAGTAGCAAAGACGAAGAAGTGGAAGAAGAAGGAGAAAAGGGAAAGAGAGAGGGAACTTGACACCGACAAACTTGCGATCTCAACAGTTGATACGGCTCTATTCCACCTTCACAGGGTTCCTAAGCCTCCACAAACGCTTCCTCCTCGAGGATTTGCGCAAATGTCAAGGTACCCATCTTGCGAGATCGGATCTTTCGTTCAAAAATCGCACTACAAGAAAATGCAGATTTTGCGACTATAAATGTAGTAGAAAAGTAGTGGCAACTTGGTCGTAATGTGGACACTAATCATATTTGCGACCACATATTGTAGAAATGAGTGTAGTCGTGCCGAACATATTGTGACCACATTGTGGTAGTTAAACTAGTCACATTTAGTTGCAACTAGTTGGGATTAGGTCATGAGGTGGTTGTAAAACTTAACAAATTTGCGATCACATTATGATTATTTGGGGATTACATGGACAGAAGGTTTCAATGATCATATCGTGTGCGTTTGCGACTACAATAGACCTATGTCACCATGTTGACACTACATAGCGATTATTTTGCTACTAAGATGGTAGCAAAATAGTTGCAAAGTAGTCGCGAACCCCGATTAATATGAAAAAAAATCGGACATGTTACATCCAACATTCTTCTCTTTCGAAATCATAACCTGATAGCATTAAAAAATATATAATATAATCCATTACGTTCTTTTTAAACTGCTATCCAAAAACAAATGCAAACGGTAGAAAGCAAAATTCACATAGAAGTAAAAATCAAACACATATCTTGCAAGCAACAACGTATAACATAACAATAGTTCATGTGAACATGCATTGACTATCCATATCGCAAACCAAAAAGTAGACTAAAAAGTTGTAAAATTTAGTTATAAGTTCTATACAATACATATAATTTTGAAATTACAAAGTTCAAGATTATAATGCAACTATTACTAGATAATACGGTATTCCTACTAAAATTTCCTTTTCCTCCACTTGTTAAACATGCTAACTTTTTTGCCATTATCCCTTGGATCTTCCTTGTTCTTCTTCTTATTCACCCTACGTTCCGAAATGACAATGCCTTTTCTTTGTGATACTCTCTATGTTTGTAGCATCCTCCTCAATATCTTCATCATCATTACCGGTCTCTTCCTCTTCATCCGCCTCCTCCTCTTCCATTTCCTCATGACCAGGTATTGCCTGCAGTTTCCTACAAAGAACGAAAAGGCAGTTTTAAATGATATAAAGATAACCAAATTATTAAGTTTAAGTCTATTATTATGATGAGAATGTTAGGTATACCTGAAATGACTAATGGCCTTCTTGAATGAATCCATACCAAACTACATGTTATCGACCTTCATCACCAACTCATGCACTGACGACGTGAGCTGTCTAAACTCAGTCTGAGATACATCAGATTGAGATGGTGAAATGTTGCATGTTGAGGGTACCACACAAAAATAGAGGTTGCATTGGAACTAGTAGAGGACGTCAACTTAGGTGGTAAACCACCTAAAGTTCGCCTTCTATTAGGCCCCACCTCGCGTTCGTTGAGGACTTCATCCACATACATGCATTGAGTTTTATTTCTTCCTCAGAAGCAGAATCACCAAACTTGGCTCTATACAATTCCATGTAACAAACCTACAAATGACACTTTTTAATTTAGTATAACAATCAAAAGTATAGATAAGTAATAAAAGACATACCATGACCGCCTTCGAATCATGTGTGGACTAGTCTCCCCATGAGTGTGAGTCATAGTCCACCATTTCATAAACGGCGGAGGACGTTTATCTTATGCAGTCTGTATTACAAACATGTTAATCCAACCCTAATTTATGAATGATACTTTAACATCAAACTTTGTTATTTCTACGTGTCATTTCATTCCTCATAGTCCAAAAGCTCTTTGATCCGCTAGTATATCTGATAGTTTGTTTCTCTATTCGTTTCTCATGCTCCAGACTTCTTGTAAAAATTTTCTTGAATGAAGAGGTCACGATAACGACTTCACCTCACTATAGTGCACCATGTTGGTCCACATTCTTTTACCCTCTCCCAATCTTCTACATCATCGAGTTTCTTGATTGTAGCTTTTCTTGCCCTATAAATATTGTCCTTGACTCTATCCGTTGCTAACTTTATCAAGGCATGTCGATATATTTATCTTGCATGACCAAGTGGTAGCGCAAATGAGTTATGCATTTCAACTTTTGATTACTAATAATCATTATGAAAATAAAAATTAAACTAATATTTAATGAATCTTACATAAACACCATTCATGAATATGTCTTGTTCTTTCGGAGTCATACAACTCCATCTTTAATTCGAGCAATCTTGCATAGCTCGGAATGCCTTGCTAAGTGCTTGTGCCATAGCATGTTGATGAGTGTGTAACTGAATTCCAGAAAATCAGTACAAGAAATAAACAAGAATAATAATTCAAAGAAATGTTTGCAATGTAAATACCCATCTTGTAGAAATTGCAAGCATCTTTGAGGATCTTGCATTTGCGGACGGCCTTGATGATGGGGACTGTCATGGGGCTGGAGAGGGCATTGAGTGATTGGAAGACTCGAACCAAGTGGAGGAGGCTGGTGAGGAACTTGAGAATGACGTGGGATATGGTGATGGGTAGAGGACAGTGGAGTAGGCTGGCGAGAATGCATAACACTAGGAGGTGTCCCTGCCAAAGGAATGTAATGTGCATACTGTGGAGGGACATCTACACCAATCTCAAGCATGTAAGAAACAAGCCTTACGACGTCTTCATTATGCTCACATGTGGTAGAAAGAAGCATGTAAGATAATTAATCATGACAATTTATAAAAATACCATATCAGTAGATGATCATACTATCGATGTCTGGGGTACGATCATCGTCATGACGTGATCGGCTCCCACTCCCTCTGGAACCTCGCCTACGTGTCGTATGCATTTCTTGTAGAAATTGACATGTCAATGCATAAAAAATTTAGAAAGAGATATTAAAAATAAAGAAATATAGAATACTCATTTTTAATCAACTCGCATCATAAATGATTCTACGGGTACATTGCTATAGTAAGTGATCGCTCACAATCTGAAACAAGTAGAGTTAATGATTCATCTGCATTCATTTGTACAAACGATATAAATGTGTGGCATTTTCTTCAATATAGTACCCCACTATCGGCACATAACATGTCTGGTCAACTTATGATCTAAGGACAAAAGGTTTGAATCTTCAAATATATTTTCGATGAATGACATCTACAATATCATGTGTACGATCAACAACCACACCATGTTGTGGATCATACTAGTCATAAGAAAATAGGAAGAGCTTATTATGAAATGACATGTGATACTCAAGCTCAAGTAGTAATTCAAACTATCTTCACCGTAACACGATCCTTTTACATAACACCATAGTTATATGTAGTTAAGCTTGTACTCGTGTCCAACAATGAAATCTACACCCATTGGTAAAAAAATCTACTGTAAGACATCACCATATAGTTGGGACCAAGGGCAATGTCATTAAGCATTTTGTATTTATGATCCGTTGGATCAATCAACTTTACACGTTATTTAAACCAATTTAAGAATATCTTCATAAATTCATCCACCACTTCATCGTCACTAAACAAAAGATTCTCTGTCGTTAACTTATCCCTATACTCCCTGCAATTAGAAAAAATTGTTAAAGAATGGAAATACTTATATTACACCACAAATAGAATGTGATAGGTACATACTCTACGAATGGTGTTACTTCATATGTATTGACCAGAATATAAAGCTCAACAGCTTCTTTCTCTTGAATGGTCAACTTTGTGGCTTTCATTTTTTTAAAAGATCGACTACATGTTTGAACAATTGAGAGGCCAATCAAATGCTCATTTTCAATGTACTCATTACGCATAGGACAGTTATGAATGGTTTCAATGTCATCAGACAAGTATCGGGAACAGAAGTTGGCAATCTCTTCGAAAATATATTGAGCACTTATTGAGCCTTCAATCTTATTTTTACTGCTGTGAACCCCATCGGATCCGAGTACCCGTTTACACATATTTCACACTATTACATTCGCATGAGGTCGCACAAAGTATTGAAATTTCAGGGAAAATTTTCCGCGTTGCTATATTTGCACATGACATTCCAAACCACATTCATCAGATTCAACAAAAACAAATGCCACCAAAATTTTATTCCATTCATTTTCATAATATAAATACATGTACATCAGAAATCGACAGTTTATTCATACACGTGTCCCGAAATATGTATACAGAAGAGAAAGAACACTTACATCAACTGACTGATGAATCTCGGATTCATCACTCTAAATCTCATTAATTAAGCTCACATCCCTCAAAATCAACAGCATTTCTGCATCTATTCTGCATAATTAGCATTCATGCATGTTTTCATAAGAATTGCAATTTAACACTAATTACTGCACAAAATAAGAAGCCAAAAATCCGAGCCAAAATTGACTTGTAAATAGCCTAACTTCCCGGATTTTTAACTCATTCAGACTAACTCCGAATAACCCAAAACCACCTCCACTGTATACATATCACTAACAAGAATAAATAAAAATACAAAAAAATCACTAACCCAGATAAGTGGACCAAAAACCCAAACCCTAGTTTCAGGATTTCCGGACTAAAAACCTCATATCCTCCCCATCCCGTCTGTTTTGATCCTACTCACTTTTGAACTAATTTAAATTAAATTACCTTCAAAACAAGACCAAGTTCAAGTGAATCGGAGCTCATATGTGAAAGTTGGGTTTTGGGCCTCTTTTGTACATTTTGTATTTTATCAGTTTTTGACCTATTATTTTATGTACATAATTAACCTATTTTAGTTATTTTCTTTTTGATTTGTCTTCTTTGATAAAAGTTTTATTAAAATGCGTAAAAATCCAAAATCCAAATTGAGCTTGAAATCAAAGAAACAAATTTAGTCCAGGTCTTCACTAACCAACTGTACAAAATTGGTCTTTTTCATGTTTTATTTTACTTCTTCTCTTTCTTGATTAATAAAAATCCAAAAAAATAGTTAAGGTGTCTTTATTTATCTTTGATTTTTTCATATATTTTTCCGGATTTTTATATGGTTTAAAAATGATTAAAAAATAGAAAATCCAAAAATCAAGGTATTCTATGTACATGGGATACCCCAAAAATATCACTCTGTGCATTTGATCGATTTTATTTTGTCTTCATAAAAGTTGTAGATCTCATCGAGACGAGCAATTTTTGTGAAGAAACTTTTTTGATCTGAGGTCGTTTGCTATTTATTTTGCATTTTACAAGGCTTTTATTTTCGGATTTTTGTGGTACTGACACGTGGCAGCTCCTGGAGTCGCCACGTGTCAGCCATTTTTTGCTTTATAATTATTCATTTTTATTAAAAAAATAATTAAAAGTCGCACGTGACATGCACGTGCCTCGCTTGGAACCCAACCCCGCCACGCGTCATCATCGGGGTCATCCGATCTCGGCCGATCGGACGACCCAGCTTCATCTTCTCCAAAACGAACCACTTTCCCAAAGTGGCCGGCTCCACCCGCCCCCGTGATCTCCGCCAACGGCCAATCGCCTCCGCGATTTCATCCGCATATCTCGCAACTTACTACCATCTCCGGCATCCCTTAAGCCCTATAAAACCAACTACACCGCCCCCCATTAACAAATCATCCGCAGATTGCACATCAAGTTGGGGAGCTGGGGTGACAGACCACCCTCCACCTCAATCCAGCGAGATCCGAGCCTCATCCCCTCGTTGCATACGTGGTGCTCCGTCGTCACTGCTTCGCTCCGGCGCGCGTCGCCGTTGAGCCTACGACTATCGACCACTATGCAACCCTCGATTTCACCTTCCATCTTCATCGACATTCATCGGCACGGTCATCATTTTCTCTAATGAGCCATCGACTACCGGCAACGCTACAACAACTCCATAGCCAACATTCATCACCGCTACCTAACAAGCCACAGGAGCCACCACCGGCCAAAGCTTCCCCGACCATCGCCTTCATCTTCCTCAGCAAGCACCAGGTCCAGGAGCTTCGTCGACCCTCTACAACACCGGCCTTCCTCCGCCTCTCGCCAGCCACAACCGGGGCCTCGTCATCAACCTCGCCTCCACCAGCTCCACCAGGACGCTGTCGATCCTCCTCCTTGGTCGGCCCACCTCGGCCGTCAACAATCGCCACCAGCTGTCAGGTCTCACGCCCGAGACCCCACGCACACGTGCGAGGCACGTGCGCTCGGGGGAATGTCAGCAGCACATCATCCAGGGGTCACGAGTCGTGCACGTGACCCGCTGGGTTATTTGTACTCACCCCCCAGAGTTCCTCTAAATTGCAGATCAGTCCCCGCCAGCCAGAGGTCACGCGCTTTGCTTGTGACCCTCTGGACATTTGCAGAAAGCACCCTATCTCTATCGGTAATTACAAAACAGTCCCCTTGCATTTTATTTATTTTATTTATTGCATTTATACCCATGTATTCCCCCATTAAGTTTGGACCTCTACATGACATTATTTTATTTATCCAAAAATAACATTGTGTTCCTCATTTAATTCTCTACAGTCCCGGACAAATCGTGGATATTTTTGTGATTTATGGTTAATTAATAATTAATTATTCTATGAAAAATTGCATAATTTACCCGGTTTGTGCTCTTAAATTTGCCATTGATTAACCGTTGCTCTAAAAATTCCCAAAAAATTACATATTGTAGAATTAATTGTGACATTGTGCCCAAAAAGAATTGCATTAGCATGCATATATTGCCCTGTAAAAATCATTTTGCATATTTCAGTGTTTAATTTTTGATAGGTATTACATCTCACATTTTCGAGGTTTAGGATTTTTCTGAGATCCAACACCTAGTGATAGATAATTTTGTTCCTCGAAAATAAGTAGGTTTAATATTTATTATAATTAAATATTGAAAATCATTCTGTTGCATTTAAAAATTCATAAATAAATTCATACTGCCTCCAAAAAATTCCAAAAAAAATACATTGCATCTATTTCATCATATTTTGCATCATGGCCAAGTTTCATATTTTTCGGACATCGTTTGAACGTAATTGACATTTTAGTCCCTAAAATAGGCTAAAAATCCATATTGCATCCTTTATTGCATTAAAAATTCCAAAAAAATTGCCTCGAAAACCACGCACGATTTTTGAAAGACATGTCTCTAGGTTGTTCCTTTACCTCCTTGTGTTCGACCTTGGGACTTGCTCAAGTAAAATAAACATAAAACCGCATTGATTAAATTGACGAGTATCTTGTATGGTTATTCTCTTGACCGATTCCGATTGCCGCCTACAACGAAACGACAAATCATTCATTATTTTTATGCACGATCACAAATACAAATTTTCTTTTAGCGAACGATAAATACAACAAATACATCTTCTTAACAAGCGAATTTTGGACCCGTCACTGACCAAAAATTGAAACAAAAAACATACCGTCTGGTATATACCCTATCGCCTGGAATCATCAACAGCTACTGAACAACATGCTTCTTGTTTGCCAAAAACATGTTAAGAAAAAGATGCGTCACAATTGTGAATACCAATCCACAGTTTACAAATAGCAAATAAATTATTATGTGCAAAAGAGAGCAAATGGATAGTAATATAAGAATGAAATTCTACCACTACCTCCATAGCGAAAGGTTTTCAACTACTTTAAGGAGATGTCCCAAGTTTTATCCCTACTTCCATGTGTCATATTCTTATAATATGTTTAATGTCATATATATATAGTTCTCTCCATTTCACAATAGCTTTATATAATATACTTTCATATATTAATTAGTTACCCATAAATAGATGTTAAAGACTTAAATTATGGATCCTAATAAGAAGTTGATGATGTGATGTTTGATTTAATTCTTTGTTTCTTAATGGTAGAAAATATGAAAATTCTAATGTTGTTCTTAATTCTATCTATTTTTCAAGTCTTGTGGATAGTCTATGGTCTTGGTCTATGTATGACCTCACACTATAACTCTAAGGCGTGAATAGTGCCTTAGGGTTGGGGTGCCTTCGTAGGCATGCGGTGTTGTGTAATGCATCCTAACTAAGTTCCTAACACATCCACTAACTTATAGAAATTCTGAATCTATCTTACCAATGATTTAATCTTTTAACCAAGATACCTTATAACTCATCTAACTTTGATTGTAAATTCTCCGAACGTCAACTGCAACTGTCACAGATGTAAACCTAGATGAACTATATGTAGACATAGATGATTTGGATGTAGAATCGCCAAGTCTGCTAGTGAAAGAAAAACTCAAGCGGTGAGGTAGCCTACAAATGGCTCTTTCCGACTCGCCCTCTAATTATAAGTGCGGTCCAATAGAGGGATAAGTCTACTCCAAAACTACGCCACTGAGATGGGTGAGAGACTCTCCGGAAAAGTCACTCTAGAAAATAACCCGACTAGTATGGGCAAACAAGCTCGTACGAAAAACTAAAACCGACGATCCCCCGCCTAGATATCCTAAAACAGAGGGTCAGCGGAACTGGTCAAAAATCGGGATCCCAACGAGGCGTAAAAACACTGCGAGCTCGCGTAAAAACGGTAAAAAGACTGGGATCCTAAACCCGCGCACTTGGCGGCCGCTGCTCTAACTAGGCTTCCTATCTCCCACCCAGTTGAGGGTCACTGCACCCTCGCACGGCCAAGTGTAAGGGTCACCATGACCGGCACCAATAATTGTCATCACATGTTGTAACAGATTTTGGTTTGTTAATGTGATCGTATTACCATCCACCTCACTTCGATATTAAAGGCCATAATAGCTCACATGATAGTACCGACTTTTAAACCTCCGTGTGAACTATATTCAATAGGCTCATCATCTATACCCAACAACTCATTCAACCACACATGTGAATCCCATACCTAATAAGTAAGTCATTGCTTTAGAATTTACAAGATCTACTTTGACATCATTTTGATCTTGATCGTGCTATCATATTCTTCAATTTCCGTACATTAGGAATTCCTTGATGGACGTTCCACAAGGACTATTTGATAGCCCCACTTACATAGGGATTGGAATGCAGAATAACTTTAATAAAAAGATTTTATACCCGCGCCATGGTAAGCCATATGAACATGCTTATAATAAGCTATTGTAAAGAGCTTTCCCAAATAAAGTTTCTCGTTTGCTTTGGACCGAAGTCCTGCAATTAGTTAGATATGAGGAACTTAAAGGTACTTATTGCCAAGCATAGATGGATCTATGGAATAATAGGTACCAAATGTAGTTTCCGAACTTCCTTATCCTCTCTCATATCTTCAATTCAAATGTAAAATGCCCTTTATGGTTATCGTTTAATGCAAGAAAAACGAACGATCATCTTTAAATGTTCCTACAAGTTTCGACTCACCAAACCTTGGAAGGAATGCTTTTCAGATGGTAATGTTCAGACCCCATAAATCCCAACACAATTATAAGACATGATGTGGTTTCGCTTCTAAGGATTAATTCTATATGTAAAATTATACATTGCCATGTATGTGTCATTCACCGGGACGCGTCAACATAGTGCATAAGTCCTTATGAACCTGAGCAGCGGCTGCCCAATGCATTATTCCATTTTGTTTTAAATCCAACATTGTTCTTTTATTGCTTCTCTCAAAACCACCTTCTCCTAATCTTCTTAATGGCCCCAAAATTCTACTGTCCAGCCCCATAGAAATATTGTCGTTGGTAACATAGATATCAACCTTATATGCAACATGTGCCATAAAATCCAACCCATTTAGTATCTTACAGTCGTAAACTTGCCAGCAAATACCACTCTCTCAAATTCCAAAATCTTGGTAAAATAACTATAACAAAGTTTTTTATTCAATGATCCTTAATCAGCCATTCCGATGTTTGATGTCTGAACTTCACAAATCCAAACTATGATGACTCCTGTCTAAAAATAAAATAACTAAGAAAGGCAACCTTACATCAGATAACATATGTTTGAAATCAAGGATATGCCACTCGAGAAGGGAAGAAAATTACATTTGATGCAGCAGTGTATGACTAATTGTAACTGACAGAAGTTTCTGATGCTTTCTGAATTATATTATTGGTTTTTTAAGCAAATCACACTCATCCAAGAATGGTCTCTCATATCCAAATTGCAAATCTTGTTATAATATATCGAGGAATATCTCATAACCATGATATGAAATCATATTTGTGTTTACAATACTGGACAAAAAATGATAAGGGAATCAACTTACACAAAGGATCCAGCGTAGAAATGGATAAAAAAGTGTGGAAACTTCATGCATGGAAGTAATTGGCTTAGATTTTACCTTTGGGATCTCCACGGTTTTTGGAGATCCAAACTTCGTGTAATAGCCCCCCTCCCAGTTCCCATAATATATTCCTCAAAAAGATGCATCAAAAGTGTGTAAATCATCATGCATGGCAGCAAGAGTAGGTGAGGAGATTGTACCTTTGAATGCAGTGTTGGAATTTGAGCAAGAAGGCAGCAACCTAAGGCTGGAATTAATAACAATATCCTTCAGCAGCTTGAAATGCAACATGCAACAGCAGTAGCTGTAGCATGCAACGACAATATGCAGTTGTTTAATTAAGGAGAAGAGAAAAATGGGAGAGGGGTGGGGGTGTGTTCCCTCGGCTGGAGATTATAAAAGAAAGAGAGAAGGAATTGGGGGAAGAGAAGGCCTCAGTTGATACTTATAGGGAATTATGGAGAGAAAATGAGGGACAGGGAAGGTTCGTGGAACCTTCCCATGCCTTTTTCTTATATATATATATATGACACATTAGACTTGTAATATATATATTTTGTATATATATAATGCATACGGTCTGTTGTACACTGTTGTAGCAGATTTTAATTTTAAATAATATATTTTTACTTCTTTATATTGAGATACAAAAGTCTTCCGAATTCTTACCTCGAGTCTCCGATTATTATGAATAATATATCTCTTTGACCGTCTCTGAAAGACGATCAATATGAGTATAATATTGATATACTTTCGACCGGGTTTGGATGCCCGAAATTTTTGAGATACGATTTTTGGTTAGGGGTTAAATTTTGTGATTTAAAACTACCAAACGACCTCCGATTGACAAACGGTCAATTCCGTTGGTCTTGTTTCATCGAATTGGCTCTCACGGCAGTCTTGGTTTGTTTCGCGGTTTCTGAATTTGCGTCGTGGCTTTTCCGGGCACGCATTACGATGCGACCGATTTTTTGTCGATTTCACCTGAACGACTTTTGATTTGCGATCAGTTGAAAGATTTAAGTTATTTAATTTATTTAATTCTATTTGATAACTCTATTGGGTTAATCGGACCCTAATCGGGTCAGATTTGGATTTGTGTGGATCCGGATGTTACAAATATAAAAATCTCAAATGGAGTCTCGTCCTCGAGACTCGAGTCAAGGTCATTAGGAGTCTTGATTGAATTTCATATAAAAACCTCAAAGGAAAAAAACAAGCCATATTTTTAATCATGTATCTAATTACAAATGCTTATTTTGATGATTTCCTCAGAAAAGTTGCGGGTATCATGCCCGCATATCGGCTTCGGTCTCCCACGTCGCCTCTTCAACGTCGTGTCGGTGCCACAACACCTTGACCAATAGGATCTCTTTGCTGCGAAGTTTCTTCACAGTAATACCTAGGATCTGCATTGCTCTCTCCTCATATGTCAAATCAGGCTCTACGTCCAGGTTCTTGTAGCCGATGATGTGTCGAGGGTCATGCACATATTTCCTCAATCTGGATACGTGAAATACATCGTGAATAGCAGAAAGATGTGATGGAAGGGCTACTCGGTAGGCCACCTTCCCCACTCTAGCAAGAATTTCGAATGGTCCAACATATCGTGGCGTCAACTTGCCACACACGCCAAATCTCTGTATTCCCTTCATGGGAGATACTCTCAAAAATACCCAATCTCCAACCTATAATTTATAGGAATGTTATTAGTATGAGATTAAGTTAAATTTATAATAAAAGAAAGAGAAGAAGATTGGATACCTGAAATTCCAAATCTCTTCTCCAACAATCTGTATAGCTCTTCTGACAGATATATGCCGTCAGAATCCTCCGTCTCACAAGATCAACAGCCCTCGCGGTCTCCTCTAAAAGATCTACGGAATATAAAGCATGATCACCTACCTCATGCCAACTGAGAGGTGTGAGGCATCTCCGCCCGTATAGGGCTTCGAATGGTGCCATGCTAATACTGGAATGATAGTTGTTGTTGTACGTGAATTCAACCAATGGCAAATGGTCCTTCCAGAATCCTTTCCACTCCAAAGTGAAAGCGCGAAGCAAATTCTATAGTGTCTAAATGGTGCACTCGCTCTGCCCGTCTGTCTGCGGATGATATGCATAACTCATCTTCAGCTCTGTCTGTAGTGCTGACATGAACCGATGCCAATAATATGACGTAAGCCTCGAGTCTCTGTCAGACACCACAACAAACTTGTCCAAGTATGGATGGAAGATCTGGTTCATCATATCCATGAATGATGCAAGTGCATTGGTGAGCCCAAACGACATCACCACAAACCCGTAGTGTCCATAACGAGTCCTGAAAGTTGTCTTCGGAATATCAGACTCTCGAATCCCCAGCTGATGATAGCCTGAATGAAGATCGATCTTCGAGAAAACTGAAGATCCCTGGAGCTGGTCGAACAAATCATCAATGTGCGACAATGGATAACCGTTCTTTTGTTCAGATGCTGGTAATCTATGCATAACCTCATGGATCCATCCTTCTTCTTGAAAATAGAATCGGAGAACCCCAAGGTGAAGTGCCAGGTCTCACGAATCCCAAGTCAAGTAACTCCTGCAACTGCACCTTCAGCTCTCTCAACTCAGCTGGTGCCATGCGGTAAGGAGCCATCAAGATCGGTTGTGTATCTGGTAGCAATGTGATCTCGAACTCGATCTCTCTCTCTCTCTCTCAAGAGGTAATCCTGGCAACTCATTGGGAAACACATATGGGTAATCTGATACTACTTGGATGTCCTGTGCCATAGGCTCGTGATTAGATACCTCCCGAACAAATGCTAGGTATGAATCGCATCCCTGATCAACAAGTCGTTGAGATCATAACACAGGAATATACTCCATTTTAGAGTCATGTGAAGTACCCTTAAAAGTTAACTCAGGTAAATCCAGAATCCCGAAGACATCTGTCTTTCCTAAAATAATCAACAAGTGCATGATGAGCGGATAACCAATCCATGCCCAAAATCAAGTCGAACTCATCAAGCTGTAGGAGTAGACAATCTGCGATCATCTCATGACCGCCAATCAGTACGGGCAAGTGCCTGACTATCAGTGAAATAATGAACAACTGGCCACCTGGTCCACGGATGTGATATGGAGAAGATAGAGTCTCCGCGACTCTTCCTAATGAAGCAAGTATCCTCGAAGCAAGAAAAGAATGCGTCGCACCTGAATCAAATAGAACATGGAAAGGTCGACCCAAGACTGAGACCATGCATTTCACCACAGTAGCTGTTGGATGTGCTTGCTCCTCAATAACTGCATGTAACTGACCCTGCCTGGCTGGTGCAGTACTGGATCCTGCCACACTCTGCGTTTGTCTCTACTACTGTCGTCTAAAGTTGGAGTTCTTGCCACAGAACTCCCTGAACGTTGTGCCAGATACCGTGACTGTGAAGGTTGTGGCTGGGGCTCACCAGATCTCTAGGGACACTGATGCCGATAATGTCCCCATTCACGGCATAAGTAACAATGGACTGGCCTGGTAGGTGGGGTGTTCGTGTCTGTGCTCCGAGCTAGTCCTACCGGTAGTCTGTCTGGTCGCTGCAACCCAGCTGGTCGAGCGAAATCTGTGCCACGTCCGACAAGTACTCCTCCTAAAGTAGTCGATGGAGAAGAGCAGGCACTGCCCGAGAATGACGAACCTGTAGGTCAGAACTGTCTGACTGACCTCTACTGCTGAAACGGTCGACGGATCGGCCCAAAAGATCGCTACGGTGTAGTCGCTGCTCTAGACGAGCTCCTGAAACATCTCTCTCTGATGTCCTCGAACTTCTCTGCTGCATCAGTAGCCTCGGAGATGGAAGTGATATGCAATCCAGCTAACTTCTCCTACACTTCTTCCCTCATGCCTCTGATGAACTTTTCTAGATTCTCCTCTAGAAATGCGTCAGCTGCTGGTGTATGTCGTAACATCTCGGTGTATCTGATGAAGAAATCTCTAGATGTCATCCGTCCTTGACGAAGCTCTGCAAAAAGTCAGCATTGGGACTCCTTCCACTTCGCAGAAAAGAAGTGAGATCTGAATCGTGTCTCGAAGTCATCACATGTAGGCTCTCGGCCCAACTCAGATACTACAGCATCCCATTATCTCTCAGCAAAAGTCTGTTAGTGAGTACTCCATGAAAGATAGCCACGTGTCTCATGACACGCGTATCATCCTCAACACCTTCATCACCCTCTTGAGCCACTGCTCAGCAACATCAAAAGTACCGGTGCCCTCGAACATGGGCACATTGGCCCGCTGGTAGGAAGTAAAAACTGACTGGTGCCTATGAATGGCAGAGTACTCACGTGCACCCTCATCTGCAAGGTCTACAGGGTCCTGCTCCCTGTCAAAGTCTCCATCCTCCTCAGATCCATGCTCTAGTATGTTCTCAAGTGGATCATCAAAATGAGGCTATTGTACCTCTACCGATTGTCGCTGGTCCTGGCGTATGTCGTCGTGAGATGGACGGTAGGTGGAATCTGACAGTTCCTCAAATCTCATCTCTATGTCCGTCTATCTGTCCAATCTATGTCTGCTGAGCTAAAATCTGATCCTGCTGGCCACTCATAGCAGCCTGCTGCTACTGAAGGTCAGTGCGAGCAATCAGTTTACGTGCTAGCTGGTCAACCGTCTCCTGGCCTGGTTGGGATGCCATGGCTCTACATACGAACCATTTTTAGTCATAAAAATGCTATTTGCAGATACTTATCATATATGCTTCTTCTCTTCTTGGGATATAATATGAAAATTAATGAAGTTGGTGACATCTGTGGTGATTGAATTTGAGTGTCATATTTTCCTTCTCGAACTCACGACAAGTCAGGAGACTGTCGCTATCCGAGAACTTAATGCGATCAGAATTGTAATACTATGAATGTGCGTATTGGGGTACCACTGCTCTTATACCAAACTGTGAACCCCCTCGGATCTGGGTACCTGTTTACACACATTTCGCACTATTACATTCGCATGAGGTCGCACAAAGTATTGAAATTTCAGGGAAAATTTTCCGCGCTGCTATATTTGTACATGACATTCCAAACCACATTCATCAGATTCAACAAAGACAAATGCCACTAAAATTTTATTCCATTCATTTTCATAATATAAATACATGTACATCAGAAGTCGACAGTTCATTCATACATGTGTCCCAAAATATGTATACAGAAGAGAAAGAACACTTACATCAACTGACCAAAAACTGAAACAAAAGAAACATATCGTATGGTATATACCCATCGCCTGATAAACAGCTACTGAGCATCATGCTTCTTTCCTGCTAAAACATGTTAGGAAAAAGAGGCGTCACAACTGTGAATACTAATCCACCGTTTAAAAATAGCAAGTAATTTATTATGTGCAAAAGTGAGCAAGTAGGTAGGCATATAAGAATGAAATTCTATCACTACCTGCATAGCGAAAGGTTTTCAACTACTTTAAGGAGATGCCCCAAGTTTTATCCCTAACTTTCATGTGTCATATTCTTATAATATGTTCAATGTCATATATATAGTTTTCTCCATTTCCCCATATCTTTATATAATGTACTTTCATATATTAATTAGTGACCCATAAATAGATGTTATAGACTTAAATTATGGATCCTAATAAGAAGTTGATGATATGATGTTTGATTTGACTCTTCGTTTCTTAATGGTAGAAAATATGAAAATTCCAACGTTGTTCTTAGTTCTATCTATTTTTCAAGTCTTGTGGATAGTTTGTGATCTTGGTCTATGTATGACCTCACACTATTACTCTAAGGCGTGAGTAGTGCCTTAGGGTTGAGGTGCCTTCGTAGGCATGCGGTGTTGTGTAATGCATCCTAACTAAGTTCCCAACACGTCCACTAACTTATAGAAACTCCGAATCTATCTCATCAATGTTTTAATCTTTTAACCAAGATACCTTATAACTCATTTAACTTTGATTGTAAATTCTCCAAATCTCAACTGAAACTGTCACAGATGTAAACCTAGATGATCTAGATGTAGATATAGATGATTTGGATGTAGAATCACCAAGTCTGCTGGTGAAAGAAAAACTCAAGCGGTGAGGTAGTCTGCAAATGGCTCTTTCTGCCTCGCCCTCTAATTAGAAGTGCAGTCCAATAGAGGGATAGGTCTACTCCAAAACTATGCCACTGAGACAGGTGAGAGAGACTCACCGGAAAAGTCACTCTAGAAAACAACCCGACTAGTATGGGCAAGCAAGTTCGTACGAAAAACTAAAACCGAGGATCCTCCGCCTGGGTATCCTAAAACAGAGGGTCAGCGGAACTGGTCAAAAGTCTGGATCCCAGCGAGACGTAAAAACACTGCGAGCTCACGTAAAAATCGTGAAAAGACTGGGATCCCAGACCCGTACACTTGGCAGTCGCTGCCCTAATTGGGCTTCCTATCTCCCGCCCAGTTGAGGGTCACCGCACCCTCGCACGGCCAAGTGTAAGGGTCACCATGACCGGTACCAATACTTGTAATCACATGTTGTAACAGATTTTGGATTTTTAATGAGATAGTATTCCCATCCACCTCACTTCGATATTAAAGGTCATAACAGCTCACATGATTGTACTGACTTTTACGCCTCTGTGTGAACTATATTCAATAAGCTCATCATCTATATCCAACAGCTCATTCAGCCACACCTGTGAATCCCGTACCTAATAAGTAAGTCAATGCTTTAGAATTTACAAGATCCACTTTGACATCATTTTGATCTTGATCGTGCTATCATATTCTTCAATTTCCGTACAATAGGAATTCCTTGATGGACGTTCCACAAGGACTATTTGATAGCCCCACTTACATAGGGATTAGAAAGCAGAATAACTTTAATAAAAAGATTTTATACCCACGCCATGGTAAGCCATATGAACGTGCTTATGATAAGCTGTTGTAAAGAGCTTTCCCAAATAAAATTTCTCGTTTGCTTCGAACCGAAGTCCTGCAATTAGTTAGATACGAGGAACTGAAAGGTGCTTATTGACAAGCATAGATGGATCTATGGAATAATAGGTAATAAGTGTAGTTTCCTAACTTCCTTATCCTCTCTCATATCTTCAATTCAAATGTAAAATGCCTTTTATGGTCACCGTTTAATGCAAGAAAAGGGAACGATCATCTTTAAATGTTCCTATAAGTTTTGACTCACCAAACCTTGGAAGGAATGCTTTTAAGTTGGCAATGTTCAGACCCCATAAAATCCCAACACAATTATGAGACAGGATGTGATTTCGCTTCTCATGATTAATTCTATATGCAAAATTATACATCGCCATGTCTGTGTCATTCACTGGGACGCGTCAACATAGGGCATAAGTCCTTATGAACCTGAGCAGCGGCTGCCCAATGCATTATTCCATTTTGTTTTAAATCCAACATTGTTCCTTTATTGCTTCTCTCAACACCACCTTCTCCTAATCTTCCTAATGACCCCAAAATTCTACTATTCCAGTCCTATAGAAATATTGTCTTTGGTAACATAGATATCAACCTTATACGCAACATGTGCCATAAAATCCAACCCATTTAGTATCTTATAGTCGTAAACTTGCCAGCAAATACCACTCTCTAAAATTCCAAAATCTTGGTGAAATAACTATAACAAAGTTTTTTATTCAATGATCCTTAATCAGCCATTCTGATGTCTGATGTCTGAACTTCACAAATCCAAACTATGATGACCCCTGTCTAAAAACAAAATAACTAAGAAAGGCAACCTTACATCAGATAACATATGTTTGAAATCAAGGATATGCCACTCGAGAAGGGAAGAAAATTACATTTGATACAGTAATGTATGACTAATTGTAACTGACAGAAGTGTCTGATGCTTTCTGGATTATATTATTGGTTTTTTTAAAGTAAATCACACATCCAAGAATGGTCCCTCATATCCAAATTACAATCTTGTTATAATATATTAAGGAATATCTCATAACCATGATATGAAATCATATTTGTGTTTACAATACTAGACAAAAAAATGATAAGGGAATCAACTTCCATAAAGGCTCCGACATAGAAATGGATAGAAAAGTGTGGAAACTTCATGCATGGCAGTAATTGGCTTAGATTTCACCTTTGGAATCTCCACGGTTTTTGGAAATCCAAACTTCATGTAATAGCCCCCCTCCCATTTCCCATAATATATTCCTCAAAAAGATGCATCAAAAGTGTGTAAATCATCATGCATGGTAGCAAGAGTAGGTGAGGAAATTGTACCTTTGAATGCAACTGGAATTTGAGCAAGAAAGCAGCAACCTAAGGTTGGAATTAATAGCAATATCCTTCAGCAGCTTGCAATGCAACATGCAACAGCAGTAGCTGTAGCATGCAACGACAATATACAATTGTTTAATTAAGGAGAAGATAAAAATGGGAGAGGGGTGGGGGTGTGTTCCCTTGGCTGGAGATTATAAAAGAAAGAGAGAAGGAATTGTGGGAAGAGAAGGCCTCGGTTGATACTTATAGGGAATTAGGGAGAGGAAATGAGGTGCAGGGAAGGTTCGTGGAACCTTCCCATGCCTTTTCCTTCCCATGACTTTTCTTTTATATATACATATATTTTATGACACCATTAGACTTGTAATATATATATTTTGTATATATAAAAAAATGCATACGGTCTGTTGTACACTGTTGTAGCAGAAATTAATTTTAAATAATATTTTTCAATTCTTTTATATTGAGATACAAAAATCTTCCGAATTCATACCTCGAGTATCCGATTATTACGAATAATATCTCTCTTTGACCGTCTCTGAAAGACGATCAATATGAGTATAATATTGATATACTTTCGATCGGGTTTGGATGCCCGAAATTTTTGAGATACGATTTTTAGTTCGGGGTTAAATTTTGTGATTTAAAACTACCAAACGACTCTGATTGACGAACAATCAATTCTGTTGATCTTGTTTCATCGAATCGGATCTCATGGCGGTCTTAATTTGTTTCACGGTTTCCGAATTTGCATCGCAGCTTTTCTGGGCACGCATTACGATGCGACTGATTTTTGTCAATTTCACCCGAACAACTTTTGATTCGCAATCAGTTGATCGATTTAAGTTAATTTAATTATTTTGATAACTTTATTGGGTTAATCGGACCTTAATCGGGTCAGATTTCGGTTTGTGTGGATCTCGTTGTTACAACTGCGCACCTTCCTCTTCAAGAAAAAACATATACCTACGAACATGTCAACACATATTATTAGACAAATTGAGGACAATTAATTGATTGGATTATCGATTACTACATTCCGTACCTTTCAAAAGGATACATCTAACAATATTTAATTGATCCGCCAATTCTAACTTCGTAGAGAAGATACACCATTAAATGTTCCATCGAGTCAAAAAAGACCGATGGAAATATCTTCTCAAGATTGCATAGTATAAGAACCACATTCTCCTCAAGTGTTTTTATATCTTCAACTAGCCATTTTGAAGCATATGCATTTGAAGAAGTTACTTAACTATATCAATACATCGTGAACTCCCTTCGGGAGTAATCCTCTAAAAGCAAGTGGTAGTAGTTGCTCCATAAATACATGATAATCATAAGTTTTCATACCCTTGAATATGTTTTTATTCAAATCAACAAATTCAGAAATGTTAGATGAATAACCATATGGCATTTTTAATTTACTTGCCCATTGCATACGTCTTTCACTTGATCTCTACTTAAACAGTATTTTGCCTTTGGCATATGAATGCGACCATCCTCAGATTCTACTAGATCTAACTCAAGGCGTGCACAAATTGTCATTAAATATCTACAAGTATTCTCTGTATCCTTTGTCTTACCAGTAACATCCATTACTGTATAAAACACATTGTCGAAGACATTCTTCTCTATGTGCTTGACATCCAAATTGTATCAGCAGATAAGGCCAATATGACAATTCCAAAAAAGTACTCATTTTCGTCTAGTTGTGACTATCTTCGAATGCAGGAAGAGGTTGTACACAATCATTAGAACCCTTTAACTCTAGCAACCTCTGTAATATTTCAAAACCTGACAACCTTATCGGTGGATCTGAATCTTTAGTTCTTTTTCTTTCGAATGCCATCTTTTGTTTCCTATATGGATGATTTTTCGGTAAGAACGATCGATGACAATCAAAGAAGTATGGCTTGCGATCATGCTCAAGTTGAAATGCTTTTATTTTTTTCCATACAATACGACCAACTTCTTTTCTCATGCGTGATCCATCCTGATAGCATCCCATATGTCGGAAAATCACTAATAGTCCACAACATCCCCACTCTCATCTGAAACTTACTACGGATGACAGCATCATAAGTCTCACATCCTTTATCCTAAAGTTCCTTTAGTTCATCGAGTAAAGGACAAAGATATACATCCAAATATTTTTCTAGATGAGATGGAACGAGTACAAGGAAAGATAAGAACATATATTGCTTCTTGTTACATAACCAGGGTAGAAGGTTGTACGGAGTAATAATAATTAGCCAGCAGGAGTAATCTTTACCGTGGCCATGCCGATTAAATCCATCGGTAGACAGACCAATTACAACATTCCTATTATCCATAACAAAAGCAGAGGATGTTTCCATCAAAGCACACCAACAAGTTGAATCAGAAGGATGTTCCATATAATCACCACGGGTACGATTTGCTTGCCAAGTCATGTCCCTGGCCATTTCTTTACAATAAAATAACCTCTGTAAATGTGAAGCTAAAGGAAAATAACGAAGTACCTTTTGTGGAACCTTTGATTTCATATTCAGTTTGTATCGAGGTTCTCCACAATCTGGGCATTTAGTCGCAATTGCATGTTCATCCCCGTATTATAATACGTGATGGTTGGGACAAGCATCAATTAACTTTGCTGATAAACCAAGTGCAACCATCATGGTTTTAATCTTGTAATAGGAACATGGCAAAACATTCTCATCTAGGAGCATTTTCTTTATGATCTTAATCATGACATTGAAACTCGCGTCAGTCATATTGTACTAAGCTTTTGTCGTCAACAACTCGGTAACTGTTGATATGAGCGAAAAAGACTTACAACCAGGCCAAAATGATTCCTTCGCATTCTTTAAGAGTTCAATAAGGTCTTCAGATTCCTTATGAAATTCCTCATCGCATTCCTCCACATCAGGGTCAAAGTCCTGACATGTTGCATTCATAACCATATCAACAAAAGGATGTTCATAGACTATGAATTCTCTCTCTAGGTAGCATGCCTCTCTCCATGTGCATACCAACATGTGTATTCCTCAACAAAACCTTTCATGCACAAGTGTTCTGCCAGAACATCTCTAGCGTGTTTCTTAATCACTTTACATTTCATACATAGATAAATTATCTTCCCATCTGGATCAACTATTCCATCTCCTTGGGCATAAGCAAAATCAAGAATGCCTTCTACACCTAGGAGAAATGGCATGCAAATGGATCCATTTACTAGGCGATTGTACATCCAATCTCTTGTTGCATCCATTGTTCTACCTACAAATTGACCATAGGAGGTAATTAGGCACATAGTTTGGTAGGACAAAGCATTTCTTTTAAGGAGAAAAATGAAGTCTCAATCTAAAAGATGTGATTCTCACATGGAAAATAACAGAATAAGAATAACCACTAATCCCACATACATACCCACATGGTCGACACATCTCCCTTTTTCTTAGTTGTCACCTCCTTTTAAATCTAGTCCCAACATCCTTAAATCCTCAAGTTCTCTAAGGATATCAAAATTAATTTCCAGCTTATTTTTATTCCCAAACCCCTCCCAAACAAGAAATCCAAAAACCCATCTTCACACATGCAACTACCACAATAGATTTTTTCCCCTGAAGTCACTATTTTTCTATGTAAACAACCTAACCAGAGGATTACCCACTACCTAAAAATACCATCTATGCACATGGACTTGGTCGTCATGTTTGTTCTGCTGAACACATATGCTTTGTTGGATTAAATTCACGCTGAGTGATTGAGTTGTGTTAGAAAATAGGAATGCAGAAGTGTATCAGAAATATTGATAAAGAAATATGAACAAGACATGATTTTTACGTGGAACCCTACTCCCTAAGGAGCGTGATGAAATCATGGGAGAATGCCTCAGAGGGTTGATAGTCTATTGATTTTCTCCTCTGGATACAATGGGTGCGGGGGTCTATATAAACCCCCACTGAGTCTCCATATCTCCAAACTGGTAGATGTGGGACTAAACTCTAGATGGGGTAAATGGATCCTAGAGAGATCCATTTACCCATCTATAATATAAGTGTCGCACAGTATAATACTCCAACACTCCCCCTCAAGCTGGAGCATGCAATGCTCAGCTTGAACAAACAGAAAGAAAACTCAACACATGCTACAAGACACTACAGACAATATCAACTCAACGTGCACAATTGTTGATTGCTGTCGAGGACGTTGCTTCTCATGTCGTGCATGTGAGGAGGACGAATGTGCTGGAGTGTGAGTCAACTGAATCTCCCCATCGGAGAGCATATGCTTTGTACTGCGCCTGTTAGAGTCACTGCAACTGAAATGAGTATCCTCGTCGGAGTACTCTGGCTCGCCACAATAACGTGGACAACTGCTCCATCTCCGAAAAGGGCCAAAAAGAGCATCGCTAATTATCCATACGCGGATCTGAAGATGAGTCTCTCTTATAGGGATCTTGAAGTGGGTTCTCTCTCATAGGAACCTCGGAAGAATCTCATACTGGAGTTCACGATCGCTAGAGAATGGAGTCTGAAAGTCTCCTCATCGGATAACTAGGTCTCTCCCATCTGGCACGGAGAATGGTACTCTACTTTGGAGTCCCTATGATATCACATGAAAACCCTAGCCAACATGGCATAGGGAATGGTCCTCTACTCTGGAGTCCCTATGGCTCACATGAAAACTCTGGCCGAAAATAAGAATGATGGAGACCACACAAAAAGATGGCATACATGTACACATCTGAAAAGATCGCATACATGTGCGTGTCTGAAATAGAAGACTCAGAACCAATCGTCGAGTCTGATCATATGAACTGTAGAGTCTGGAAACTGCATGATCTAGAGAATCTATATATGAAGAAGACCTATGACTCTACACAACACCCCCCTTCTCCCATACTAGTCGGAAAATTAACATCGAACAAGTTAGGAGAAGATAAGATAACAGGGGTAAACAAAACATGAATCATGCAAAAAATTTTAAACATTTTTTTAAAACATCATTTCATTTTTTAATCACTTTTTTTATTTTAAAACCGTTCATTTTTTGGCTTTTCATCTCTTTTTGCTAATCATTTGCGTACGGTTTTTTATTGTACGTGCCTTTTTTTAATACCATTGTTCAGGGCCCAAAATAGATTTTTTTAAATAAAAAATGCTGTCCCTTACCCCCACCCCCTTTGTATTTAGGGTTCCTTCTGGGAACCCTCTTCTCATGCCTTTCTCATGCCGCCTCGACTGGGACTTGCTCACTTTTGCGTCGCCTCGGGCTGGAGGGAACCCATTGCCCGCCGATGGAGATCGCAAAAAAGAGGTGCTACACCGTGAGATGTTGTTGCTAGAGATCATCGGGCTTCTTGTGGCCTAGAGAATCGAAGAGAGGGTTGGAGAAGCGATAGAGGCGAGGGCTTCATTGGAGGAGACGATGCCGCTCGGGGGTGCCTCCTGCCCGAAGGTGCTCCACCACGTTGGCGGTGCTGGAGGATGCCGATGATTGAGGGTGCCGCTTGGAGACACACTTGCACTGCCAGATGCAGGAGCATCGCGTGATGCCTGGGATCGTCTGGGGCTTGGAGTTGATGTTACCTGGAAGCCTAGAGGCTTGCCCGCGAGTTGGGCTGACCGGAGATGAGGTGCGGTTCCTGGAGCGCGCCGCCTGGAAGGTGTAAGCCCTAGAAGAGGAACTCAGGGAGATGCCACCTGGGCCTGCGTACGATGGGGGTCCCTCGCATCGCCTGCGCAAGGGCTTGAGGGTTCCTCGTGCCGCATGGGAGCAACATGATCGACGGAGGGCTGGAGGGCTCCACCCTAATCGTAGGAACAAGGGGAGTTGGACGATCGATTCCCTGCAATATTCTTCTGTAGGAGATGCATCAGCTCAAGGGGAGGATTCCTGCTTCTGGAGATCCATAGAATGAGGCCGCCTTGGATTTGAATAAAGAAATGCTTTTGCTCCTGCATCTAGGGTTCCAGAAATGGAACCCTAATTTTTCTTCAATGAAGATTGCAGATCTAGGTTCCAAAGAACCCTAAAATTGAATCTCAAATCTCAAACCATATACTAACATGAATGATCTTTAAGAATAAACAGTCATTGAATCGAATCTCGAACATACCAAAGAACATAAAATCCTCAAGAATCGACCCGCTCTGATACAATGCTAGAAAATAGGAATGTGGAAGCGTATTAGAAATAATGATAAAGAAATATGAACAAGACGAGATTTTTACGTGGAATCCTACTCCCCAAGGAATGGGATGAAACCATGGGAGAATGACTCAGAGGGCCGATAATCTATTGATTTTCTCCTATGGATACAATGGGTGCAAGGATCTATATACATCCCCACAGAGTCTCCACATCTCCAAACTGGTAGATGTGGGACTAAACTCTAGATGGGGTAAATGGATCTCGGAGAGATCCATTTACCCATCTATAATATAAGTGGCGCGCAATCCAACAAGTTGTATGCTCCGACAATGATTTAGCATAGTTTTAATTCAACATTGTTATTTGGGATCTCCCTAGAATGATTTAACATAGATTACACTACTGTACAACATGCATTTGGCATTCTATTGTGTTATCCCATGAATTTTGGATGATCTGATCTCTAGTTGCACGCATCTACAAGTGATTTGTCCATGACTCAAACAGATAATGAGCATGTAAAATTATGTTCTCGGCATAATGCCTAACCCTACTAAAGATGAGGGGATTCCCGTCTAACATTGAGCCCTTTCCGCCCTCGAACAGTATGTAAAGGATACAGAACTTCTCCAAAACTGCTCGTGACTTGAGGCAAATATGAATATGCCTTTTCATCTTTATGCAGATCATTTTCCTCAGATCCCATTTTCTTCCGAGATTTAACTCATTTCCACTATCTCTTATAGATTTAATCATATTTCTATCAACAATTTTATGTTCTTCTTACTATGCATGGATGTGCAACGAAGCATTGGAGGGGTAACTCACAAAATATATTCATGTGAATATGATCTTCCTGATATGTTGGGAGGGTTACATGACTTTTACACCTTGGATGATTCTTTTGGTTTCCAATTGTAGATGTATACTCTAATTTCATTACTGGTTGTAGTAGTAATTAGTGGCATATTCACATGCTATAATCAGAATATAAATTAATAAGATGCTCATGATGTGCTTCTTGCATGCCATTCAAAATGTTAACGCAAATTGTAGCACATTGTTGTTGTTTAGGACATTATTGGGTTATCAAATATCCCATGCCAAGTTTTTGTTGATAAAAATGTCTAAGACTCAAGATATTGTTTTCCTTATTCTTAAAATGAAGGGGTATCTATAGGTTCTCTGTTGAAGAGCATCTGGGTATACAAGCATATATAAATGTTGTTCATGAATTTTCATTTCAATGGCTTGAGGTTCTTTGATTTCACAAATATCTCTGAAATGAGACTGGTGCTGAAATGGCTCGTTATTTAAGGAGTGCATAAACTCTTGATCTGTGCAACTTTAGAAAATATAATGTAGTTAGGAATAGACAGTTGGCTGTCTAATTCTTTACAATATTTTGATGTTTAGTGACTTCTAACGTACCACAAATGACCTCGTATGAAAAACAAGGATGCATGTGTACGTGAAGGATCATCAATGGCTTTTTAGTGTTGGAAATGTGCTCCTCAAGAAAAGTGGGGAAACATCTTGAATGGATTAAATTTCTCAAATTCATAAATTCCTAAATATATAAAGGACATGACTATATCATAGTCGTGTTGGATTTGAGAGATTCACTATATATATGTTACACATCATGATAAAGCTCAAGTAACTAATCAAGAAAATTATTTTTGCTTAGATTTTAAGATTATCCACAAATATAAGTAGACGTTGCAATAAATCAACAATATATTTCCCATTAAATCATTTTTTCATGGTATTGTATTATGCGGGTATATCTTGCAGGATATAGGCATGACACCATGGAACTGGACGCATGAAAAAAAGAAAGAAAAGAACAAACTCGTGCAACTATTGTAAGAGTGGTTTAAGTGCAGATCACATGAACTTAATGAAAAAATAGACTATTGCAAGAGTAGATAATTTAATAAATTGAAGGATGCACATCATCGAAGGAGTTGGGTTACCTATCCAAAGAAGACGACCATAAGACATGGCTAGGAGGTCGTGGTAAGAAGCTTAGCTGTCCAGGATCCTGGCAAAGGTAGAGCGGTGGAGGGCTTACCGTGGGGAGGCCCTCGAGCAGGTCACGTGACGGCTAGGCTAGAGGAAGGGGGTGCACAGGAGGAAGGGTCCCGTGCGAGATGGAGGAGGACTTAGTTTTGGGGGGAGGGGTGGAGAAGAGAGAGGTAAGGGGAGTGCGACGGCTAGGGCTGGAGGGAGGGGACATGCAAGAGGGAGGGGCGTGCAGGAGGGATGGAGTCATGGGTTTTGTTTTGGGGGGAGGAGGCAAGGAAAATATTTGTCGAAAAATTTCAGCAAATATTTGCTACCACGTTGCAACTGCAGCATGGTTGCAACATGGTCGCAAACAATTACTACCACAAGCAACGTCTACATGTAGTCGCAACATTGGCTTTTGTATATAACGACCACATTGTGGTGGTACGGTGGTCGCAAAATAGTGGTAATAGAGGATGCGACTATAATGCCACCGCTCGTAGTAGCAACATTGTAGTTACAAAAACAACATTTTCTTGTAGTGTCGGGTTTGTACAAAAGAAAATAGTGATCTGCTGCCAAATTTCACAAGAACACGCTCATGTTTCTGAGAAATGAGGAGGGGCGAAGGAGGAGCATGGGGCATAGGAGGAGGAGGGGCAGGTGGAGGAGGAGGCTTGGGAGGAGGAAGGGGAGTAGGGAGAGGAGGGAGTGGGAGGAGGGGGAGGAAGACCTTTCAATCATTTTTTAAAATCTAATTCCCAATGTGTCCTTAAAGTTAATGTTTGTTTGCGTTGAGGATGGACCACAACTAACCCGAGGGGTATAAGTGATCGTCGTGGAAGAAGTCAAGGGCTGAACTAATATTCCATAAAAGGGGAGGGGTATAATTGATATTGCATTATCTCAGAGGGGCACAATTGAACAAAACCCTAAAATATGTATTTGGATCCAACCCATATCATTAAATAGAAATTGGATTGATTTTATCATTATAAAGGATTTTATCGATTTCAATTTTTTTTCAAATCTATTAAATTATGAATTAGATCATTTTCAATTTTGGATCTAATCTAATATGTTGATACATACATGTATAACACCTACATACTTAAATAAATGCACATATTTATATATACACATACATGGTTTTTACTTAAACACAATGCGACATTCAATTTATTCACATCTAACATTACGTATTAGCATTAAGAATTTTGAGAATAGAATGAAATACTCATATGCTAAGCATCTTTCTTGAAGAGCAAAACCATCATCCAATTGCAAGCCTTCTTCCCAACCTCATCATTTATTGTAGTGCAAACCTCATTTGAAAGTTAAAGCTAGAGATTCATGGGCTAGAGGCCTAGCATCATTCACAAGTGAACAATGCAAACGACGTGCCTAGCATCTTCTTCTCGATTTAAGTATTGATTTAATAAAATAAGTTACAATATTGCCTCCAACACTACCTTTACTAACATCATTTAAGAATCAATGCTGCAAGACATGCCTCTACGTTTCTTCCCATCTGATTTGCTAGCGGCAAATGCGAAGCTGGCACGAGATGCCAACATCATCACCTCCTATCCCAAAGTTTTTTTCAAGTTGTGTGCTAAATTTAAATCACAATTTATTTGATAAAAATGTCATAAAGTAGTGATTTTAGTTATTTATTTTTTAAAATTAATTATATTTTTTATTGCTGAATTATATGCTAGTATAAAAAATACGATCTACTCCAATTAAACCAATATCCTAGAGATTAAAATAAATTTGTTTTTAATATTTTATGGATGAGATGTTGTATTAGATATGAACTAAGCTAACATTCAATCTAATATAGTCCATGTACACCCTTCACAAAAATGGTGTAGAGAGATCACTGCTTCCATAAGGTAGGGAGAAATCAAAAAGTCACACTGGGGTGAATGACGACGGAGAAATGGAACGTTTTCAAGATTTTTTATTTTGTTTGGATGAGGTATAAGGGATAAGGAAGATTTATCCATGATTTCTATTTGGTTGGCATATTACTCAAGAATCGATGTATTCACGACTTCTATCTTATTTCATGTGTTTGCTTCATTAGACTTTGTGAGGTACGTACCTTTGTGAGGGAGTTTCCTCCCCCATTAATTCATGTAACATTTGACAATCTTAGATGGGAGGATTTGACTCCCCTATCTTCTTTGATTGCTACTCATTCAAGGATTTATGAATCCGTGGGAGACATGATCAACACAACTTCATGAGTCGATCAAGTAATTTAAGAGGACTCTTAGTAATTTAAGTTTTAGATTCTTCATTGGCATTTTTTACTTTGTAGTTTACATAAATTCTAATAATTAAATATATGACTTTATTATTTTACATTTACATTAGTGATGAATCCATGATTTATCACTCCAGTTAGCTGAATATAGAGCTTCGTATCGTGTAATTCGATGCATTCATAATTAGCATTCATGCACTTGTAAATAATTTTCATAAATCAGCATTTCATTCTACATTCATATTCACTTGTATATATTCACTTAATTTCACCAATTTTTAATTAATTCACACTAACTCCAATTAACGATAAACTACTCCATTGTGTACACATCACTAATATTAACCAAAGAAAAATTCTAAAAAAACACTAATTTGTATATACGTGAAATAAATCCAAAATATAATTTGAGACAGGAATGTTGTAAAATGTTCTTGTATACAATGATCAATTTCACTCTACTCACTTCTGAATTAATGTACACGTAATTACCTACAAATCAAGACCAAATTCAAAAGAATCGGAGTTCATATGTGAAAGAATGGTTTGGCTAGTTGTATATTGTATATATTTACTAATTTTGACTTATTATTTCATGTACATGTTTGACTCTTTTTTACTTATTTCTTTTTCATTTCATTATTCCCTCTCATGTTTTAGCTAAGTGCATAAAAATAAAAATACCAGAAAACCCACAAAAAAAGAGATCCTGACTTGTCAATTTGACTTATTCATTTGTACATTTTTAATTTTCTAATTTTATTCTGACATTTTCTTAATTTGTAAAAATAAAAAATACATTTGTATCCATCTCAATATTTTACATCATTTTAACTTTCACATGCATTCATTATTTACCGAAAACCAAAAAAAATACAAAACTAAAAATAGTATTTTATATTAATAAAATATCAAACAAAAATTCATAACTTGCACACATGATTTCATTTGCTTTCAAGCCCTTCATGAACATTGTAGAATGCATTTAACACGATAATCATTATTTTAGATATTTTTGCATTTGAGGTCATTTGATGTTTTTATTTATTTTTCTTTATTTTTCAAGCAAGGTCAACAAGTCAAATCTCCACATATCACTTCCTCATTTGCCCGCAACACCTCCCAGGTCAACCCGCCCAAACTTTGGTCAATCCCCTTATCCCTAACACCAACAACGGGTTGTTGGACCAAGTTTGATCCAACAGTTATCACTATACTCGCCCAACTTAAACCTACCCCTATTAAGACCGTTGGATCATAAATCCAACGGTCAGAATCAAAACCCCCTTTCACCCAAGACGACACCCTCACCCTCAAGTGATCTCCTTCCCCCGTTGGATCTAGGACAATCCAACGATCATTGCTTCATCCCCTATCTCCAGCCAACACCAGAACCGAATGGTGGTTCGAACCACCGACGTACTCCACCATCCTCTTCGATCACCAACCATCCTCCTCCTGTGTTATCCCTTCCAGAACACCAACCAAATCCCTTATTCTTCGTGAGATCACCTCCCAATCTTAATCCTAATGGAGCCCACATTCATCCTCGTTTTCTAACCACTTCCCGGAACCAATGGTCGATGACTTCCAACGCCATTGCCACTCCGATCAGCCTCCTCTCCTCTAACCAATTCTATCCCCTAAATCGAAACTACCCTTCCTTTATCCCCTTTAAGATCCTTCTCCTGCTTACTGACAGAGACCCAACGCCAACATCTTTTCCTTATACCCATCCTCCCTACATCACCGGAGATCCTAATCCTAAACCCAAAGCTACATTAATTAACCACTATGCCTCTCGCAATCCCTTCTTCTCCTATATAAACCAAATCCCTTCTTCCATATAATCCATCTACCAACCACCATGTTCGCAACACATAGAGACAAACATAGAGATGCAAGGGAGGGTGGTGACAGCACCTCAACTTCGCTGGCGTTGACCCCCTCTCATGCGTGATCCACGACCGCCAAGGTCGTGCTGTTGCATATCCTTATAAACCAGTAAAGCCTCATTCCCTTCGTCGGACTTTGAGGCACATGATTCAAGGGCCATCTCCTCTACTTCCAGGAGAAAACACCATGTACCCTTTTCTTCTTCTTCCTTTTTCTTCTATACTTCTCTTCTTCTTCATTTGTTTTTGCATTCTCCATCACCACTACCTTTTATTCTTCATTTTCGTCATCCCTAAATTACACCACATCCTATCCACCAAATCCAACCATTGATCTCACCTTGCCCTCTTCACCCCACAACATTCTCGTTCTCTCTCCAACGAGTTCATCGCTGGAGCACCACTCCGGTTCCACTGCCTTCGCCCAACGGAGCTTTACCACCCCCTCTTATGCTTCACGATTCGGTCAAGGCCAGAAGCTTCGAACCTCCTCTTCCTTTGTAAGTCCTAAAGGGACTCATCATCACCCCTTCATCATCAGAGCTCTGCCTCTCCCATCCGTCGGGACTTGAAGTTGTAGAGGGGAGGTCTCTCAGGACCTCCACTGTGCTTGGATGAGGGAGAGGGCAAACCTCCACACTATAATTGTTGTCCAATCCAAGGCAACATCCATCGTCATCGTTTGCTCGCACCCTCACCATAACCGTCAAATCAAGAGGGGGTGGACGCCCCAGATTCTTTCAAAACCTCAGACTTGAGCCTTGTGTCTCGGATGCCTTGCAGCAATCATACGCAACCATGTGGAGGACAGGACCCGCATCACCTCCACAGCTTGAGCCTAATCGAGTCACGCGTTTTACGCACATGATCTTGGTTATTTTATGGCTAGGCCCCCCATACTTCCAGAAATTATCCATAAGTTCTAGTCGCATGTGAGCTTCTGTACGTGACCTAGGAGAAATAGCACCCACAACCTGGCGCCTCTCGGAAGTCACATATATGCCCCCACTTGAGGATAAAATTATTGAGGATCCGTGTTGACTCCTAGAAATTGTATCCAAGCCCCTCTGAAGGTCCATTTTGCAATGAATTTGTATATTTTCATTATGTTTATGCCCCCAGATTTATTTAGTTCATATGTTGAGCATTTCTTGTCCAAAAATTGCAAGCCATATATAATTTTGAAGCTTATTTAATTGTTAATCATCTAAGACAACTAATTATTCATTTTGAGACATTTATGGATATTAATAAATTTGATGAGTTTATTTTTTAATTATGAGCACAAATATTCTAAAAGTTGGTTTTTGACTACTCATTAAAATTCTTAAAATTAGGGAAATTGATTTGAGAATTAATTTTGGAAATTAACTGATCAACTATTTTGTGAAATTAATTAATTCATTGGGCTTGGGGATAAATTGAGAAGACATTAACTGAACTGTATCTTTCTTGGCATGCTTGTTTTTCTTGCATTACATGTGCATCCAATATCATTCTAAAATAATTACATTATTTTATTTATATCATTGCATCTATTTTCTCGCATTAAAAAATTACAAAAATCCATTCATCATTTTTTCTTCCACTTAATTGTATCTTTTAAAAATCCATAAAAATTTACAAAATTCTAAAAACCCAAAAAATTCATCTTCTGAAAATCTAACTCTTGAGTTGTTTGAAAATTAATTCTAAACTACCATATTACCTCCCTGAGTTTGACATTGGGACTTACTCAAGTAATATAAACAATTGACCATACAGATCATTAATTTCACATTATTTTTTATGTGGTTATTTTTTATTAACCTGCTCTTTATCGCATACTACAACCGACAATTGATTCTTTCTAATTAAGAGTGCTAGAGAGCACGTTCATTAAATGGCCTTCTTGATCACCCATAGACCTCGTCTAGGTTTATGGGTTAAGTATTCTTTTTGCTAATAAATATCCTACAATTCATTGGTTTTGTTTGACACATTTTAATCTCAATTGCATTAGAATTTAATGTGTTAAGTATTCTTGGTGATTATTCAGATACCATACATTGAAATAGTTGGATTTAATTGATTAATTATAGACTTCAATCAAGCATAAGACCATCGATCCTTGAGTTCAACCTAGATAGCTGATATTGTCTTGTGCATCTTATAAATTATTTATTTTATATATTTTCTCACTTAACAAATGTTTAAGCTATCTGTGCATGATGGTAATTCCTTTCGTGCTTGTCCATGACTTTTACCGCAAAATCCAACCATTCCTCATAAAATATATTCAAATATATTTTAGAAGAATCGGTTTGTCGTATGGTTTCCAACATGCCCAAGAACATTGAATTTAAGTTAAAATCTTAGAGTCATGTGTGTTTTAGTGGTGCATGGTTTGTAATAATTGAAATTTAATTTGCCATAAAATTAGTATTTCACAATATCGTTGGTTCGATTTTGGAAACCAACAACGTATGATTTCTAGCCAAACCTTGTAAAAGTTGTAGTAGTTGGCTTTCTTAATTTCCGCTCCCCTAACTTCTATTTCTTCTTCTTCTTCTTTAAGCATCATATCCATTTATTTAAAACTTCACAGCAAGGAGAACAATAGGATTGACAATGCAAGAGAAAGATGCTTCTCCACTTATATCTTCAATCAACAAACTTTCCATCCATCAATTTCTTTTCACGAGTCTCCATGACCTTAGATACATCCATCTGAGTTTCTACATACATTTTGGATGTTTCTGTGATATTTTCATTTTATTAGGGTCTCTTCTGAGGGTAGTATAATCATATGCATCGAAACCAATGGCTTGGAAGTAGGAGTTGTATGCTAGATCATGTTTTTGGGAGATTTTCATTCTACAAGATTGATAGCCTACAACCATGATCGATCACCCAAAAACATATGGCAAAAGTGATTATTGAGATCACTAATAGTGATTGATCAACTCTTTGATTTGTGAGGTGTTAATTAATGATAAACATGCTTTCTACCTCTCTTAAAATCGCTGAATTATTGCAGTATAGTGACATAGAAAATGACAAATCAGAAATCACAAATTAAACCGTGGTAAGTATACCAAGATCGAACTCATGGGATGATGAGTCTCTAGTTACATGATTCGAATTATTCACTATATGTAATTATTACGATGATAATTTTATGTCGGAAAAAACATGTAAAATAGAAATATGCAATGCGAATTTAGTTTTTGTGTTTTGAGGGATTTTGTAATTTTTATTTGGGGTTTTAAATGAAAGAGATGTTAAACAAGTAGGAAAAAAATAAATACGTGAAATGTGATGTTATTATTTTTTTATTTTTTATATGCAGTATGTAAATGTAAATGAAGTGATGTGGATGTCTATGCAAGAGAATGTAGGGAGACTATTATTTATTTATTTTATCAGAAGAAATAAAAGATAATAAAAGAATGCGAGGTAGAATTAGCTCTATTTTAATTCCCCCCAAAAGATCATTGTTCTCTCAAAATATATAGCAATCAAATCCAAAACATTACTAAAAAAATATCAACTAATTTATCTTACAAGATTTTAATGATTAGTATTCCAAAATAGGATGCTTAAAATATCATCAATAATTCCTCTACGAGATGAATATTCATGTATAATTTCTGAACAGTATCCTGCAATTAATGTCAAAGAAACTCAATGAATTCTCAAGAATGATTATTTAATCTAAATAATCTTTGCAGCATAGATCCCATAATCCTTGCATCACAGATCACACAAGCTTTCAGACCTATTGCCAATCCATCCCTACTTCACAAATGTATTTATGCATCGATGTTTATAAAAAATAATCCACCTATGATGCATCAAATATCCTCAATTTTTTGTAATAAAATGATTTTTTTTAACAGCGATGTCTAAAAAATTCTAAAATTGGAACTCAAACTAAATAAGCCCCCAAACTTATCTTTCCTCGAGAGTAAATATTTAGTTTCGAAATATTGTGATTTGGTCCAAAAGTGTCTCAAAAGATAGAGAATGAACGATACCAAGTTTGCAATTTTCAGATACAATATGCAAAAGTTATTCGGTATTATTTCTAATTACTGAAATGCAAAGAAAATACTAAGATAAAATTACTCTCAGGTCCACATGGGCTTATTTATAAAATGCAAAACTCACAAGACCTTTTATGATGCTAACCTAATATGTTGGGCTCGTCTGTAGATTCTGGGACCTCTAAGAGTACACCTGCAATTATCTCAGGTTACATGCTGAGGAGTTAGAAGCATGTGACCAGAGCTCTAGATTGGCATGCTCATATGGAGTTTTGTAGATCTGATCGTGTGATGTCCACAGAGCCACATGGATGCTATTGTAAGTGGATCCAAGGGATGAGGGGAAAGCGAATGTGGACAGCTCGGATCATCCCTTGGAAGATCGAGCAGTGGTTATGCCTAGAGGTTGAGCATCGTTGGATCAAGATCCAACGTGACATGCTTTTCCATTCCTCCTTTTGGTCTTCTTCTTCTCTGAATCTCCAACAAATATGGCGGAGATCGAAGCGGGTCAACATATGACCTAGTCTTACAGAGTTGCACCTTTTGAGGCCAGAGATGGGTCTTTGATAGACGACCCGAAACTCTCAGCTTATCAGAACCACGGAAGCTTTCTGCAGAAGATACAACAAGGCTCGAGCCCTTTTGAGCTTAATTGATATTTTAATGGGAGAGATGATGAATGATACTCCGACAAGGTTGTGGATTCGGAGCATAGCTCTAGTCATAAGCTTGGCCATAGGTGGGAGGGATATGAGGGAGAAGAAGGGGAAGCAGAGGATTCGAAGGTGGATGATGGCATTACTGAAATCATAGTGGATGCGGGGATTTCGATTCTGTGCAGGAACCTATAAGGTGGTATTGATATAGATGCATCTAAAGACAAAAAATGGGGCAAGCAGAAGAAGAAGAAAAAGATAAAGGTAGAAGAGAGGTGAGAAGAGGGTTTCCGAAGGTTACTCGGATGGGAGTTGATCTCTGGTGATTGGAGTAGCAAGGTGTGCTCCTGATCATCGCTCTAATGCCATACGAGGTGGCCTGAGCTCAACAACTACTCAGAGAGGCCGCCACGACGCGACGGAGCTCGTCGGATTGCACTGAGGTCAGAGTCGTCGTTGCATGACCTGGGAACTCACAACTATCATCTGGAGATGGAGGGTGGTAGGCTTGACCTTAAGTTGATGATGGACTGACCAGGGTCTGGAGAAGATCAATAGGGGACTGTCATGTAAGTGTTGATTGTTGACTACCTGAAAAATGAAGAAAACAAGAAATAAGTTAAGAAAATGAACTCCAATGAAAAGTTGGCCTGCATGGAAAATATTGATATCAAAGAGAATACTGAAAATAAAATTAAACCATACTATATTTTTTGGATTTTTATTACATATGCCCCTCTTAGATATTGCTATATCAATTATGCCCCTTCCATTTTTTGAATATCAGTTGCGCCCCTGACTTCTTACATCGTTATCACTTATGCCCTTTCATTAATTTCACTGTCAATGAGTCAAACTAAACCATGACTTAATCAAACCATGGTGTGGTTAAGAGGAGCATAATTTCCAAAACCAACCCATCCCTCCTCCTCCTCCTCCTCCTTATCCTCGACCCCTTCTTCCGATGCCCACATCGACAGACCTGATTTCGACCTCACAGCTTCGAAGGAGTTCCTTCTTTGTGCTCGATGGAATGCATTCCGGAGTTGTTTCTCCTGAGAAGGGCCTCAATTGCAGCACTAGATATATGCTTCGCTAGTCTGCATGTGGGGGACTCGACGAAAAGGCTTTAGAGTTGATGCTTGCTGGGGATCCGAACTCCAGTGATGGGACTCTATTGTTGTGCCTAATATCTACAATGTACTTATCAGTTACACATGTTTTGTCATCTCTGGTGTGGTTCTTATCGACAATCAAGCTCTTGAATTTTCCGAGCCTCATCGGGAGCATTAACAATAGCAAAATTGGGAGTGCCAATTACATCCAATTTAGAAGTCTTTGTAGTTCTTTGCTGTCAACTAGCATTTCATCCTCATACTCAGGCTCATAGGATTTTAAGGCCTCGACACCGAAATGGGGAGCAAAGAAGCTCCCGTAGCATAACGGGCAGGTGGAATTGGAAAGATGGGATCTTGGGATCCGAGAAGCTAGGAGGGAGGTGGGGGCTGAGTGATGAATCTCAGATTCATCATCATTATTTTCACTAATTATCCCTTTATCTTAAACTCTTCAATTAACATAATAATTAATTAACTGAAATTGACTCTTAATCCATTGTAAATAATCAGGGTATATAAATAAGTACACAAAATATGTGTTTAAGGTTCGCTTTATTTTCTATATTTTTCATTATTAAAAAGCCTAACAAAAATAGTTTAATATTGTATATAATATATTGTATATTATTCATTATCCAATAATACCAAAAAATAACAAAATAAACAAAAAGTATTTTTATTTCATTAAAAATATTTATAAAAATATTACATATGTATGCATGATGTATTTTAACTTTGAGTTCTACATGAAAGTTGTAGATCTTGAAAAGATGCAAGATTTTCACGTTGACCTTTTTTTATTTTAAAGCTTCTAGCTATTGTTTATCTAATTTATAAGAATTAATTCATTTTCCTAACTTTTTATTAGACCGTGTGGCTCCTTTTAGTAAAGCCACATGCTCGGGCCTTAATACCCCACACTCCTTCTGTGGGATGTTAAGGAAGTAAATAAAAAATTTATTTACTACTCATCACATAAACACAGAATACTTAGCATACTTTTTGCCAAAATAATGTTAGTTCACCATATGAACTAGAAAATGTAGCACAACAATTTGCGCATTCAGAAATTATAAATTCTAAAGAATAAATTTCCAAAATAATTTCAGATATTCACAATGAATAATGAAGATATATCAGGGTTTACCTTTGAAGAGTGGGTCTCTAAAATAAGAAACCTTCTGAATCAAGTCCAATCTACAAAAGTCTCTCTCGTGAGCATGGAAATTAATCGTGTTGCTTCCCACGAAATCGGATGTTGACCAAAGCAACAAAAAGAAGCGTATGAGAGATAGAGACTCTCGAGGCTCTTTTATATCTCAAGGGACAAGAAATTTTTAAGGGACTTTGCTCTTCCGAATTGTCTTACAAAAGAGAGGGTCTTGCCCTCCTTTTATACTTACACCACATGTCCAACATGTGTGTTGTAGTCCCTTAGATTTTAAATCAATGGCTCAGAGCAATTTCTAAATCAATAAAGATTATCTCCTTTTTTATCTCTAATTAATATTAACTAATTAACAATAAATAAACAACAATTTAGATTAACTAAAATTAGTTAAAGTTGTTGCCTTTTTATCTATTAATTAATTAACTTGAAAATCTCATTATCAAAATTAGAGAAATTATGGAATTAATCCTCAAAGCTTATGAATCATACTCATGAGCTCAAAATTAAATGTAAATCTAATTTACATCTACAAAATTAATGTGAATCAAATTCGCACAATTTCATGCCTTGGAAATGTCATGTAAATCATATCTACATAAATATTTATATGAATCATATCCATATAAATATTAATTATTGTGAATCACTATTCATATTAATTAATGAGATATATTTGTGAATCTTATTCACAAAATTACCCTTATAAAATAATGAAATAATATATTATTGTTACAATATTGACAACAATAGGTATGAGTCCTAATCCAATTAGGACTCATGAGATACTTATGCAGATACTCAGAGATAATGTCTGGGAGATCATCTATCCATGTATAGTGACTTGAAATATGGATAACTATCCAATTTCAGAGTTTATACTATTTTTGCAAAAATCTATTACCTACAAATGCTGATCTCGAGCCGTAACACTTTACACTCTCAGTGGCCTCAACGTAATACGTCACACTCTCCATGAGCTGGACAAAGTATCGGTGAGCTGAATCCAACTTCCTTGACCATTTCAAATCATAGCTCAAACCATTTGGAGCTAAGAAATGAGCTCAAGGAGCTTGTATATTTCCATTCCCATGACCATTTCTGTTTCCAACATCTGAACATTGAAATTGAAATTGAAATTGGAAGTTGGATTCAAATGAATTGTGATTTAATACAATTAAATCGAAAATCATCTAGCTAAATAGAGACACTAAAATCCATCATGTTTCACCACTCCCTCAGAATGAAAGTGTTATGGTAGATGATCCATTAGAACAGATGTAACCTGAGTATTTCCAATAGTTATTCATCCTTCACATTAGAAGACTTTGATAAATCTGAAGTTCAAACATTGGTTTGATTGTCTTCTTAGATTTCTCATTTGATAATTGGGCAACTATATTAATCATCTTTCCAAAAGTATATTAATATCTCAAATTCATGTCATATTTCATAAAATAAGACGACCATGCATGGGATTTATTTTGACCCCAAATATCTCATGAGTGAGCTCTGTCTTCCGGTTCATCAACTATGAACCCGTATGATTCCTTCGAGAGATCATACATCTCATACAACTTCATATGCACACCAATGCGTCGGTATATGGACCTTGGCTAGGTCACCAACCTATTTGTCTAGCAAATGTGCATACTCAGGCATATATATATGCATATCTTCCTTAGGTCAAAGGATATGTGCTTGATCGTGACAGTTACGATTCAGGTCTTAGTTTATTTCGACCTCATCAAGTCAATTATTTGACTTGATTATTCCAACACTTCCGAATCTCCATTCCTATGCAGAGGACCTATATAAAGAAGTCGATCGCAAATATATCTTTAAAGAAAGATTTCCATCTCTTTCTCATACTATAGATCTTTATTGAATATCACATGTTTGAAGTCATATGTGTCCTCCCAGATGCATGGTATTCAATATGTCCATAGTACATAGCCCTAATTGTACAAAGGACCTTAATAGTAAAGTGCATTCATTCAATTATTCATTTCATTTCATATGGACATGATAAAACAATAACTTTTATTGCGTTAATGGGTCTCCAGGGGCTTACAATTCCAACATGTCTAATATCAAGAAAAGACGATCCAAGGCTCATCAACATACCTCTTTACATATCACCTGATCATTTGATCAAGCAGATTTGGACTGTCGGTATGCGCTCAAAATTAGGTCATTGGTTCACAAGATCTAATGTCTTGCTTCATCTCCCCTCTTGTACCTCTTCGACCCTCACCTCGCCAATTATGTAACCAACAATCTTCGCCGGTTTACATTGGCCTCCATATGTGTTTGTCATCCACGAGATTGATGTCATTCTGATGACCATTCCACACTCTTCTCCGATTAACCTTTAGGTTCACCATCTCCTTCACGTGATGTAACCAGAGGTGGTTGAAACCATCCCCATTCAATTGCCACTGCCTGAACAAAACTCTCACATTGACCAACATTCAGCCGGATCCACCTATATGCGAGTATCTACCCTAGCATCTCCCTTCCTTCAGTTACAGTACGAGGGAGGTTTGAGAGGCCACGACAGAGGAGATCTCTGATGAGATCCACAATCGATGGGCCATGTACGTAACCTTGCTTGAGGTTGCTCGAACTTTGCACGACTACCACATGCATCAAGCGAAGACTAGAGGTCTTCAGACCTTACTCGCAGGTGATTCGACCACTCCGACCTCCTTCTCTGTTGCTCCAGATATACCTCAGTTTCTTAATTGTCTTGTTTCTCTCACTTTTCTATGCATGCACACTCATCTTCACTAGATTTTGATCACGCCATCACCCCCCTTGACTAACACTTATCCTCGCTGACACCTTCGATTACCCTTTTCCCTTCTCCAAAACCACATCTGCCTCGACCCTTTCTCCTCCATATACAGGAGGGGAACCCATCAGGGCTCCACCTCTGACCACCCAATAAGCCCTCCATTTACTCCCCATTTCACCCCAGATTGGTCATATTCACTTTAGCTATTTCTTCTAACACTTGTAGGTACTCCAATATTCAACTGTCAGAGCTTTGAGAAGAAGTTCGTTCTAGAGCTCTGCCTCCAATAACCCTTCATAGAGCCTATGATCCAGATACCCTCAGCCCTCCTCTGCACCTTAACAACCTTCACCGACCTCTCACGGAGGTGCTCCTACCTACAACAAGGTGTGACGAGCACAAAGGAAGATGGAAGCAGTCCCTTGAGCTCTACTGCCTCGCCACCATCGTAGAGGAGCTCGAACTCCCACAACGTGCATATACCGTCAGATCTATCTGATCTGATGGCCTGTACGTGATCCGAGCCTCCAGCCATGAGCTAACATACTCGGTGGAATCGGGCCCCGCCTCGAAGCACCTAGGCTGCTCGCATTTCCCGAGCTGCCTGTCCGATCGAGCCTAGATCCAGGACTCACTTGCGCGCCCTCGCACGCAGGACCTAGGGAAATTACAATTAAAGCCCTCCATATTCTTTATATTATAGAATGTTTTAAAAGTCACGAGGAGCAAGTGCAGTGTTTGGGAATATTACTCCCAGCCCCTGTTGGGTCCCTTTATTTCTATTCTAATCCTCTCAAGCTTGGAGAATTTACAGATAAGCCATATCAAGTTACTTAATTGCATTTTGTACGTGTATTTAGACTATTTTGTGAAGTTTCATATTTATAAATTCGTGTTTCTTTGCATTTTAGACTCTAGGTTGTGTATTGAATAACTTTTGCACCTGCTTTCCAAATTAAATGAACTTGATGTCATTTTGATCGTATTCAAATGCTCTGTTTAATGGCATAAATAATTTTCTATTTTAGTCAGTACTTAGTGTTAAATGCCATTGTTTTATGTTAGCTTCATTTAATGTCCTATTTCAACCCTGATTTGGTCAAATCAAGTTAGTAATTAATTAGATGACCACTTATTTGATTCCATACCACTGATAACCTACTTAATTGCTAAGTGATTAAGTAGTTAATTGTGTGATTTATTAATTAGGATCGTTAAATGAGGATATAAATGAAGAGTTACTATTTGGAGATATTGTGCATTGAATTGAGAACATTATTTTAGAAATCAATCCAGGAGTTGATTATGTGATTGTGTATTTCTATTGTATTTTATCTATTTGTGTTCATTACATCCATTTTATGGCATATACATATTGATTTGCATTATAAAATATATAAAAATGCATTCATATTGTTTTTCATAATTGACCTAGATAACACTTTAATAACTTAACCTAGGTATGTAAAATCCTAGTAGAATATACTAATTGCTTATGTCCTTGAGTTCGGCCCTGGACTTATCCAGGATAAATTTAAGCATCGATCTCTTCACACACACACACACACACACACACACACACACACACACACACACACACACACACACACACACACACATATTCATCAAGGTTCTATTGATTTGTTAATCAACCGTATTACAAGGAATGATTGTTAGAACAGTCGATTAGTGATTCACTAGATGAATAGAGGGGGACAACAATGGAGGGACGATAGGAGGTGGGGGTGGAGGAGGAGGATCTTGGAGGAGGTAGGGACATAGGAGGGGGTTGGGGCGACAAGAGTAGGGGGCAGAGAAGGTGGGGGGGGGGGACAGAGGAGGGTGATGGAAGAGGTGGGGGCTGGAAGAGGTAGGGTTGAGGAGGGGGTCGTTGGAGGAGGTGAGGGATAAGGAGGAGAGGGTCGACGATGAAGGGGGCTAGAGGAGGTGGGGGATGATGGAGGGGATTGGAGAAGGTGTGTGGGGACAGAGAAGGTGGGCGACACGAAGGATGGGACGAGAGGAAGTCTGGGCGGCGGAGGAGGGGGCTGAAGAGGTAGAGCAGAGGAAAGAGGGGACGGTAGAAGAGTTGGGTGTTGAGGAGGAGGGTGCGGATGAGGAGGTAAGGGCCGGAGAAGAGGGGTTCAATGGTAGAAGGGGGGTAGAGGAGGTGGGCGCGATAGAGGAGGAGCGGGAGGAGGTCTGGGCAATGGCGTAGGGGGTTGGACGAGGCAAGGCGGAGGAAGGAAGGGTCGGTAAAGGAGGGGGTCGAAGGAGGAGGGAGAGGAAGAAAATGACCAATCTATCGTTGTTATTATTTAGAAAGTACCACTGTGTCCAAAAGTTACCATCCATTTGGGACATAAGTAGACAACAACTACCCCAAAGGGCACATGTGATAAAGCTGGAAGAAAGTAGGGGTACAACTGATATTACAAAAAACGAAGGAGCATAACTTATGTTGCAACATATGAGAGGGCACAAGTGATAAAAAACCCTTTTTCAGATTTTTAATAATTTAAGAAGATAAAATAAAGTCAAGAAAGAAATAATATATACATTATCTACTCGATCACAATACCTCATTCTATCTCTGTTTTTCTTTTTTTGTATTTTATTTTTTAGTGATTAGTTAAAACATGAAAGAAAGAACAAAAGGAAAAGGAAATAAATCAAAACGAGTAATTTTGTATGTAAATAATAGGTTCAAGATCCGTTATCTGTACAACAAACAAAACTGTCCCAAAATCCGATGTTTCACATATGAACTCGATTCCCTTGATTTTGATCTTGGTCTGTAGATAACTAAAGTACGTTGAATCAAAGGTGAGTAGAATTTCATAGGAGACTACATGGAAGAAATATCGAGCTTTACAACCTTTCACCTCCTAAACTAGGGTTTAGATTTACTAGTCAATTGTACAAGTTAACATTTTTTAATATAATTTCTTGATTAAAATTAGTAATATCTACACAATGGAGTTAGTTTTGTTCAATTAGGAGTCAATATTAATTAATTAGAAGTTAGAGAAGATTTGATTATTCATAGACAGATATTTACAAAAACAAACTCCATATTTTATAGCTTTTTATAATAGGATGCTAATTATTATATTTTATGGGGATTACAATAAGTGTTAGTTGGGGATTTTATTGGGTTAATTACTTAAGGATTAGAGCTAATTTTAGGCAATCAGAGTAGAATGAAGCACATATTCACTAATTAATAAGATCAATTATGGTGATCAATGAAGGGTTTTGGTTTGACTGATCAAGGATGATTACAATCATTATGTTACCATAAAAAGTAAGGATCTAATCATAGAAATACTATGGTGATCAATGAGGTCATTAAATGTCGAAAATCAAATTAGCCTCCTCAAATATTATAATTATCACGGAAGGTTGGCTGATCTAATCGCCACTAGAGATCTCTCAAGTGTGGTCTTCGGACTTAGGCTAGCGAGTAAGGGAAAATAGAAATGGAAGCCTAAGACATGAAGTACACATGATCAATCACCCGATCTAGGTTGATTGATTACATGCATTCAAGCGATTTGATCATTTAGGTGTTCTGGACATGGACAAGAGCAAGATCTAATCGATCACCCCAATAAGGGGATCTATCAGGGATAAATTCTGAACATGATGTTTGGATTTATGTTATTTTCTCCCTCTTAATGCTTTTAAATGTATGATAAATAATTTCAAGCTTGGTTTAAAAATTTAATAGTGTTTTACATGGAATAAAATTTAACAAATTAATGTTATATATGGTTGCATTCTTTACATTGCTGACACGAGATATGGTTAAGGGTTGTGAGAGGATAGGTATAGAGTGTCTTTGATCTCCTTGACATATCATGGTAACTATGAAATCTAATACATTGGGTGTTAGCTAAGGTGTTGTTAGCATATTGTAAAAAAATGGTGCCTTATTGAGATGATGCTAGTTTAATGCACTGGATAATGTACGTGAGGTGGGCCTGTAACTTTGTATTTTAGAAAAATCGATAATTGATTTCCCTTACATGAGAGGCATCCCAATGTAGGTGGTGGCAGTACTTGAGAGGATTTTAGATGGATACATGCATGTCTGCATCAATTGGAATCCATATTTGGCCACTTACTTTGAGCGAGCGAGACTCCCATGGAATATTCAATTGGTAAAGTTTCCACTTTACAAGGGCGTTCGGTTCGGAAATAAACATGAATAAGGATGGGGAATAAGGGGAATAAGGGTCTATCCTCTGCTCGGTTGGAAAGATAGGAATAAGGAGAATAAGGATATGTAAGGTGGAGTAAAAATATGAATAATGGTGGAATAAGGTGAAATAATGAGATGTGGATGGAAATAGCCGTACTCTTGGAAACTGTACTAGACGGAGGGAATTGATCCATTATTCCATTGCTTATTCTCCAAATGAACATGGCCTACTGAATAGTTGAATATATGTTTACATCTTTTTTCTCAAAGCAGAGTGTACTACCAACACAACTAGATGAATATTAGTACTTACGCACATGTTTTGGTCTATACCTTGAAAGGCGATGGCATATGCTCATCTTAAATACGACCCTTCTCCTTTGACGAGCAATACACGACAACTTGTTTACATGTACAAGTAAGAATATTTTTAATTATATTCGTGACAATAATCTTTTAAATTAGAACAATTTGTCTAAGCCAAACTAATGCATAAATAAGTTTAACATTTTTATTACATGCTATATACTATATAGTATATAGATGGGCTCTATGATGCACCCAAATTATCAAAGAGTACAAGTTTTCCATAGCAAACCTGAATTTGGAGAAGTAGTTTCACCATCTAACATCATTGATGTGTTGTTTATTATTTGAGTTCTCAATATTCTATGTTCCCAAATATAAATATTAATTCGATATGTTTTAATTATTTATATGGATCAGGCTCGGGCCTAGGTTTGTTGAGGCTAACCGAAATGGGCCGATTCACGGGCCCAAGAACACCGCTCTTTTTTTAAAGTTTTTTCTATATTTATGAACTCGGAAATTACTAGTTGGCGTCTCCTTTTTGGTTGATGCAAATTTTCCATCTTTTGTAAAGAATGAGGGTTTTGACCAAACTTCCATCTAGTTTCGCATGGTGATATTTTAGATTAAAGAGAATTTTACACATCCATCAATGTATTTTAATAAGGGAGTTTTTACATTTGGACCCTTTTGAGTTGTAGCAATTACACTTATCCCCTTACTTTTTTCAATTACGTTTTGTATCCTTACGTTCTTATAAATTTACAATATTTTGCTTCTATTAATGTAATATAGGTTTCAATGTTCATTTTTTAACAATTACTTATACCCTTATTTTTTTAATAAAATTCGATGCTATCCTTTCGTGAGTGTAATATATGAGTGACTATTTAGTAATAGAATGATATCCATGTATAATATATACTAAAACTGGGTTCTTCCCTTCCTCTGTCGTCCTCTCTCTTTTCTGCGCCCAAGGCGCATGATTTCATCCCACTTAGTAACTCCATCTTTCTTAGGTGATGAGAAAATGTGGTACATGTCGCTAAGTAGATTTTTATATCTAATCAATTGTTACTTTTTCAACATTAATACATAACAATTCATTCTCAAACATCTCTCTCTTCGTTTGCATATATATTCTCTCTCTTTGAATTTCTGAATTATATTCCCTTAATCTATTCTCATAGAAGGAAAATTATGATAAAATAATAACTTTCGTAAAATTATTGTAAACTAGCAAACAATAAGAAAAAATTACCATATATACTTCACCAACACTATGATTTTCATAAGAACTATTTATAAAAGTAATACAATTTATTGTGTAAGATAGATTTCATAAAATCTATTTAAAAATTTAAAAAATCAATTATAATATATGAGCAAGTGGAGAGAATAGACTATTGGTATAGAAGTTATATAGTTATTTCTTATATTCAATAAAATGTGATTTATATGAATGTAATTTATATTTTTTGCTTAAATATATGTGTGTAATAAATATAGATAAATTTTAGAATATTTAATGTAATAAATAAAAACACATACGGATAAATATTATGATATTAAGAAAATAGTCATATAATAATCACTTATATCATAATAAATTTATGGCAATCCTAACTTTTTATATATTAGAATATCAACAAATATGAGTACATGTAAGTTACATCTTTCTCATCTTTCATCTATTAAAAATATTTTATTTTTTAATACATCTTTGACATCTAATTTTACACATTTAATCTTTATATGGTAATAACTATACAACAATTTAAATATAATGAAAATATTAAACAAATATGGATACATTTGTAATTAGAATTAATATATGGAATGCATATGTAATTAGAATAAATTTTTTTATCCACCAAACACCTGTATTAACAAGTTCAATCTATCAGATTTTCTTATATATACATGAACATTAATAGATAATAGACATCTCAATTTTTTTCCTAATAAAGTGTATGCATATATAAGATATTTAAAAATCTCTCTTATTAAATAAATTCACATATGCATATATATATATGTGTGTTTGTAGTGAATTCCATATTATTTTCATTAAATTATAAAAAATATTAATATCATTAATGACAAAATAAATGAATGATAAATTGGAGGGACGTATGGAGGGGCATATATATATATATATAGGAAATATTTCAGATGAGGTGCACCTTTCCTTGCTATATGGAAAGCCACGCATATGGGCCGTCTGATTTGCATCTACGGCCATCATCTGACTATTAAACCACCCGCGAATCCACGCGAAACCATCCCAATATACCACTCCCGGTTTTCTATATATAGTAAATTAGAGGCTTTATGACTCAATCAATTTTGTTTAATTCGCTATTTTTTCAATAACTATTATACTTCCTATATTTGGATTGTCCATCCGGCAATTATTTTATTTAATTATCCCTTAAACGACGGTAATTGATTGTGTACTAATTTTAATTCATTTTGCTAAGGATTTTTCTTTTGCATCCGCATTCGATCTTCACCATGGACGATTCATATTCTTCATCAAGCGATGATTCTGCATCGGAGTTTATGTCTAACTTTTATGAAGAAAGATTACAGGTTAATACATTATATTGTTTGTTGTTCTTCAAAAAATATTTCGATTTGATGTATATAGAGCTTTTTTGTAACAGGAAAATAGCACTGAAGATACAGTTCATGCCAATTCTGATATCGGTTCTCTCTCCACAGGTGTTGTTATTATTATACAAATCATTCATTTTAATAGTATTAATATGTTTTTTATGTAATCATATCATTTGTTCTTCAATTTGTTCCCAAGTTTATGTTAAATTGTACTAGATTTACAGTTATGGTCAATAACCGTGTTTTCATTTAATTTTTTGTCCTGATATATAACTGACATTATATAACAATACATGTCTATACTTTATTATCATTCTTCATATTGTCCGATATATGCATTCTGTATAATATAGATAATTACATGATTCATTTTACATTATTTGATTGTATTTTACATTATCTTACCTTTTCTTACTATTTACTAGTATAATTTATAATATATGAATTCTGTATAATATAGACAATTACATGATTCATTGTACAATATTTGATTGTATTTTACATTATCTTACCAGTTTCTACTATTTCCTAATATAATTTACACAATATTTCGTTCGTTGTATTCTGTCAGGACCATTTTCGTGTGACATATATTACAAATATATTTCACTGGAATTAATTTCATATTTCATTATACAATATTTATATTTATTTTACATTTTATTTATTAGGGGTAATATTTCCTAGTATATTTTACACAATTTCTCGTTTTTTGTCTTTTAACAGGACAACTTTTGCATACAATATATTCCAAATATATTACACCACAATTAATATCATATTCCATTGTAAAATATTTATCTGAATTGTACATTTTTTTGCTTTATATTAATATTGCTTTGTTTAGTTTACGCAATTTCACCGTCTTTGTATATTAACAGGAACTCTATCGGGTCCCATACGTTCCAGAGATATTGCACAAGAATGTCTTCCAAATATTGAGGTAATGAGATACCACTTAATCTTTTACTTTTTGTTTTTTTAAGTAAATTTATCATTGTGTTATTTTCATATTAGGATTCTGGAGCAAAAAACACATATACAGAGTGCCTAGAAACTGATGCTTCATTTTCAGGTAATATTATTAGTGTGTAAATTTAATAATTATACAAACAATATATCTTCATAGTTCATAAAGTTAGTATTGATAATATTTTCCAATCTTTTTCGATATAGCTGGGAAAAACATCATTAGATTTTAACATGTTTTTCATATTTATATAAAATAATGCAGTTGATCCAAGTTCCCCAATCGCAAACTGTTTTAGTTATCAGCATATACCCACTGTTGGTATGGTTTTTGGTTCCGTTGAACACGCATATAATTTTTATGAAGCTTATGCTACAAAAGAAGGTTTCAATGTACGCAAAAGTAGCACAAGACATAGAGTTGATAGAGTAACTAGAAACAAGACACTGATGTTTAAGAGTTTTGTATGTTGGAAAGAAGGAAAATCAAGAGCTTCCTCATCAAGAAGAGATGGTTTCTTAGTTGACAGTGATTGCAGCGATGAAAGTATGTTTGAAAGATCGGAGAGAGCTGTTGGTGTTGTTCGAACTGGTTGTAAGGCAATGATGTCGGTAAAATATAGGTTTGTTGATCATGACTGGATAGTGGTTTGTTTCAACGAAGAGCACAATCATAACCTTGTATCCCCCAGCAAACGGCTATATCTCCGTGCCAATAGAAAGTTCTCTAAAGCTACTAAAATGCTTATCAAGTCCATGACTGATGTTAATATTCCCGCCTCAAAACAATCTGCATTTTTGGATAATGGTTTCATTACAAACAACAAAGTTGGTGGCATTGTGCGTGATATATACAACCTTAACCGGGATGAGAGAAGACGTCGTGATGGTTTGGATGCAAAACTTGTGTTAGATCTCTTTGATAACTGCAAAAAGTTGACGCCTGAATTTTTTTACTCTTATCAAACTGATGACGACAATAGGCTCACACATTTATTCTGGGCTGACAGTGTATCCATCGAAGATTACAAGGTTTTTGGAGATACAATTTCTTTTGACACGACATATAGAACCAATGAATACAAACTAATATTTGCATCTTTCTGTGGAGTTAACCACCATGGTTGTTCAATTTTTTTTGGGAATGCATTTATCAACAGAGAAACAACAGAAAGTTTTACTTGGTTATTTAATCAATTCCTTGATGCCGTTAGAAAACATCCTATTTCTATAATCACTGATGAAAATCCAGCAATAGGTGCTGCAATCCGTATTTCATTTCCCAACACTGTTCACAAGTTTTGTACATGGCATATTATGACAAAGCTTAAACTTAAACTGGGTAGACTGAAGGAAATTGTCAAGGCTCTTAAAACATTTAGCAGGCTTGTTTGGCGGAGTGAGTCTATTGAGCAATTTGAAGTTGGTTGGTCAGAAGCCATTTCTGAGTTTGGTTTGATTGAGAATAAATGGTTAGCGGAGAAGTATGAAATAAGACAGAAATGGATAGATGTATATACAAATGACACGTTCTTTGCTGGGATGCGTAGCACTCAAAGGAGTGAAAGTATGAACTCATTTTTACAAAATTCTATTACTAAACAAAACACTCTTTTAGAGTTTGTTTCCAGATTCCAGACAGCCATCCAGAGGTTAAGAGAACGTGAGAATGATATGGACCATGATTCAAAGACTAGAAGGCCTAAGTTAAGAACCAAATGGACATTGGAAGAACAAATGGTTGATGTTTATCCGAAAAGGATTTTTTACAAGTTTCAAAAAGAGTTGAAGGAGTTAATGATGTTAAATGTTCGTGTTTCTGAAATTAAAGATGGATCGACATGTTACAATGTCTCATCAATCGATAAGTCAGTTAGAGATAGAATAGTTACTGAAATTCATCAGACTGATTATCTATCTTGTGAATGCAAAAAAATGAAATTTCAAGGAATACCATGCAGGCATTTACTTACTGTTATCAAGTTCAGAGGAGATTCATTTCTTTCAAGTTCCTTTATCATGCCCAGATGGACCAGGAATATTAAGAGGTCTGGTAATTATCCAATCTACAACCAAAATCCCCAACATGAAAGGTCTGGACAGTTAAATGATATATGTTCTCAGATTGTTGCTGAGAGTAGCGTAGAATATGATGATATTTTCTTTCACGTAAAAGCAAAGCTTCTGAAATTGCTCGAAGAAGTTCAAAGTTTAAATTCAAAAAAAAGATTATCAAATGTATCACAGGATCAATCTCATTTGGAAAATCATGATAATAACAACCATGTACTTGTCCCTGTTACTGCAAAAACAAAAGGTAGTGGAAGGGGAGGAAGACCCAAAGGTTCGGGCAGTCGCCGTATATCTCAACAAGAATTAAAAAGGAATAGAGGCAGACAATGCAAAGCTTGCATGAAGTATAATGTTGGTCATGATTCTAGGAATTGTCCTTCAAACAAGGTTCAAGCAACTTCAGACTGGTATGCAGTGTAATTCAGTTTATTTTTTTATTTATTATTTATTGTTGATATAACATAAAATTTTCTCTACAGCGATGATTCAGGACAGGCAGATTCACAATAAATATATTGCAAATTACTTAAATGAGAGGTGCTATTTTTTCTACTGAAATTTTGCTTACTTTATAAAATTTTATTCCTCTATTTAGCTTTAATATTTTTTTATTACAGAGATTAACCAGTACAACATATTCAGATATCACATACACAGTTGTTTTTATACAATCGGTTAAATTCACTGATGTATTGTGCTTTTCATTAGCAGGATCTTATTGATCAAGCTGGAAGAGGTCATAGTTGTAGACATTTTAAAATGAGAGGTGCTATTTTTTCTACTGAAATTTTGCTTACTTTATAAAATTTTATTCCTCTATTTAGCTTTAATATTTTGTTATTAAAGAGATTAACCAGTACAACATATTCAGATATCACATACACAGTTGTTTTTATACAATTGGTTAAATTCACTGATGTATTGTGCTTTTCATATGCAGGATCTTATTGATCAAGCTGGAAGAGGTCATAGTTGCAGACATTTTAAAATATAGACCGATGTTAAAAGTCACTTTCAATTTCTATTTTTCCATATAACAGTGTGTTCACTGTTATATATTTATTGTATGATCTGTTGTAACTCAAAATATTGGTAGTTATTATTGTTTTCATGTGATGGGTTTTTCTGGAAACATTTGAATGTAATATATATGATTGAATTAGTCAGACATTGTATGTCCCATATTGGGTATTGTTTAGTATTATTATCTCACAAAAAGTTTTGTGGTTGTCTAATGACACAACGTTTGGTCTGAAAAAATATTATCAAAATAGCAACCTCTATCAAAATATATATAACTCTGCGAATTATTTGTTGGTAATTATTAAGTTACCAGGTTACTTGAAAAAGATTATCTAAGCGATACAATGTTCATAAATTAATGTAAAATAAGTTAATTTATTGTATAATACGATACATTATTGTAAGCAGCAAAATATTTATTGTAATATGTAGTTAATTTATATATGATGTGTGATTTATGTGGATTTATTTTGTTCAGATTTTAATGCTATCTGATTATTTGATGTTATTTTCAAATTTAAAGGAATATATTATTATCTAAAAGTTCCACATTCTAATTAAGTTAATTCGACATACCAGATCCATATATCCATAAGATTGCAAGACAAAAGATTATACAGAAATCAATATATTTAATACCATTAATAATGCATTCATTGATCTGTATATTTGATTTTCCATTTTGAACAAAAGCATTTTTTTACATGATAACACAAGGTTGTTAAATATATAAAAACGATTGTCTTCCATGTAAAAAATATTATCTAATGAAACAATGTTCCCGAGTTAATGTACAATAAATGAACATATTGTATAATAAGATTCATTATTGTACACGGTAATAAAGTTATTGTAATATACACTTAATTTATATGAGGTTATACAGATCCATAGGATTCGAAGTCAGAGGATTATACAGATATCAATATATTTAAGACCATTATAATGCTTTCATTGTTTTGTATATTTGATATGTATAATGATTTACATATAATGGGTAAATATCAAATATTAATGTTTTACATTGATGTGTTAAACAATCAATATCAAATTTTAAGTAATGTTTCAGTTATATGCATACTACAATCAGAAGAACATCACACAATACAATTCATGCACAAAATACTTAAAAAAAGACGTTACATGGCTGATATATGTAAGGTAAATGAATTGAACTAACCAACATTGTTCAGCATTCCATGAAATACTTATAAATACAAACCAAAGTCATCATTCCAGGAAATACTTCTAAACACAAAAAACTAAATATTGTTTCAGGAAAGTAAATTACAACACTATTAAACATATACGAAATATGTCTTGATGTTGTCATGAAAACAACATTCATCATCAGCTCTCAATTAGTTTCCAGCTTCATTATCAACGTGTCCGCATGTCAAAAGAGTACATGCTATTTCAGCCCTGAATCTTGGAACGTCTTCAAAGCTGAAGTCCAAAGCCCTTCCTTCACACAAGTATTCCATGGTCTTCATTACGTAGACACCGCAATCCAAGCTGTGAGGAGGTTGTTGCAGGCTGTCAACCACATATATTATATCCCAGTCATTCATTGTTTCGTCCACCAAGTTCATTCCAAAGCGTTCACACATCCAGCCATGCTAAAAAAAATATTGTTAAATTCCTTTATAACCAAAAGATTATTTCAATGTAAAAATGTTGAAAATTCACATACCCATTTTTGTGCATCCTTTTTGTGAAATTTTGATCCCCTCATTGAGTTATATGCATAGAATTTCCTCGCCGCGAAGTCTGTGACCAAGAGATGCCAGTGATTCTTGGTATGTATAACTGTGAAAACCTTAGATAATCCAATCAGCCTTTCATCATCCAATTCATGAAGGCTGTCCAGATGGTTCAACTCTTCCTTTGTAGCTCTATCAACCGTATTTACAAAATATTGCTGCATGTTGAAGATGTAAGTATTATGATATATTATGAGAACTATATGAGATTATAGTGACTAACCATCTTGTAAATAGGTGTGAATAGGAAAGGCATCGTATCTCCGGTACAATATCTATGTCGCAGAACATCCATGAACATCTCCAAAATCTGTATTCAAAGTAAATTTATCATCTCAGGATTATTTTTAATAAGAAAATATGAAATAAAATTATTTGATTACGCTATCTTCAATCATTTTTTCATATAAAAAATGATGTATTTCTTTTCCTTTGCAAAAGATTCCAAGAGGTGTGAAGTATGTTGCGTTAAATCTGCAGGTTCCATCAAGAAAAGATTAAAATGTAATAACATATTTATTTAAAACATAAGATTCTATCTTAAATTCTAATTTACTTGTCCGCCGGGTCTCTTAGAAAGTCCTGAATCAATCTTCTTTGATCCTCGCTTATGTTTTCGTATCCGATAAAGTCAGTTGCCGGATCACATAGATACTGAAATATGTAGTTACACATAAGATTTAAACAAGTAATCAATATATCTGTAATTATGTCATATTTATTCTTTAGAAGATCTATAAATCATTGCATGATAAAGAATTAAGTCACAGTACACACCTCGTGGTCTGTTTCACTGGGAATAATTTCTCTTGTATCCCGGGCATCTCTTTTTGCTGCATTCCTCTCTTTAACTCTCTTTGTCAATGAGCTAGGATGCACTTCCGATCTCTCCTTCCTTTTCTTCCTCGGTGCTATCTTATTTTTCTCTGTTACAATGGACTCATGCTCACCAATACCAAGATCAAAACATGGAATTGACTCTTTCTTGGTTAAATTGATTTCAGCTTCTTGTTCTGCATCCATCTTTTGATCAATTTCAGATATGTTTTCCACCACAATTGTATTTTGTTGAGCATCAGCTTCAATCACATTCTTCTCTCCTTCCATTGTCATAATCTCATTGATTTCTCTGTTAGCTTCAGCTGGTGTCTCTTTCCCCAGTTTGCCTCTCAGCTCATCATTCTCTTCTTCCAACATTCTTAATTGATTCTCGTAAGATTTAATTATGGCATCCTTATCATTGTGCATATCTCTCAGTTCTTCGACTAGCTTCTGCAACCTGTCAATTTCTTTTGAAAATTCGTCACACATGCATTGTTTCTCCGACCCTTTTCCAGCACGAATGGTAGTCTCTTGATTCAGACTTTTTACAATTTGAAATTCTCCCCTCTTGTATCTCCCTCTCCTTGCAGGTCCATCTTCAGGAACTTTTATTCGGGCGCGGAGGTTTATCTGTGGTCTTCTAACGGAGAACACGTATAGAATGAACCTTTCATACGGGAAAACATATTCATCTGATCCTATTTTGAATATCTCATTCTTTTGTGGGTTTAAACCTCCTATAATCTGATATGGTTGAAGTTTACTAAGTTAACTATCTATACTTTAAACTTCTAATATTTACAACAATATGCAATATATAGTTTTATTTAGAGGCATATACTATTGCATACCTGTTCATTGGTGAGTGAAGCTATCCTTCTCGATAAACCTTTTATCGAGCCTGTCCATTTCCGTATTCTTGGACGTAGATCTCTGTTGACGACAAGGTCCTTGCAGCAGTATTCTAACATCCAGACCTGGTATAAATTTAAAAAAATCTTGATTAGTTTCAAACTATATTAATAATTATACAAAAACATGTCTTCTTACGTATAGGCATGCTACACATCCTGTAAGATATCCAAGTGTTGTTCTCGACGATCCTTGCCGCCTTTGATTTATTCTATGCCGCACATCTTCCATGTTGAACAAGAGCATTTTTGCCACAGCATCTGACCAGTTGAAAAAACGGGTATCTTCCAAAGATTCTACGTAATGGAGTAAGTCTCGTGGGAAAGAGTACCCACAGTCTGGGAACAAGAATGTCGAAAACATGAACAATATCAAGCAAGTCACGTATAGAGCTACCGAGTCATCATCATCTCTATCGTAGAAATCAATCAAAATATTGACTAATTTCTTTCGATTGAAAATCATCCCAGAATCAAATATCTCTTCTGAGATATAGCTCTTCCACTGTAGGTGTCTGCCTTTCACAGTAACTGCGAATCCCGTGCTTGGAATTCCTAATATTGCTCCTATGTCTTCGTCCGTGAAGTTTAGAACCCTGTTCCCAAATTTGAATTGTCGTCCTCCTTGATATTGTTCTACAATCCATTGAAGATTCCTCCTTTGGATATCAACCTTTCCAATGTTTATTAATTTAGAGAATGCTGTCTTATTAAGAAGACTTTGTTGCTTTGCTGTTGGTCTATGTGCATCTATGTATTGAACAAAATGCTCTATAATGCATCGGTGCTGGATATAGCCCTTACCTTTAAAGAAGTAAATATATAATTCTATTAATGTTACATACAACACACAAAACAGATGCAACAACTACAAATTAAAAAAATTAATCAAGGGATATATAATTTCTATCTTACTGCCATATTTCTCTGTCATGCATTCTTCAATATGCTCATCATCTTTGTCAGTTGTTTTTCTCATGCCTTTACCAATCACTGTAAGTCACAAATAACAAATACATCATATTAATAGAATATGTGTAATGATATTGTTTTATAATAAATTCATGTACCTTTCATCACCAATGAAGTTGTTCGGTTTGAATCAGCTTCTTCATTCACTCTGTCCTCATCGGTAGAATTTCCTGTTAAGTCTTCATTCATATTTCTTGGCCCCCTAATTTCTTCAAAATCTGATTCACTGCTGCTCATCTCTACAATTTTTCCATTAAGATTTCTTACACGTTAACACAACATAAATAACATTTAATGTATGCATGTTTATCCATAAATTTATACATCTGACAATGATCTTATTGTTAAATTCTTCCCTTCTGCTTTCGACCTTCAGTATAGTTAGGTTTTATTGTTTATATGATTTTGTTACTGTCCTAGTTTAACAAAGTAAATTGTAAACATCAATTATTAAATCCTTCAATTAAAAATCCATCATTTGCAAATAAAAGATAAACAAATGCTATAAAAAATCTACATTGTTCAGTTTCAATTTATACGTTGTCAAATTTTTTTGAAACCAAATACCAAGATATCTAATCAATACAGCGTGATAGAGGGATATCTGACCTGGATGTCGTCTTCTCAGTATCGTTGTCTTCCTGCCTTTGCCGTCGTCGTTCGAAGACGATAAAAACCCTAGGGTTCTTGAGTCGCTTTGCCTTTCGCGGTGGGAGGGAACTCTGTTTCGGTCTCCTTCTAACCGATGGCGGAAATCACGGTGTTAAAGTCCACCTATTTATTACTTACAGTTATTTAAGTAAATATATTTATGTAGCTGTATAATAAATAATTAATAGTTAATTACATTAGCTAAAAATAGAAACATGTTATTCCCAAATAATTCTATATTGTCAAATTTCAAATTTTTTTCCGCCATTGTTCATTCGACATCGTCTGCAGCTTCTTCACGGTTCCAGGTTCTATTTCTTTCGTCATTCTTCATCCTTTACCAATGCTATCTTTTTAAAAATATTAGAAGATCATTCTTATTTACATCGTTGTTAATACATAGTATACAATGATTTATTAAAACAATTTTTATTTAAATTTCGAAAGAAAAATTTTGTAGTATTTCATGCTAATTGAATCTATTCAAAAAGTTCTCTTTTTTGAAAATTCAATATTTTGTAAGTGGTTTTTTTGTCTAATAGATAATGTAATCTGTATACTAAATAATGAAAATTAATAACAAATATATAATTCTTTATCAAGTACACGATCTTTTATATAGAATTATTCATCTTCTAAGTAATTGAAGATCCACATTCTTATCAGTTAATTGGATATATTATTTTTTTACGTTATAAACTTATCTAATTGATCGATATTTTATTTTATCAGTATGTATTGTAGTATACGTGATATAATATACATGTTGGTTGAGCATTAATTAAAATTTTTAAGATATATATTGTAATTTAATATTTTAAATTCTAAATCTACGTCAATTATAGTAAACAAAACGCACTTATCAGTTGGGGTTTCAATCTTATTTTTCTATTTTTATTTACAGTGTTAAGTATTTTTTTAGAAATATTTAATTTTGCTACTGGTAGAAAAAGTTTCAGTTTTGGTATGCATATATTGTGTTTTACTTTGACATAATGTGTAAATGTGAGAGACATATTTCATATTAATGATTATTATTGCATTACAGATTTCAACAATCTCTTAAAAACATTGATTTTATTGTATTCCTATGCATATTATTATATTGTATGTAAATCTTTTGTAAATTTGTCCAATTTAATCTAAACATACCGACAATAACATTTCCCAAAAAGCATGTTATTTTCGATATTTTTCTACATTACCAACATTTAATTCAATACATTTGTTTTCTGTGTAGTGTGTTATACTGTATAGTATAGTAGATTATGAAGATATATCTCATTTGTCTGCTAGACAACGTAATCCAATCCACAATTATTGAAAATATGGAAGACTTAATTTTGTATTCCTTGTTGCTGTTTTGTATTGTAGTCCTTATTTTTGTAAATATTAGTAATTTAAAGAAACACCTACATCTTAACAATTTACGGGTCGTCCGTTTAAGGTAATTTTGACTTATAGTGTAAAGTCCTGTTAAAAGAATTTTTCCCTTTCGATATGGTTGTACAACTTTAAACAATAGTGTGCACGTATTGTGTTATAATTTGTAATATAGTAATTTAAAGAGTTATATGTCATATATATTTCAAACATTTCAAAATATAGGGTAAGAATTTAGAAATGCCATGACTTCCTTTTGTATTATTCTGCATTGTATTGTAATGTGTGCTATTATATTGTAAATCATAGTAATGTAATATATACATATCGACAATTGCAGTTTCAAATATGTATGCTATATTCTAGATTGACTCATTGTTCTAACATGTAATATATTTTGGTTTTTCATTATATTGTGTCATACAACAAACATATATTATATTCTAAAGACATTTGTCATTATAATGATATCAATTGTATTTCGGAAGACAATTTTCAATGTATGTCAGTATTTATTTTGTATTCCTTTGCATCGTTTTGTATTGTAGTATTTAATTTTGTAACTGGCAGTTATTTTATTTAACACAACGACATTGATAGTTTACAGGCTGTACGTTATCGCTAAATTAAAAATTTATTTTAGGAATGTTTTTTAATACTAATTTGAAGAAATCATATAAATTTTTGAATCTTCGAATCAGTTTAAATTATTTCCTTCTTTTGTTTGGCGCTCAATCTCCTCCTAAAACTTAGCTAATTAGTTATTTCGAATACCACCCTTAGCTTTTCTTTGGTGGTTTTAATCTCATCCATTTGATCTTCATCGTACGGTCTTTATGAGTGGCTTTCCTAGCACCCAGGAAAGGTGCACCTCATTGGAAGGGCCCTCTATATATATATATATATATATATATATATATATATATCTTGTGGTCATTTTTGTACACATTTTCCAATTTAGATATGAAATAACATAATATTGCCAACTTACTCAAATCTCAATATGTTGAAATATATTTTGATAATTTCTTCGAAGTACACATTCACACATCATAGTTTTTGCACAATTATAACACCATATGATATTATTATAAGTAAATAAATAAAGAACAAATGATAAATCTATGCTTGCAGTGAAGCACATGTTGTATTTGCTAGTTACTATAAATTTGTAGGTATATAAAAGTACACGTGTAATTGCAAAAAAGGTTAGAGTTATAATTAGTTGTATTAGAAAAGATCAGAAGAATATCATTGTCAACATCTCTCTTTTTTTAATATCTATCACCATGAAAGCAGTGAGAACATTATTGTTTTACAAGAGCGGATAAAGAATTTTTTTAAATATAATTATGTCTTGACTTCTATAAATATATTAATACATCTTGATCTAGAAACATACTTATACCTCAATCTATCTGTTGTTCCGTAGGATAAGAAATGCCAGGGTTTCTTTCTTTATCCAAATTCTTTTATTCTAAAAAGTACTATTTTCTCTTTTTTATCACAAAACTCTTTCACTTCCATTGATTTATTTTATTTAAATGATTATTATTTATCTCACATCCATACTATATATTCTACAATGACTGCCATTTATTATCAAGGTTTTTAAAATTGGATCGGACGTTGAACGAGCCAGTCTTCGATCTAGTCCAACCATGTCAGACCGTTTGTCCAAACTAATTGAACCAGCAATAATGCCAGCATGACATCATCATTCCTATCGATTCAGAAAAAACTAGACTAGGCTTAATTTACAAGTACAACTGGTCATTTTGATTTTTTGAACCGATAAACCCGATACATATACGTAAGTATGTATGCATATATCAAGGAAATAAACTTTAAAATGCCAGATCTTTCAATAGAAATAACATGATTATATATTTCGAGTAAAACTCTAAAAAAGTCAACATTTTGTAACGTTATATATGAATACAATATTGCAATCATTTATATATTTATATATAGTTGCTCCTAGAAAACTACTCTATAAATGTAGTGATACAACTGGTATTTCAAAAAAAAGGGCATAATTGATAATGCAGAAGTTAAGAAAAGCTATAATAATAAAAACCATATTATTTAATTATTTAAACCTTTCTTTTTGAAAATTTATCCTGGATTGATCTGGGTCAACCGTCACATTGGTCTCCTTTTTTATTTGACTCGCATATTAGGAACTTTGGTCCTCTTTTTTATTTGACTCTCCCCATTTTTATTTGGTCCTTTTCCTCTTTTTTATTTGAATCTCTCCCTTTTTTATTTGAAAATTTACCCACGCGTTCAATTCATGCACACATATTCATGTCTTATTGAAATCTAATTTCGAAAAACTATCTGTCACTTGATAAATCAAATCAAGAAGAAAATCACAAAAATATGATAAATATTATTTGACATTCGAGGCATCCAAAGTCGTGGTCACATTTTGAGCATTCATATTTCATACTTCAGAGCAAAGCAACCTACACTTGCAGAATCGGAAGCAAAGAAATGGACCTTGTGGAGGAGGAGATAGAGGACTGATCTGTGGTGGAACTCTGCAAGGACACTAAGGAGGGGAGTCATGACAAAGAGGGGATTAGACATGAGCGTTGGCCTGGGTAGGCATGGTCCAGTCCGAACTCGAATCCAAATTGGGCCAGGATTATTAGCCCAAATTTTATTTGGGCTAGGCTAGAGCTTGACTCATTCCAGCCCATATGGCCCGATAGCGCGACTCGGTTATAGCCCGATAGAAAGCCCAAATTATTGTGCCCCCCTCACTTGAGTTGGAAGCACCCTCCCCTTATATTTTGTTCAATCACCCCTCCCCCCCACACTGAAACCCTAGCCCTAGCCAGCCCCTAGCCTTCGATTGAGTAAAGCACCTCTGTACTTGCTGCCAGCATCACCTTCTAGCCGAGTTCCGTCGCCTTCTTCACGACAACCCACCTTTGAATGGATGGAAGCCACTGAGCATCAACCCAATTCTAGAGAGCCATAATATAGTAGAGCAATCATTTGCAGCAGAACCCATCTTCTTGCAGCAACCAATCTCCTTCGCATTGTGAGTGAGACCTCCTTCGTGTTCTACTTCACTGAAGTCGAACAAGTGCCCTCATATCGGGAATGGAAACGCCCCAGACAACTACTCCAAAAGTAACAATCCTTGAAGCCTTTAGCCTTCCCCTCCATCCGTGATACTACATCTCAGATCCGAAGGAGCTTCGCCTCTCTGAAGTCAAACAAGAAAAAAAATAGGGAGCATTTCCATTCCCTCTTAGATCTGTGTACCTCCAGCTATCTACCGCCTTACCCGTGCACCATCGCCAACCCGATCGCACTTCCTCATCGCGAGCCCTTCAACCCCCGTCCTCCGTTCAACGTCAGTCCACCAAAACTCATGTCCAACCACCATCGGAGAACACAATATGAAGGAGAGGGACATAGAACACAATGCCCCTTTCCCCCCATTAATGTCGAGCGACGCAGCAGTAGAGCATTCGAAGAGGTGCCCAAGTCCATAAAAATTGGGCCAGCTCAGGCCCAATCGATATCCCAGATTACATGGGCCGACCTATAATAGTTGGGCCATGTTTGGGCTTGGACTTGGGCTGCTCAAAATAAAAAATAGTGGGTCTGATCCAAAGCCCGAAAAAATAAACGGGCTTGAGCCTGGACCCTATAGGGCCCGACCCATGCTCATCGCATGAGGGAGGAGGAGGTTGTAGGAGGTTGCGGGTGGGAAGAATGTCATAACCTGCCCCGCTAGTCAGGACGAGTACACCATTTAATCTATCTAATAATCTTAATCCTAATTAGTATGTCCATAAAAAAGTTCGATAACAACTCATCTTTATTATGAACTCCCAAATGCTACCATGTTCTTGAAACAGTTCATATCAAATTAAATAAATTTTTTTCACATAATTCATTATTACAACCATCCAAGTCATAATACGCCATCATAATTAGGGCTGCTAATCAAACCGAACTGTAACAAACATACCTATGTTCGAGTTCGGTTCGATAAGGAAGTTTGAAAGTTCGAGTTCGAGTTCGATTCGATAAATGTTCGATAGGATATGTTCGAGTTCGAGTTCATTTAGAAAACGAACGTTCGAGTTCGGTTCGATAACAGTTCGTTAACAATTTAACTTAACTAAAACTTGTTTATATGAACAAGTTCGAAATAGGAGTTCGATAACAAGGTCGATAAGCAGTAAAAATAAGAAACTATTCAAATTAAAGTGGTACAAAGTCCAATAAATATCACAATTTCTTTAACCTCAAAATTTATTAAGTGTAAAAATACTAAGTTACACATATAAATACACACACATATATGCAAATATCGAACTCGAACTTTTATCGAACGGACATATGAATTGTTCATGTTCGGTTCGTTAAGCTATCGAACTAAAATTTGAAGTTCATGATCAGTTCATTTAGAAATGAACCAACATTTTTTGAACTATTATTGAACGAACTCTAATTGAATACGAACATGTTCAATTCGGTTAGCAGCCCTATTCATAATATCAAACACATTTCCATCGTTCCTTATGTAAAATCTCCATCTACTATCATAAGTTCACATACAACTCTTTTCACTTCACCAAACATCAAGTCTACTAACTATTTACCTGAAGAACAAAAAAATCCAAAATATCATAGAGATGGAGTGAATGATCCAATTGTCAGCAAAAGACTTAATTCCCTTGCGCCTCATACGTCTCCTTCTCAAGCGTGTATGTAAATAATATTTAATAATAGAGGGTTGAGTTTAAACTCCAAATGATCTTAAACCCAGTGCGTCGATCTCAAGCATCTTGGTAAAAAATATTGGCTACTTTTGAAAATAACTTTCGTGCCATGTAAAATAAAATGTGTTGCTACAATACGATAGCTACATAAAAGAATATAAACCAAAGCTTTGTTGAATAATGATGTTGTAAAGATATTGAAATATCAAGCGAACTAATTGAAATTAATTTACTAACTAGCTATTGAAAATCTCGCAGAAACAATTTTTTCCTATTTTCCATATGTTATATCAATACCATTGTGGCTAAATACTAAGTCCATGAACACTGAAACACGAGGAATATATGTAGACAACTCCAAAGGTCAAAGAACACTATGGCCTGCTGAGCGTCATTTTCACCACTTTAATTATCGTATTTTATCGTAGTACATATGAAGAAAATGGTTCAACAAAAACCACAATCCTTTGAATGTTGTGGAGCATTTATACTTGGCAAGTCTACCAAGGTCGAACACAGGGACACAATCTACTCTATTTATTTATTTATTTTTGATCAATTAAGAGCAATGTGAATAAATTCTCAATTCAGGTCTTTATGAAAATGCATGTTGTACTATGCTAATTACAATGCAATAAAATGATGCATGTAATTTTTTAATAATTTTAATGCAAGTATAAAGTGATGATGCATGCAATTATGCAAGGTTAAATATATGCTATGATAATGTAGACAATTATGCCTAAGAAAGATTACATAATTGAGCAACAAAATACTGGTTGAAATTAGAGTCAAATTGAACATAAGAAGAAAAAACAATCATCTAATCAGGGCACACACATATGGAGCACAACATCTCATCTAACATAAAAATTCACTTCATTTAATATGACGTCGGATGAGAAATTTAATGAGGTAGAGGAAGAAACAAGGATCAAAACGACATTAAAATCATGCAATTTGGACCTACGATGCTCAAGTTATGCTAAAAACAATGCATGGGCATAATTGTAATAAAAATGCAAGAAAATAAAAGGATAAATATTACATTTAGGTCCTTGGAGGGACCTAAATGCAAATAGCAAAAACCGCATGGGCCTTATTGTAATTTGTCCATGCACGTGGGCATTTTTGCAATTCTGAAAACATGAGAGGGCCTTCCTGTAAAATACCCAAGCGCGCACGTGCTGAGCACGCGCCTAGGGACCTGGATGTAAATATCAGAAAATCCTGGGTCTGTCCTGCAATTTTCCCAGTACTCCACGTGCAAAGCATGCAAGGGGCTAGGCTCGGAAGGGCGCCTCTGGCTCGGGGCTACGTGGCAGTAGCTGGTAGTTTGGCGAGATTTTAGGGGAGACACAAAGCTGCTGGGTTGGGATGAGGCTTGGGCGTCCACGTGTCATCGTCTTAGCCATCCGATCCAGATGATCGGACGACACCTGTGTCGTCTGCTTCCTCAGCAACCCACCGGAGAAGGCTATGCTCCAGCGGGCTCGCTAGAGCTCCACTATGGCCCGCGAGGCCTTCTGATGATCGGAGAAGAAAGCTTGGGCCCTCACGAAGCAACTGGTGACACGACGGTCTTCCGGCAGCGAATGGATCAGCATGTCAATGGCGTGCCACCGGTGGCGGAGGAGCAGGTCGGAGCACATGTGCTAGCTCCGGCCATTGAAGTCTTGAGCACCTGCAGATGTTAAGGATGTAGCCGAAGCGCACGTGACGTGAAATGATGGAGTTGTGAGGTGAGTGGAGGCTGCAACGGTGACTGGAGGCGATGGCCTTGGGATTCTTCTCCGACGGAGCCGAGGAGACATGGTTCGGAGCGGTTGGGGTTGTGAAGAAGAAGAAGATGGTCGGCGATGATCCGGGTGATATGGTGGAGGTGTTGGAATAGTCGGAGGGAAGTGGATGATGGTGGAAATAACAAGAAAATTAGGAGAAATAGGGGGAAAATCACCTTGCCGAAGCAAGGTGTTGGTGGCAGAGGAATTGGCTTGGACTGAGCGCCTTGAGACGCTCGGGTCATTGCCTGGCGAGGTCAGCCGGGCCTCGGAGCTCGACGGTGGCGGAGCCAACCGCAGCAAGGCCGTGGCGGCCGTGGGTCGACATTGGGGCGGAGAGGCCATCGTCGAAGCTAATGTCGCCCTCCGCTGTCACCAGAGGGACGACGGAGGATGGCCTCAGCCCGTGGATTGGTGGACGAGGGTGCTTGGAGCGGAGGGAGGTGATTTTATAGGAGGAGACGACATGTTGTCAAGGGTGTAATGGTGATGGTGGTAACGCCTGGTGGAGTGAAGGAGGGCGGTCCAAGGGGCTACGCGAAGATGGCGGAAGAACGGGGGTTCTGTAGGGGCGTTACGACGTGGAGAGAGCATTGGGGGTGATGGCCAAAATGGCAAGGGGGTGAGGCGTTATGAAGGTGAACGACAATGTTGGAGGAAGACGATGAACAGGTACCGTTGGATCTAGCGATCCAATGGTCAGGATGATGGCGCGGATGGAGGGATAGGATTAGATCGTGGATCTGATCCAATGGATGAGGTCGAGGCGTTGATGAACGGATTAGATGAACTGAGGAGGTCATCGACGATGGAAAATGAAGGGGTGACGTGGAGCAATGATAGGCGTAGGATGAGAAGTGGATTGGAGGGTTGTTGCTAAGGAGGATGTGGGTGATGAGGATTAGATCTGATATCAGATCTGATGACTGGGAGTGAAATAGAGATAGACGGATGAGATGAGGGCAGAATGAAGGAGATCTGACGGTCCAGGCGAGCGTCGGGTGCCGGAAGGGAAGGCGGGCCACGTGGGCGGCCCAGAGGGCACCACGTGGCCCAATAAAAAAATTCAGAATATAAAAACAAAGAAAATACAAAAGAAATAGTTAGAGATAAAATTAGAAAAAAGTTAAAACATGAATGTTGCCCGTATCGACGAGATCTACAACTTTCATGTTGGAAAAACAACCAAAAGATGTCATTTATACAAAATTATTTTTGGGGGTATTTTTAAGGGGGATAAAAACACTGAATTTTATCTTTTGATTTGTTTTTGTATTTTTAATATTTTTAAGGGTTAGTGATGTTATAGACAATTAATCTACCTAATTTTTAGGGATTTTTATGAGAAAATAATTACAAGAAAATTAAAGGAAATTAAATACAATTAATTAAGGTTAATTATACATAATATATTATAAGATAAAAATGAAGAATTAATGGAGATTTTTATTGGGTTGATTAAGCCAGGGGTTTAATATGTGGTTTTTAGCATGATGAATACGAGATTCATCATACCCCTATACTTAAACCAAGCTCGTCCTCGAGCATCTAAAGAATGAAGGAGTCGGATTAATTCCTGACAGTGCAAGTGAAGATTTCAAGGCTCAATCTTTCAAAGACCCTTAATTTAAGTGATCCTAAAATTCTGGATTTATCCAAGCCTTAGTCAGAAGGAATCCAACTTCTCTAATTATCGGACTCTCTTTTTGTACATATAATATAAGGATATGAAATTAGGTGTACTGCATTTCATGAGAGTCGAGTCAATGCATCACTCAAAGTTCTAGTGTCAAAGGCTCTCCTCTAGACCTCATCCTCAATACTAGGGAATAAGTATATTCTTGCTTCAGTCAACCATCTCTTTAGTTTGTCAGACTTGAAATGTGGATGGACGGCCAGATGATGGAGGGAATGGGATTGTGTCTATTTTTCTCTCCCTCACATTGGAACAAGGGGCCTCTCAAGTGTCTTTTTACTCAACACATGTAAATTTTTAGTTTGTTGATCAATGTGTCCATCAAGAGAGTTGGAGTCGCCTGCACTTGTTTTTCTAGGAGTACAACGGAGTGTGCCTTTTCTGAGTATCTAAGATACTTTCGACACCCAGACTTGTATTGCTTACGATGCAGAGCCCTTTTTGTGGTGTCAGCCCGACTCCTTGGTCCTAATTAGCGCTTGGTCCAAGTGGACACTTTGAAAATGTTTGAGAGCATTTGCCATTGGTGGAAGCTCTTTTTGTAATTTGACTTTGGTATTTAGAGATTTTTCTTTAGCATTTCTTTTCTTTTGTTTTGTTGCCTAGCTCCATTGCTTTTACCAAAAGTTGGCGCACACTGATCAACAATTTCCATTAAGTTTCATCACACCTTGGCACATAGGTAAATATCAAAGAGATAGCATATGAATCTTGTTCACATACTGGATAGGGTTTTGCTGACACTCAGGTTTTCTAAAGCCTTCATTAACTTTATCCCATCCTCGAATATCATTAGATCGGATCTAAACTCAAATCTCTAGTCCTAGTTCCTCAAATGATATATCAACTCATCTCATCAATCATGCAGTTCTGTAAGTGACTGTGCTGATCATATTCTTTTTGAAGGTAGAGATGAAGAGTGCAATATAGCGCTCAAATCTTTCAAACTAGGGGAGTGTGGATAATTAAGCTTAAAACCCTAATGACTGAGGTATGTTAACTCAGACTCTCAAGATCACAGAAATCTAATGTCCTCAAAATCCTCAAGCCTTGAATGAATGTGAATGTGTCAGGAATACACCAACTCCTTAGTTAGCGATTTTTGTGTGATTTTTGGCTTTTGCAGATTTTTATGGATTTTAGTTTTCCAAATTTTTAATTAATTAATTCTTTGGAGAGACAATGACTGTCCCAGCCTCAAATGA